>CM056454.1:1200000-1800000 GCA_029783895.1 Triplophysa bombifrons | reverse complement strand
GAGACACTCACACACCTGTATGTGGGTCAATGCGCAAATCTCTTCCTCCATGGTAGCAGGCGACCCACTGACACCCTCTGGGTCCATACTAGGGCTTCAACAACAAATCGATTAAAATCGATTACTAAAAGTGTTGGCAACGAATTTCATAATCGATTCGTTGTGTCGCGCGACACAGAGACGTTTGATTATAAAAAAAAGTTTATTTGAGCGCGGAGCGGAGTGAACACACTCGGTCTCTCTCGCGCACTGATGCTAGCAGAGTTCTGCGCCTCATAGACAGGGCGGAGCAAAAATTAAAAAAAAACGAGGAAAGATACATGGCGGAGGCAGAGAAATCCGCGCGACCAAAGTCATCCCATGTGTGGGAGCATTTCACACTAAATAAACAGAAAAATTGTGTTAACTGCAAAATAAGCTAAAGCGACATGGCACGGGAGCACCACGGCAATGATCCAGCACCTGAAACACAAACATGTTGATGAGGAGGAAGGGAGTTCAACAGCAGGTTAAGTCACTACAGAATCCTTTTTTTGTTCCGTTTTGAATTGAGGAACGTAATGTCCCCGGTGCGGATGTTTAATCCTTATTCAGCTTGACAAACATGACAAGTTAGCATTAGCTGGTTTATAGCAGTAGTGAAGCAGGGGTGCATTGCAAGAATAAAGACACGTTTTTATTCACTAGCCTTTTTTGAACCATTCATTTATCAATCTGTTGTCATGTATAGCTACACCGCAAAAAAAGCTTTTCTTACTTAGTAATTTATTTCTTGTTTCCAGTCCAAGTATCTAAAAAAAAATCAAGATTACTAGACAAGAAAAATGACATGAGAAAATTAATTGATGCTTAAAACGTCTGTTTGAGATTATATCTCATTAAGATTATTTTTCGTACCCCATTGGCAGATAATTTTGCTTGTTTTAAGCAAACAATCACTTCATTTTGAGTTTTTTTTTTTTCAGAAAACAAGACATCATTTCTTATGCTATTTCATGTGTCTAGTAAATGTATCTTGATTTAAGATTTTTTTTTATATTTGGACTGACAACAGGACAAAACTACTAAGTTAGAAAAGCATTTTTTGCAGTGTATATTCTGTGCTTTGTCCCATATAGGTTATTATTGAAAATATATTTGTGTGTGTTGTACTTTTTAATTTAATTTTAATGTTCTTTTATAGCACGTGGTCATCTTAAGCTGTGTTTAAATGTGGTGTATAAATGAAGCTTGCACTTACTACAATGATGGTAATAATTTAATGAATAAGCTTCAAGTGAATTTGAGAGAGAGAGTGTTTGTGTGTCAGTGTGAGAGTTTGTGAGTGTGTGCGTCTGCAAAAGTGTGTGCGTCTGTGAGTGTGTGCATCTGCGAGTGTCTGTCTGCAGTGTAGTGTAGAGAACAAGTTCTGACATTGAAACAAATCCTGTCAAATTTTCTGATTTGTATTGTTCTTTATTTTTTATAAATGATTCATTGTTCTGGCAGCTCAGGTGGCACTTTATTAAAAAAAAAAGTCTATATATTTGGCAGATGTAAAGCATACATGTGTATGTTTTTTGTGTTAGTTCATTTTTATTTTATTATTATTATAACAGCTCAGGGATGTTCAAGGAGCAACATGTTTGTGCAGTTTCTAAAGATTTTAGTTCTGTTTTTGAATAAAGGGTTGGAAATGAATGCTTTTCTTGGTTAATGTTTTTATCCGATTAATCGAAAAAATAATTTATAGATTAATCGATAATTAAAATAATCGTTAGTTGCAGCCCTTGTCCATACACATACCGTCTGGTATGTCTTCATCGGGCTCTGCCCAGGAAACCCCTCTGTGGTCAGCTTAATTAAACACACACACACACACACACCCCCTGAAAAATAAATACAGTACGGACATCCAGTCTGGCTGTGGATGTGGTGAAAGAAGCGGTGATCCAGTGACCCGTCCAAACTGTTGGAGATGTCCACCTGGTCTGAGTGATGAAGAACGGTCAGAATAAAGCGTGTACAGAGACCCCTGTTTCCTCTCCATCATGGCCGGCGGCAGTTCCATTCCCATGGTACACGGACAGAATGGGGGAAACGTGGGTATAATAAAATGAACTGCAATACATTACACTTTTACATCACTATACACGTAGCATACAGCAAAACCTAATGCACTGTTCTATTGTAGAGTCTCCCACATAAATGGTACTTTTTTCGAGTATATACCTGCAAAGTGCCTCCCGGCTTATCTACTTTTCCATCACTGAAGCGAGCGTTGGGTTTTTCCTTGTCCAGCTGTTGTAATGGAGTGCATGACCCGTTGAACAAACGCAAAGCGCATTCCCCCCAAGATGACGTCACCGCCTGCTTTTCGCACCACAGAGCCTACAGGTTTCTCCGGGACAGTAAAAACACACAACGCCCTTCTCATAGGCGCTTGGATCTCATAAAATACTGACAAACTTTCTGATGCCTCACCTGTAGTGATACTCTCCTCACGACCAGACGGGACTCTCGCCGAATTCATTCTTTCCTGGGGGGTGTGCTCAGGGATGCGGGAATGTCTTGAAAAAACGAGTGTGCATTAGAAGTGTGTTTGTCAAACAGTTACACAACAGATTGATATTAGGTTAACTGTCCCTTTCTATTTTGAACAAATACCAGATATGGACTTTTAAAGGTTTTAAACACTCGGGAGATCTTGTCAAAAAGAGGAAGTTAAAGGAATAAAGACACTGACAAATAAAGTGTTTGTGTACGGTGTATTTTGTTTTTTTTGTTTTATTTTCATTGATCTTCCACCACGTATAAACAGACGTTGAAAGCCACACAGTTGACCGTAAATGATTTATTTCATCATTTTTTAGACAAGTGAATTGACTCGGTCACCCTTCACAATAAGCAAACATTTGTGCCTAATCTTATCCTTAATAACACAAGCCCTAAAACGGCTCCGTTATTGTCTCGTCGGCACACTGCGGACGTTATTGCGAACAGAATCACACGTGTGATGACGGGTCTTACTTACGACCCCTCCTAGCCACGAAACCGCCATCGGTCCGGCGAGGGAGAGACGAGCTCGGAGACTCTGCCTGCACACACAGCTCTCCCTCTAACAGCTGGCCTCCGTTACACGTGAAATGACAGATTTTTCATCCACAGGGGTGTTTTGTGGTTTGCATCGGTGGATCCTTTCGCTCAAAAGTGCCCGCCGTTCGAACTGTAATGTTGTTTAGCCATTTCTACGTCGTGCATCGCGCTCTGTCTTCTTCTTCTTCTTCGCAGATAGGTTGTAGCTAGAAGGGATGCAGCTACGGCCGGAAGTGGTGAAACCACTCTCCCAATATAATTCCAATAAATTACATTAGCTAACCCCTACGCCTACACAAACCCTAAACCTAACCTTACAATAATACAAAATATAAATCAACTGTTTTTAGAGTGACGCAAATTATACGGTTTTGAAGTGCGCGTGCCCAGTGGATGTGGATGTATCCCGTCTATTATGTAGAGAAACAAATATGTACAGCACTGAAATATGTAACGTGTTGATAACGTTAGTCTATGAACATTTTACACTACGACCTGTACAAATAAAACCAAATGATTGCTTCCATTGTGTTACGTTTGATCTTTGACCTTACGTCCGTCCAGTACGTTACGTGACGTGACGTGACGTGCTTCGGCTCGTTGCCGTTGTATCAGAGTCGGCTTTAAAGCCTTTCGTGTGAATCCATTTGTGTGTGAGGGCTTCCAACGACGTCAACTGGTCATAAGACAAACACAACACGGTGTATTTACCACGATCAATCTATACTTTGTTAAAGCACTGCTTGGTCTGCAGTTGGAGCGTTGCCATTGGCTGTTGGTTTGCATAATTAATGAGGGAGGTCTGTCACAGTTGTTCTTTAACGATTTTCGTCTATAAATATCATTGTGTTTCGATTTGCGTTTTGAACAATAGGGTGTATGATAAGGGCTCTGTCGGGATCGTGTTCACAACGTTAGACGTTCATTGAAGTTCGCCCCTTACCGTCGTCGAAAGTAGCAGTGCCGATGGGCGGTATAAATAGCAGGCGCGCAAGTTTTTGTATCGGCTGGGCCAGAGAGCGCAGCCTCGGCAAAGCCAACATGCTACTAGAGTCGCTAGCTGAGCAGCGCGCTATTGCACCTCTGACCCAGCCCCTGGTGCCGTCGGTTCGCCGATGGGCATCAGGTTTTGCTTCTTGCAAGTGTAGAAAAGTCACAGGTTACTGTTTAATCTATACTTTTTTTAACCTATTCAACGGCAAGAAGGGAAGGCGTCCCACCGGAAGTAAGGCGAATCCCCTGCTGTAGTCATTTATATAAGAAAACTCAGCAATACAAAGAAAGTCGACAATAATCTTAGAAAAAACGCCATGCAGTGTGTAAACCTCCCTCTCCGAGCCACCAACCGAGACGCTCTTGAGGCTGCGGTCTCTCGCCTCCTCGTTAGAGTTTCCGTCCTGTCCGCACCGACGTCGGTTCGAGGCCCGCGCAGAACAGGTCACGAAGGTATGCAGCTTTTGTTTTTGGAACAAAACGTAGGAACATATGAAGAGATTGGTATCAAAATGAGTTATCACATCAAGTTTTTCTTCTTTTGCGTTCCAATTAATATCAATCAAACTGCAGCTGGTTTGTTTTGATTTAAGCCATATGACTTCAAGAAATAAGAGAATCTGGTTTACTGAATGAGCATTGAGTAGGAGAGCCCTACTCATAAAATGTCCTTCTCGTGCATTTCTTTTTTTCTCTATTTCCTCAGAATATTTGTCATTCTTATTGCTCCTTAATTGCCTTTCTTCCCGTGCCCTGCTTAATGCCCGTTTATTTACATCAATCAGTGCCTTAATGCAGTATACAAACAAAGAGTTTGGTTCAAAAATTAGATAACTCGGTTCTTTAAAACATTTCTAAAATCGTGTTTGTCATGATGTTTTGGGTGCGTTTTATTGTACTACATTTAAAATTTCTAAATATATTACATTTTATTCTTATATAAAAGCATACATTTAAGATAGTTATAGAGGTTCATGTACCTCTCTGATTTGAACAAAGGCCTCATAGGACAGGCACCAAGCAGATATGGACCTCACATTAGCTGGCCTCCGTTACATACGGTATATATCAGTTCAAGAAAGTTACTGCAAGAGTTAAGTGAAAAACTGTGTGTGAAAAATAAGCTTTCTTCAAGGCACTCCCTAAGAAATTCATCTTAGCACATTAACGCATGTGAATCGGAATGCACAATAAAAAATGAACGTGACGTGTTATCTCGTGTTGGAACCAGTCTCTTCATATGTATATTCTGTTAAAAAAACATAGGCTATATTCACATATTAGTTAATGGAGCTATTTGAAGAGTTAAGTGACAAAGCAAGAATGCAAAATAAACCTGTTTTTTAAGGCACACCCCAAGCGAATGTGTTCTGAGATCTATGGAAGCTTGATGCCGCCAGTGTAAGAAAAAATAAATACGGATATTTCGACTTTATATCTCATAATTATGAGTTTATATCTCAGAATTGCGGCTTTATATCTCAGAATTGCGACTTTATATCTCAGAATTCTGACTTCATGTCTCATAGTTTTGTCTTTATATCTCAGAATTCTGAGTTTTTATCTCTGAATAACCCCACTTTATAGCTCAGAATTCTGACTTTATATCTCAGAATTGCGACTTTATTTCTCAGAATTGCGACTTTATATCTCAGAATTCTGACTTCATATCTCATAGTTTTGACTTTATATCTCAGAATTGCGACGTTATTTCACAGAATTGCGACTTTATTTCTCAGAATTGTGACTTTATATCTCAGAATTGTGACTTTATATCTCACAATTGCGACTTTATTTCTCTTACTTTTGAGTTTAATTCCCGCATTTCATGTTTTTCTGTCACATCCACTTGTTAGCGCGCCTGTTCGCGGTCAGCACTTGGACGCGCATGTCATGCGTCGGTTACTGCACACCAGGCCTATACTTATCGTCAACCTTGCTGAATGGAATGGATAATATTATAGAGGATTATTTTCGTTGTGGTTTCACAAATAGAGAAATATTGATTTTATTGGAGGAGTCACACAATATAAAACTAAGCCTCCGGACTCTTGAAAGAACGTTACAGAGGAATCGGTTGTGGCGGAGACGCAATAAAACGGATGTTGCCGAAGTGGCATATTTTATTCACCAACAACTGCAAACATCTGGACGTCAACATGGCTATCGATGGATGCATCAATAATGCTGTATGTCTGGGATTATCACGGACAGAGAAACTGTCCGCCAGTTGATGCGCCTGTTAGATGGACAAGGGGTGGATCTTCGTTCGCGTGGCCGTCTGCGTCGACGAGTGTATAACAGTCGTGGTCCAAATTATGTTTGGCATATTGACGGTTATGACAGACTAAAAACCTTACGGAATATGTATAAACGGTTGCATCAATGGTTTTTCCAGAAAAATCATCTGGCTTTAGGCCAACAACACTAACAATGACCCACGAGTAATTGCCGGTTATTTCGTAAATGCTGTTGCTGAAAATAACGGCTACCCTCAAAGAATCCGAATTGACCGTGGAACTGAAAATAATCATATAGCAGAAATGCAGATATTTTTCAGAGAAGCTGCAAATGCAGAATGTGTCACAATTGGTCCAAGCACTGGAAATCAAAGAATTGAACGATGGTGGTCAACGCTGAGAAGCCAATGCATTCAATTTTGGATGGATCATTTTGAACAACTTAAAGAAGACGGACACTTTCTTGGGAGCTTTATTGACAAATCTCTAATTCAGTTTTGCTTTCAACATATCATTCAGGTACAGTATCACATTGAGATCACTTGCAGAGTAGTATAGTGATCTTAGATTTAAATATAAAAGTATTCTAGTAACATGATATTTAAAAAAAATAAAAAAAAATAATTTAAAATAATAATATAAACAATTTATATATATATATTTCCGTTAAGAAGGAGGATCTTGATGAAACAGTCAGTGCCTGGAATTGCCACAGGATAAGGCCAACCCACAACCCACGTGCTCCCAGCGGTCGACCTTCAATAATGTTTGAATGGAGTGCAGAATTTCTTATATCCAGTTGATCAAACAAAACTGAGCATTTGCACAGAAGACTGTATATTTAAAGACTACCCTTGTGATGAGGATGTCTATCAACTTTGTGTGGAACTGATGGCTGAACATAACCTTGTCATGACAAATGATGTTTATGAAATTACAGACTTTTACCTGAGACTTCGTCAACAGATGCTTCATGGACTGGAAATGGATGACTAGATTATAACCAAAATAATGTACAGTATTCACTGTATAGGCAATATTAGGCAAATTTCAAATGGACATTTAATTTTTACCTCATGGTGTTGAATTACAGCCAGACTTCTTTCTCTTCAAGTAACCTCGGACCAGTCGAGGCAATCTAATTTGACTGCCTATTACCATTCTCTACCTGCTTAACTGATAAACATACATTTTTTTCATTTTACTGGTACTTTTATTGTATGGTGTTGGGTATATGAAGTCCTCCTTAACAAAGAGTATGCTGTATTGGCAAAAATATACTTTAATTTTATGTGATTATTTGCTTGAATTTATATTTACTATTTTGTGATTTGTATTGAGAGGACTGAACATTATAGATGATGTTGAACTGACGTTTTACTGACTTTTTACTCTAGCTTAAATTTAAAAACTAATATTTAAATAAGAGAAGATAATTTAGGCTAATGTCTGTGTAAATATGTAAGTCTTTGCTTCAGAAAGCTGCAAACATATCCATTCCTATTGCCAGGACAGAGAGACAGTTTCTGAACACACTTTGACCACAGAGTATGATTTACTATGGATCACTTAAGGGTCCACTGATCTCTCGTTAAATCTTATGATATAATAATTTATCAATTGTATGCCCATAGACAACTTAACAATTTGATTAGGCTCTTGATATTTTACAGTGGCCACAAAGGCAATTCAACGCTTTTGAATATCTAAAACAATCATGCTCTCTGAGTGTTGATTCAACTGAAATTTTCCTTTAAAGTTATCTAACAACGTTAGTAATAATAATAATAATTAATAATAATGCTAATTTGTGGTATTCAATTTTGAAACTATGAATGTGAGTTAAAAAAGAACAGGGGAACTGTTTAGGCAGCTTTAAAATGACTGTGATACTCAGCTCCTTCTAGACATTTACTGGTGTGGTTACAAACATGGTGAGGTCAAGAGAATGGTCCAGGAAGACAAGAGAACAGGTGATTACTCTTCACAGGAAGGGCAATGGCTATAAGAAGATTGCAAAGATGTTAAACATACCAAGAGACACCATAGGAAGCATCATTCGCAAATTCAAGGCAAAGGGCACTGTTGAAACGCTACCTGGTCGTGGAGTGGAGAAAAGTCCCTGTGTGACTGCTGAGGAACTGAGAAAAGATTTGTCAGATGTGGGTACTGAAGTTTCTGCTCAGACAATACGGCGCACCCTGCGTAATGAAGGCCTCCATGCCAGAACTCCCAGGCGCACCCCCTTGCTGTCCCCAAAGAATAAGAAGAGTCGACTGCAGTATGCCAAAAGTCATGTGGACAAACCACAGAAGTTTTGGGATAGTGTTCTGTGGACTGATGAAACAAAATTAGAACTGTTTGGGCCCATGGATCAACGCTATGTTTGGAGGAGGAAGAACAAGGCCTATGAAGAAAAGAACACCTTGCCTACTGTGAAGCATGGTGGGGGGTCAATCATGCTTTGGGGCTGTTTTACTTCTGCAGGTACTGGGAAGCTTCAGCGTGTGCAAGGTACCATGAATTCTCTTCAGTACCAGGAGATATTGGATGACAATGTGATGCAGTCCGTCACAAACCTGAGGCTTGGAAGACGTTGGACCTTTCAACAGGACAATGATCCCAAGCATACCTCCAAGTCCACTAGAGCATGGTTGCAGATTAAAGGCTGGAACATTTTGAAGTGGCCATCGCAGTCACCAGACTTAAATCCGATTGAGAACCTATGGTGGGACTTAAAGAAAGCAGTTGCAGTGCGCAAGCCTAAGAATGTGACTGAACTGGAGGCTTTTGCCCATGATGAATGGGCGAAGATACCCGTAGATCGCTGCAAGACACTTGTGTCAAGCTATGCTTCACGTTTAAAAGCTGTTATAACTGTAAAAGGATGTTGTACTAAGTACTAAGATTGAATGTCACTTGGGGGTTGAATAAAACTGATAATGATGTGAGCTCAGAAAAGACATTTGTGGTTATTTCATTATAAATGTTATGTTATATTTGTCTGACCTACACGTGCCTCTTTGATTTAATTGTAAGCAGGATGACTGAATGATCATAATCAATGTCAAACCGACCCAAACAATCAATTTCAGTGGGGGTTGAATAATTTTGAACACAACTGTACAATTGAAGTGAATGGGTCCTACTGCTGTTTGGCTACCAACCCTTTTCAAAATATCTTCTTTTGTGTTCTGCGGAAGAAAGTCATACTGGTTTGATATGATAAGAGGATGAGTAAATAATGACACAATTTTAATTTGAACTATCACTTTAAGACTGACACATGGATGCAAATGGGCAGTTGACAGACTCATATGCAGATGTGTCCTATGGTATGGCATATAAGAGAAGATACATTTTTATTTTTTATAGTAAAAAATAAATAATAATATAAAAGAATGAAGTGTAGTTTGAAATGTGGGTAAATTGATGCCGCAATTTCAATGGTTACCTAGACTACAATCTGAAAAGGTAAATTAAAGAAAGCACCTCTTGTTCCTTCTGAGTCCATCATTTCCACTCCATTGTGATCTGTCAGAATCAGTTGTGCGTTGCTGCCTAAAGCTTCTTTTACTTTGGCAATTATGCTGGGGACAGTCGCCTCCTGCTCGGTAAATCTTACAACCACCATTCTGCTGTTCACAAGCTTTCCACACTGTAACTCTCCCAGGTTGACTGTCCTGAAATTCAGAATAATTCCCCTTTTTGTCATTCATAACGATGATACAAGAGTACATGTAAAACATTTACCTCTTAAACTAAGTCAAATAAATAGATTACCTTGTAAAGTACTTCAGAGACTGGGCCCTGGGATGCACTGAGGTACTTGCTGAGCTTGCTGACCTGGCAAAGCGAAACTGGCTGCTTGAGGAAGGTGCAGGAGGTGGCCCTAAGGCAGGGACATTAACAACACTTGCATTGGGAGAAGCCCCAGATCCATGTACTCTGTAGTGGGCCTGGTCCCTGAGATCCAAAGAACTAAAGTTGCAATCTTTTCTGGGGAACACTGCCACATTATTATGGTCAGCGAGGTACAGGCTCTGGCATGTTACCTAAAAACAGTAACGCAAGCCAAATGTGCATAATAAAAATGATTTCCTGGATAGACATATGTACATGACTACTATCATTTTGTAGTTTACTGGGTTAATTTAACTAAAACAAATGTAATGTACAGTAGTTATAGTGTAAACGACTATATAAAGCTGGGGGAACTTAATGAACTCTGTTGATTGAGGTAACGGGAGAGGGGCTGTTCGCATCCCATAACTTCTTAATTACAACCGTAATTTATGGATCTACACCTTTGCTGCTGCTTACGAACTGTTACTACATTACTGTTCACTTAAATGTACTTAACTGTTCACTTAAATGTCACATATTAAAAGCAATAATGCTAACAAACTTCGACTGTAAGCTCTGGAAAGTATTGTGAAAGTTAATTAGCCATCGTTCAATATTACCTGAAATATTTTTGAAATATTTTCCACCTTCATGTCCTCCTCTCTCAGTGTGACTGTTTTTGTGATTGTGAAAAGTATAAACGAAGCATCCATGTCCATTTCGAGCTTAACGCAAGTTCGCATGCACTTGGTCAAGGTAAGCGGCTGTACATTGCGTATGCGCAAAGCCTTCGCGCGCAGAAGACCATGGGAAATTACCCAAAATGAAAAAACAGTATTTCGGGTCGTTATCTCTTTTTTGTTTATGTCTTTATTGGATTTCCCGTTTTAAGATGAAATTAGAAGAAAACCACTGTTATTTAAAAAATGTAGATACAGAAAAACGGAAAAACGAAATATTGACTCTTTTTTCTTTTTCCGTTTGTTATATTAAATGGAATTATCAAATGATCAGATGATACACGGACCAAAAATCTTCATTTACTCCACGTCAAAATACCAATAGCTGTGCGGAATCAGATTTATCTGTTCTCTCGTCGTAAGCTATTGAAAAGAAAAAAAGGCTCCTGCCTTTGCCTTGATTTGCTCACCAACATCCTCTGCCATGTCCAATATGCGTCGGGTAACGGTATTCATTGACAAGCTGATTTGCGAAAATGTTATTATTTGCGAGGGGCATACTGCTTCTGCAGCTACTGCAAGGCATTTTTTTTGACAAACTCTCCAGTTGCGAAGGCCCTTATACCTTTAGCAATTAATGTGGAAATTTGATAGCTGGCCCGTGGCACTTTCTAGAGCTGACGAAGGACGTAGCAGTGTACTCTGCTCCAATCGAAGTTTAACAAGCAGCTTTTTAGCCTCTTGTTTTCGCACCTCGCCGCTGTACTTTGAGAAAGCCGAAGAATGTTTTGTTCCTAATGACGACGAATATTGTACTCTTCCAACACAGTTTGCAGTTTGCAGACACACTGCCTTTGAATTAAGCTCAGTAAAAAGAAAATAGTTTGCCAATTTTTTTTTTATGTCTCTCATCGATGTGCCACTGCCGCCCCCTCTCCATTATTAATTTTAACGTTCCTTGTCGCAAAGAGTGCCGTTTCTGCGTTTTTAGGCATGCACAATAAATTTGAGTCAAATTCGCTTAATAAAGCAATAAGCCCCAAGAAGCCGTGGGTTACAGTGCATTTTATAACAGCTAAGGGGCATTCGCGTCGTGCCTAAACCATCTTAGCTGTAATAAAATGCACTGTAACACACGGCTTCGCGGGGCTTATTGCTTTTATAAAACTGTTTCTCCATATGCTTAGCAAGGTTTCATTAAATAAAGTAAATAAAATGATATTTAAGCTATGTGGTGCGGTCAGCCGTTATATATCGGGGTATTTTATAACGGCTTAGAACTCCGCTCAGCCAATCAGAATCATGGACCAGAACTGGCAGTTTTATAATCAAAAATAATGAATCCTTTAATCTTAAAGTACATTATCGTCATTTAAAAACATGTCATGTAAAATGTTAAAATATTATGTAAAATCAGAAATTAAAATCTGCATGATTGCCATTTTCCCCCTTTTGACATATATGGCATCGCGGACTAAAATAAATTTCTAAGCGGGCCAACTTTGGGCCAACTTTTTACATGTATAGCAGTTCAAGATACTGCAAGAGTTAAGTGAAAAAGTGAGTGTGAAAAATAAGCTTTCTTCAAGGCACTCCATAAGAAATTCATCTTAGCACATTAACGCATGTGAATCGGAATGCACAATAAAAAATGAACGTGACGTGTTATCTCGTGTTGGAACCAGTTTCTTCATACGTATATTCTGTGCCAAAAATATAGGCTATATTCACATATTAGTTAATGGAAGCTACTTCAAGAGTTAAGTGACAAAGCCAGAATGCAAAATAAACCTGTTTTTTAAGGCACTCCCCAAGCAAATTTGGTCTGAGATCAGCCTGTGCTTGAACCCAGTGGCATTGCTAGGCCCTTTTTAGGGGAGCTCAAGCCCCCCTAAACTACTATCTTAGCCCCCCTAAAATAACTTGACATCTACATTTTTGCCATTCTTTGTTATAAATGCATCTTAATTTGATGTGGAAGCGATACAAGACCCTTTCCCATCCACTGTTTAAAAGTTTTATGCGCGTTCACCCCTCGTTAACTATTTGTTAACGTTACCTAAAGCCAAATGAAAGCACTAAACACCAATGACGGCATACTTCGACGATCAAGATGATATTGTAGCGCACAGAAAGTGTCATTAATGATGATGTGCTAAAGTTATAGAGAGTCGACGGTAGTTTTGACGGCTCCGGAAAGAGGACGCGCAGATTAGAGTTACTGTAGTTCAGCCTGGTGCGGCAGTGTTTTACATTGTTCTGAGTTCAGAGGAAATAAAAGTGTACGGAAGCTCTATGTCGTTTTTCAGACGCTTCAGTATTTTATCATTAATTGAAAACATATTGTGGAGTTAATAGATGAACACACAGTCCTGCAGAGAGTGACAGCGCTAGTGCTAATCAGAATGAATGTCAGGGAAACATATTCAGTTATTCTTACTAAATAATGATTCAGCAGTTGATTGTGACATTTATTTTATGGATTGTGGCGGTTGTTGTCACTTTGAAATATAAATGTTGCAGATTGACCGATTAATGTTATATTCATTTGAATAATAATTTGTATTTATGCTTTTCTGCATATTCTTTCTTAATTATTTATTTTAGTAACGTATACAATATGTGGTGATTAGAGTGTGGCTCTCTCTCTATAGATATATACTCATTGGAGGCTGAGCCCCCCTAATATTGAAAACCTAGAATCGCCCCTGCTTGAACCTAAAGAAAAGCTTCATCCAGCGGCTAAAAACACAAGTGTGAAACAGCGCCATCTAGTGGTGAAGGGCGGTAAAGGGAAAATTAAAATGAAGCGACATTGTATCAGATTATCGGTCAGTTTACGTGGCAGTAAAAGGCAGTGTAAAAAGAGATTTAAACTAATTATTGAGTTGTTTAATAACACTTTGTTAAAAAAAGTCAAAAAGAAGTTATCTTGAGACAATGGAAGAAAGTGAAGATTCAGTACGTGATTTCTAATCTATGTTCTTGCTTCACTAGACTGCTTCACGCAGACCCTGTTTCACAATGAACAGAGAGTTTGCTTTTTCAGTACGTGGAGTCGTGGACGTCCAGGTGCTGTTGATTTCATTGGTTAGGTGGTGAAAAAAATAACAACACACCCGTATACAAGAAAATATATTTATTCGGAGGCGTGCGCTTTTCGTTATTAAAGCGCTACGGCCTGTGAAAACATCACTAGGATTCAAACCCATTAAATACAGCAGATTAGCAAAAATGTCAATCCAGCGTTTTCTCCACTTTCTCGGGGAATGTTGAAGATTCACATAAAAACGAAGTCCACCTTTTCCCCCAAACCCGGTGGCACAGAGCATCTTTAAAGGTTTTCAAATCAACGCGGATCCCCATTATAATGCGCATTCCTAGTATTATGGTTGGCGTTATTTCAAACGAGCGTTTGTTGAAAATAGGATTACCTTCTTTTTAAGGTTTCACAAAGCCATCTGTCATGTCATTTATGAACCCTCTGTGTCTCAACCCTGGGACGTGACACCCACTTTTTCTTTTCCAAAACTGCTGATGGGAAGTCTCACCCTTCAATTGTTTTACTTAAAAATAGGTCTCATTTTGATTTCAACAAGACATCAACAATGGAAAACAGCATATGTAGTAAGCAATCGTTGTCATTGCATAGCACCATCCTTAATAGACCATGTCACAGTGACTGATGGGATCACTTCGACACCTCTGTTTGCCAGCAGCACGTTGAGATATTCAATAATGAACATCGCAAATGTGGAATCAGGATCCTATCAAATTCATCCCTGGAAATCATTTATGAATACTTTTGTTCACAGAGTTGGGTTAATGTAAGAAGGATTAGAAAACATGTAAAAAATTTCACTTCTGTGAGGTCACGTCTAAAAAGTGGATTTGTAAACAATTTCCTATGTCTAATACCACGAAACAAAGATTTTCATCTGTCCTACGTTATCCTGCATTAAAGCGACGGTTGCACGGTTATAACAGTAGTTAAATAATCAATGCTGCAGTATCAGACCTGCCAACCTTGAAATATTTTTTTGAGTACCATCAGCCGAAGAGCCAGAACACAGGTTTTTAACATATAACAAATTTGTTGTGAAAAAGCATCGCGGTCACATTTTTGAAAATAACTTTTCTTATTGCTTTCCCGCTCATTCTACTTCACATCTCCTTCCTGGTGGAACATTCTTCCTAACCCAGTCCGGTCAACCACATCTCTCATAACATTCAAAAAACTACTTAAAACCCATCTCTTCTGTGAATACCTGACAGACAAAAGAGAAAAAAAAAAGAAAAAAACACTAACCCTTTCTCTCAACAGGTAGTGGTCTAGCTTTTGTTGAAACCAGTAACTTTGTATTGGCACTAAATGTATTATTGCTCCTGTATGACATATCGTTTGTTGCTCCCTAACTCTTTGTAAGTCGCTTTGGATAAAAGCGTCTGCTAAATGACTAAATGTAAATGTAAACATATGTAAATTTAAATTTAGGAAACATTTGTGTATATTGTGTGTGTAAATAATCTTCAGTGCGATACCCTTGATTTGTATCAATCACATTTACTTGCAGTTGCACTTGCTCTTGACTGCTTTGTTACATAGGTCGCTGATTTTGGGGGCGTTGTCATACATATCATAAAAAGTACAGCTTTTACAGCACCAAAACAAGTATTATTTATCAAATAAAGACAGAATAATATGGGTCTTGTTTTCTGTTTGTTTAAAAGCAAAGGGAATGTTTTCTCATGTAATAAATGTTCATATATTCAATAAATGAAATATTATGGGGTGTACCTGAAGCGTACTTATTGTGATTATCACAAATGATTTATGCCTGCTGGCAACTTTCTAAAAAAAGGCTGGTGGGAAAATAATTATTAATATACCCACATCCTGAAATGGGCAGAATCACAAATGTGTTGTGTTTAATTAAAACTATAGGCCTTCCTAAAGCCACAATTTTACCTCAGGCTCCCTGATGGCTGACATCAATATCATAATTGTACAATGTGCAAAATGCATGATTCAGCAGTTTTGATGGGCGGAGACACGGCCATAGCTCCTGATACACTTTTAAGAACTGCTATGGGACATGGGCTCGTTTCTTTTTTTTAGGTGGTCTGCTGCTTTCTCCCTCATTGTCTGTGTCCTCATCTGATGTCATTTTTTGCTGCAAGTCACACACACACGCACACACACACGCACACATGCACAATCAAACACATCTATGTAACTTTCTATGTTGCACACATGCATTTACATGTTTTGCCAGCCTGCCATAATCTTCTTTAATCATTATAAACGTGAATAAATAAGTAATCTCAAAAGTTTGAATATGACGTTTTATTTTATTGACAATTATCGAGAGCTCGATTTGAAGAGCGCATTCAATCGGATTCCCTTTACTGAAGAGAACGGCGCCAGCACGCCGTTTTTCTGTGGATAAAACTTGATGCTCTCTAGCAGATATAATTGCACGTTACCGAGTGTGAGAATCCACCAGCGCAATCGGCGCCTATGGTACTTGGTAAAATCATGGTAACTTTTCGTGAGCGATCATATATAAATCAGAAATAATGTTAGCACATCTTGCGGGCAATTGTGCATTACCAAATGAGCCCGTTAGATCATCGACTGCATAGGATTAAGATAATTAAATATTTCAACTTTCTACATCCACCTGAGCTCAGAAGACGTCTTGACGCTTCGTTTTAAACAATGCGTCAGAACGTGTGGGTAGAAGGGGATCACGAAGGATTTTGTGGTTCTGCCGATTTGCGGACTCTCATTATTGATTGATAGGCCATAGGACGTGTCAATCATCGCCGCTTTCTATTTGGGGGAAGAACTCAGTGCTATGATTGGACATGTTCTTGAGGACGCAGCAGAGGCGTCCTCAGGTTTTTGCGTAGTTTAGAGTGACAAATCGTACCAGCGTACTTTGAGGTCAAAATGGGTACCTGCTACGCAAAATGCGTGCATGTTGGCAGGTCTGCAGTATGTGTTATGTAACCTTAAATAAGCAGCCAGCCGCAGGCTGTTTGGAGAGTGAATCTCCATCCATGTCTTTAAACGCCATGATGATGACGTACAGATCAGCGTGATCCTTCCGACCTGCACAACACGAGGTGGTCTTCTCCTGCCAGTTTCACTGTCTGCAGTCGGGTGCCTGAAAGAAGTCCGTAAACTTTAGGTATTGGCCAAAAGTCCATTCAATAAAGATGGCCGCTTTAAAGCCTTTACTCCAATAAATGGTCTTAAAATGCAATTTTAGTGGGGTTCATTTTCTTCCGGCGACACAAACACAAATGGCAAAGGCATTGAGAAACTCACACACCTGTTTGTGAGTCAATGCGCAAATCTATTCCTCCATGGTAGCGGGCGACCCACTGATGCCCTCTGGGTCCATACACATACCGTCTTGTATGTCTTCATCGGCTCTGCCCAGTAAACCCCTCTGCGGTCAGCTTAATTACACACACACACACACATGCGCACACAAACACAAACACACACCCTGAAAAATAAATACAGTACAGACATCCAGTCTTGCAATTGATGCGATAAAAGATGCGGTGATCCAGTGACCATTCCAAACTGTTGGAGATGTCCACCTGGTCTGAGTGATGAAGAACGGTCAGAATAAAGCCTGTACAGAGACCCCTGTTTCCTCTCCATCATGGCCGGCGGCAGTTCCATTCCCATGGTACACGAACACGCTGGGGGAAATGTGGGTATAATAAAATAAACTACAATACATTACATCTTTACATCACTATACACTTAGCATACAGCAAACCCTAATACACTGTTCCATTGCAGAGTCTCCCACATAAATGGAACTTTTTTTTATTATATACCTACAAAGTACCTCCCAGCTTATCTACTTTTCCATCACTGAAGCGAGCATTGGGTTTTTCCTTGTCCAGCTTGGCAGCTGTTGTAATGGAGTGCATGACCCATTGAACAAAAACAAAGCTTATTTCCCCCGCGATGACGTAACCGCCTGCTTTTCACACCAATGACCCTATAGTTTTCCCCAGGACAGTAAAAACACACAATGCCCTTCTCACAGGCGCTTGGATCTCATAAAATACTATCAAACTTTCTGATGCCTCACTTGTAGTTATACTCTCCTCACGACCAGTGAGAGAGCTCCACTAGCTGATCCACCAAAGACGAGCCTTTTTCCTTGCAGACGGGACTCTCACCGAATTCATTCTTTCCTGGGGGGTGTGCTCAGGGATGCGGGAATGTCTTGAAAAAACGAGTGTGCATTAGAAGTGTTTTTGTCAAACAGTTACACAACAGATTGATATTAGGTTAACTGTCCCTTTCCATTTTGAGCACATACCAGATATGGACTTTTAAAGGTTTTAAACGCTCGGGAGATCTTGTCAAAAAGAGGAAGTTAAAGGAATAAAGACACTGACAAATAAAGTGTTTGTGTACGGTGTATTGTGTTTTTTTTGTTTTATTTTCGTTGATCTACCACCACGTATAAACAGACGTTGAAAGCCACACAGTTTACCGTGAATGATTTATTTCATCATTTTTTAGACAAGTGAATTGACTCGGTCACCCTTCACAATAAGCAAACATTTGTGCCTAATCTTATCCTTAATAATACAAGCCCAAAAACGGCTCCGTTATTGTCTCGTCGGCACACTGCGGACGTTATTGCGAACAGAATCACACGTGTGATGACGGGTTTTACTTACAACCCCTCCTAGCCACGAAACCGCCATCGGTCCGGCGAGGGAGAGACGAGCTCGCAGCCTCTGCCTGCACACACAGCTCTCCCTCTAACAGCTGGCCCCCGTTACACGTGAAATGACAGATTTTTCATCCACAGGGGTGTTTTGTGGTTTGCATCGGTGGATCCTTTCGCTCAAAAGTGCCCGCCGTTCGAACTGTAATGTTGTTTAGCGATTTCTACGTCGTGCATCGCGCTCTGTCTTCTTCTTCTTCTTCTTCTTCGCAGATAGGTTGTAGCTAGAAGGGATGCAGCTACGGCCGGAAGTGGTGCAACATCTCGCCACATAATTCCAATAAATTACATTAGCTAACCCCTACGCCTACACAAACCCTAAACCTAACCTTACAATAATACAAAATATAAATCAACTGTTTTTAGAGTGACGCAAATTATACGGTTTTGAAGTGCGCGTGCCCAGTGGAGGTGGCTGTACACCGTCTATTATGTAGAGAAACAAATATGTACAGCACTGAAATATGTAACGTGTTGATAACGTTAGTCTATGAACATTTGACACTACGACCTGTACAAATAAAACCAAATGATTGCTTCCATTGTGTTACGTCTGATCTTTGACCTTACGTCCGTCCAGTACGTTACGTGACGTGACGTGACGTGCTTCGGCTCGTTGCCGTTGTATCAGAGTCGGCTTTAAAGCCTTTCGTGTGAATCCATTTGTGTGTGAGGGCTTCCAACGACGTCAACTGGTCATAAGACAAACACAACACGGTGTATTTACCACGATCAATCTATACTTTGTTCAAGCACTGCTTGGTCTGCAGTTGGAGCGTTGCCATTGGCTGTTGGTTTGCATAATTAATGAGGGAGGTCTGTCACAGTTGTTCTTTAACGATTTTCGTCTATAAATATTATTGTGTTTCGATTTGCGTTTTGAACAATAGGGTGTATGATAAGGGCTCTGTCGGGATCGTGTTCACAACGTTAGACGTTCATTGAAGTTCGCCCCTTACCGTCGTCGAAAGTAGCAGTGCCGATGGGCGGTATAAATAGCAGGCGCGCAAGCTGTTGTATCGGCTGGGCCAGAGAGCGCAGCTTCGGCAAAGCCAACATGCTACTAGAGTCGCTAGTTGAGCAGCGCGCTATTGCACCTCTGACCCAGCCCCTGGTGCCGTCGGTTCGCCGATGGGCATCAGGTTTTGCTTCTTGCAAGTGTAGAAAAGTCACAGTTTACTGTTTAAGCTATACTTTTTTAACCTATTCAACGGCAAGAAGGGAAGGCGTCCCACCGGAAGTAAGTCGAATCCCCTGCTGTAGTCATTTATATAAGAAAACTCAGCAATATAAAGAAACTCGGCAATAATCTTAGAAAAAACGCCATGCAGTGTGAAAGCCTCCCTCTCCGAGCCACCAACCGAGACGCTCTTGAGGCTGCGGTCTCTCGCCTCCTCGTTAGAGTTTCCGCCCGTCTCCTGTCCGCACCGACGTCGGTTCGAGGCCCGCGCAGAACAGCTCACGAAGGTATGCAGCTTGTGTTTTGGAACAAAACGTAGGAACATATGAACAGATTGGTATCAAAATGAGTTATCACATCAAGTTTTTCTTCTTTTGCGTTCCGATTAATATCAATCAAACTGCAGCTGGTTTGTTTTGATTTAAGCCATTTGACTTCAAGAAATAAGAGAATCTGGTTTACTGAATGAGCATTGAGGAGGAGAGCCCTACTCATAAAATGTCCTTCTCGTGCATTTCTTTTTTTCTCTATTTCCTCAGAATATTTGTCATTCTTATTGCTCCTTTATTGCCTTTCTTCCCGTGCCCTGCTTAATACCCATTTATTTACATCAATCAGTGCCTTAATGCAGTATACAAACAAAGAGTTTGGTTCAAAAATGAGATAACTCGGTTCTTTAAAACATTTCTAAAATCGTGTTTGTCATGATGTTTTGGGAGCGTTTTTTTATTGTACTACATTTAAAATTTCTAAATATATGACATTTTATTCTTATATAAAAGCATACATTCAATATAGTTATAGAGGTTCATGTACCTCTCTGATTTGAACAAAGGCCTCATAGGACAGGCACCAAGCAGATATGGACCTCACATCTGCTTAGCATCACACACACACACACACACACACACACACACCCACCCACACACATGCACGCTTTTGAAGACACTAGTTGGTACCAGTCACAGACGAACACAGTATACGCTATTGTATTGATTTAAGCACATGTTTACCCTTTAAATACACTAAACACTATGCCAGGTGTAGTAAATGACAACATGCAACAACGTGCGTTTCTTTTTAAAATGGATGTATGTGCATTTATTTTTTAAGCTTTTAAAACGTTTTGCCACGGTTAAATACTGATACATGGAGCTTGACATGTAACTGTGGAAGGTCAGAAAAGGATGGACTAACAAAAATAGGTGATGCCATGTGAATCCTGATTTAAACCTGGTCTAAACGGTGAGAACAACGTGAGAACAATGTATAAAAGATGGAGTCAGATATGTACTGGTCAGACATCTTCAGATGAACTCTGTATGTCTCACTTTGACTTGTTCGAACAAATTCAAGATTGAAACTCTTGAAACTTGGCTTCTTGGTCTTCGTGATTTCTCTCAACATTTGATGATCGATTTCGCCACAACAACTGCGCTTCCCTTCACTAGCTGGCCTCCGTTACATACGGTATATATCAGTTCAAGAAAGTTACTGCAAGAGTTAAGTGAAAAACTGTGTGTGAAAAATAAGCTTTCTTCAAGGCACTCCCTAAGAAATTCATCTTAGCACATTAACGCATGTGAATCGGAATGCACAATAAAAAATGAACATGACGTGTTATCTCGTGTTGGAACCAGTCTCTTCATATGTATATTCTGTTAAAAAAACATAGGCTATATTCACATATTAGTTAATGGAAGCTACTTGAAGAGTTAAGTGACAAAGCAAGAATGCAAAATAAACCTGTTTTTTAAGGCACACCCCAAGCGAATGTGTTCTGAGATCTATGGAAGCTTGATTCCGCCAGTGTAAGAAAAAAAAAAATACGGATATTTCGACTTTATATCTCATAATTATGAGTTTATATATCAGAATTGCGACTTTATATCTCAGAATTCTGACTTCATATCTCATAGTTTTGTCTTTATATCTCAGAATTCTGAGTTTTTATCTCTGAATAAACCCACTTTATAGCTCAGAATTCTGACTTTATATCTCAGAATTGCGACTTTATTTCTCTGAATTGCGACTTTATTTCTCAGAATTGCGACTTTATTTCTCAGAATTGCGACTTTACTTCTCTTACTTTTGAGTTTAATTCTCGCATTTCATGTTTTTATGTCACATCCACTTGTTAGCGCGCCTGTTCGCGGTCAGCACTTGGACGCGCATGTCATGCATCAGTTAATGCACACCAGGCGCCTACGAACAGAGCTGTGGATTACATCTTGCGGCGACGAGGTATATTACAATGATCTAAATTCAATTAAAAACCGTCATATAACAAATAAAATGTGACTAAATCCAACCAAGTAGCTTCAGTGTGTTACCTTGTGATGTATCAGTATGATAAAGGGCCAAATCTTACGCCGTTGATCGCGTTGCTCTAGAGTTTAGTTGATGCTTTGTCAGTACAATCTTACTACTACATAGTACTTACTGCTTTTTAAATCTGGTCATTTTGTAAAAGAAAATGAGCTAAATATGATGTTGTGTGAACACTTCCGAAAATTAAGCATGGTTTTACTAGTTAAAAAAGCATGCTTACTGTTAAACCGTGGTTAAAACATGGTTAATTCTCATGAGGGATATGATGATGAGTGAGTTAAAATGTGAAAGGGTACAATTCAGTATGGGGGGCATTCTCTCACTATTCACAAGTTAGCATGCCTACTATTGGTATATCGGCGGTTTATTCGAATTTCTAAAGCACATGTTCTCCATGACGAGACTCTACATCCCTAATCCTACCCAATACCTAAACCTAACAACTACCTTACTAACTATTAATTAGCAACAAATTAAGGATTTTTTGAGGAAAACGTCATAGTTGATGGTGTGTTGATAGTGACAATTGCCCCCTATACTGAAGTATGAACTTTGAAACCTAAAAATTGCACCAAAAGCTGTAACCATAGAATAATTAGATTGATTATTTGTTTATTTGTGTTCAATACATATTGCCATAGCTAGCTTGCATACATCTAGGTTAATAATGCCATATTAGGCATAATAATGCCTGCCTTTCTCAGTTTGTATTTATAATTTTCATTAAAACATCATTGCAGAATGGAAGACCTTATCCTTTTTCTCAGGGAGAGGAATATCCCGGAGTCCGCTATACAAAGAATGCAGGAAGATAAGGTAATACTGAAACAAACAAAATGAATTAGGTTAAAATCCCCCCCCAAAAAACAGACTTCTCAGATCATCAGGATCAAGTCAGTTAGAGATAACAAGGGTTCACTCAAAACAGGGCAAGTCAGCGTTTAGCCATTACGCCACCCATAGCTGGAATCTGCTTCATTTGTTTTATTGTTTCTTAAAAATCTAAAGTTTTTGTGATCTTAAATCATTTTAAAGATACATTTTATTTCTTTCTGTCAATCATTTTATGTAAAGCACTTTGAATTGCACTTGTGTATGAAATGTGCTATATAAATAAACTTGCCTTGCCTTGCCTAAAATGACAGTTTGCCCATGAATGACAATTCCTGTGATCCACTGAAGCTCACATGAAAGAGAGAGCCTGAGACAGAGAGTGATGAGAGAGAAGTTCCTGAAGGTTACCCAAAGAGAGTACCCAGACAAATTTAATAATTCCGAAGATTATTCTCGATTTACATTGGGGTAAAATGAAAAAGAAGTTAATAATAATAATAATTAATTACATTTATATAGCGCTTTTCTGGACACTCAAAGCGCTTTACTTGGAAGCTTTCCTGTAGCTCAGTGGTAAGAGCATTGCGTTAACAACGCAAGGTTGTGAGTTCGATCCCAGGGGATTGCAAATACCTATGTAAAATGTATAGGATAAAGCAATGTAAGTCTGCCAAATGCCTAAATGTAAATGTAAATGTAATGGAAGGGGGGAATCTCCTCAACCACCACCAATGTGCCGGATTCAACTGGATGATTATATGGTAAATGAAACAGTTTCATTTACCATCTGATAAGAAGAAACAGTAAAGAACAGCCAAATCAACGTTTAGATTTACCAGTTATGTTTGGTGCACCTACAGTAACAGTTCATCTTCTCAAACTGACACACATTTAACAAATGTATTCAAACACATTATATTTACATACAGTATTTACAGTTTTGATGTGGGCTAGCTGTCAGCGTTGAAAAAATGTAAGGTTAACACTAAGTAATAACATTTCAGTTAAGTGTTCACACAGAGCAATAGCATCAGAGCTTAATGTCTTATTAAATGCTTTCATAATCCATTGCGGTTTGATTAGATTGTTTTATTATCTTTAGAGTATTTTTCTGGACTTCCCAAGTGCAGTCTGGCTTTCAACATGCTTAAATTAAGCTGTTTTTTACTGATGATGACAACAATCCTAACATATATTTTACTAAGAAAAGCTTTAATGTTTGACTGGCTGTTGGTTATAATGACAGGTGGAAAATGGAAAGAGCTTGCTCACACCTCCTCAAGGACTCACCTAAATTTTACAATTGTTTTAAATCAATCCTTCTTGTAGATTGCCTTATACATGTATATGCACATACGTATGTGTGTATACTAAAAATTATTTTATTTGTAGATTGATGCCAGTGTCCTTCTGCTAATGACTGATGAACAGATGAGAAGCTTTTTGCCTTCCTATGGAGACAGACTGGCAGTGATGGGATATTGTAGGAGGCAGGAAAGTGAACCCACTCACAGGAAGTCAAAGCTATTTGAGCGCCTCAAGTCAAAATTACACAAAAGACAAAGAACGGATAATTCAGAAACTGATCAGCAAACAACTACAAAAAAGACTGTTCATCGACAAAGAAAAGTGGAGATTGGGTGGATGCACCATGATGGAGAAGGCTTTGTTCAAATGAGAGCTAAAAAAGGAGGTGGAACAAGAAAGCTGAGTGTGCCAAGAGACTGGAAAAAAAAGAACTGATTGAAGAGGCAATTCGGTTATTTTCCAAAATGGGAAAAAAGCACATGGCAGCATTTCTGAATTTGAAGTAGACCCTATGAATTATCAGGAGATATCATTAGATGAAAACAGTACAGTGGCGGAACTGTATGATGCATCAAAGCTCACAATGATAAGGTTCTACCTCACAACAAAAAAGAGGGGAATGGATGCTGTTGAGGAAATATCAGATACAGATGCAGACACAACGGAGGACACAAATAATCAGGATCAGAATCTCCCCACTTCTTCCAGCACAATATTTCAATCTTCAGATGCCTTGAATATTATTTTTGTGGAAAGCACTGGATTAAGCTCAGTCAGGGATGATGTGTCTCATCTACATTCCATGGAGGATCTGAATGTTACCTACGACCTTAATGTTTCTTTTCAGAGTTCCTCAGCAGCCTTAATAGATGCAAGTGATATAGTGACAATATTCACCGAAGACATCACTGGGATAGATGAACAAAATTTAGAGGACACGTTGCCTCTAAGCCTAGAACCACAAAAAAAAATTCTTGTTGTCCACCGTGGACAGATTTTTTCTGAGTTTATTGCACACTTCTGTGATGAAAGCCTCACACACATGGAGAATGAAGTAGAAGTCAAGCTGCTTCTCCCAAATGGGCAGTATGAGATGGGTCAGGATGCTGGTGGAGTTTTCAGAGATTGCCTATCAGAATTCTGGCATGAATTTTATGAACAGTGCACACTCGGCAACAGCTTTAAAGTACCCTTTCTACGGCATGATTTTGGAAAGGAAAAGTGGGAAAGTGTTGGCCGAATAATATATTTTGGCTGGCAAAAAGAAAAGTATCTTCCAATAAAACTTGCACCGGTTATCTTGGAGCAAGCAATACAAGGATCTGTGAGAAGTGATCTGCTCAACAACTTCTTCAAGTTTGTCTCAGAAAATGAATGTGCTGTCTTAGAAAATTGCAGAACAGACTTTTATGTCAATCAGGAGGAATTACTAGACATCATGGACAACTACAGTTGTCGAAAAATTCCAACTGAAGAAAACTTTGAGCAAATTCTGCGAGAACTGGCACACAAGACTTTCATTCAAGAGCCTGCCTATGTTCTCGAACAACGGGCAAGCATTCTTGAACCTCTGAGGAGAGACCTTGATGAAATCGAAGCAGTATATGCGGCACTACAGCCAACCGGGAAAAAAATTGTGACATCTCTAAAGTTCCCTGAAGAAATGAATGCTAATCAAAAATATATTTCAAAGCATTTGACAACATTTCTGCGGCAGTGTGACACGAAGAAACAGTCCTTGTTCCTGAGATTCTGTACAGGCTCGGATTTGTTTATAGGCAAAACAATAACTATTGATTTCACAGACCTTAAAGGCTTTGAGAGAAGACCCGTGGCACATACCTGTGGCTGTTTTCTGAGGCTTTCAGTGCACTATGATAGCTATCCTGATTTTAGTTCAGAAGTGAACAAAATTCTTGAGAGCAATGTGTGGGTCATGGACATAATGTAGAGGCTTATCAGCTGGATATTATAAAGCCTGCTTGCATAAAAAGTTCTTCATGTTGACTAATCTGTCAGGCTTTATATTGTATTAAAGGTTAAAATTGTTTATGTGCTTCATGCACAGTTAGATGTTCCATTTGTTGTGTACCTTTACATACTAACAGTTGCATTGTTATTCATACATTGAATTGTTTGCATTGAAGATGGAAGGCCAAATACAAATCCCAATAGACAATTGGCCAAAAAAATGTACAAAAAAAGTTTCAAACAGTTCTCCTGTTATTTTTTAACTCACATTCATAGTTTCAAAATTGAATACCACAAATTAGCATTATTAATAATTATTATTATTATTACTAACGTTGTTAGATAACTTTAAAGGAAAATTTCAGTTGAATCAACACTCAGAGAGCATGATTGTTTTAGATATTCAAAAGCACTGTTGAATTGCCTTTGTGGCCACTGTAAAATATCAAGAGCCTAATCAAATTGTTAAGTTGTCTATGGGCATACAATTGATAAATTATTATATCATAAGATTTAACGAGCGATCAGTGGACCCTTAAGTGATCCATAGTAAATCATACTCTGTGGTCAAAGTGTGTTCAGAAACTGTCTCTCTGTCCTGGCAATAGGAATGGATATGTTTGCAGCTTTCTGAAGCAAAGACTTACATATTTACACAGAAATTAGCCTAAATTATCTTCTCTTATTTAAATATTAGTTTTTAAATTTAAGCTAGAGTAAATAGTCAGTAAAACGTCAGTTCAACATCATCTTTAATGTTCAGTCCTCTCAAATGACAAAATAGTAAATATAAATTCAAGCAAATAATCACATAAAATTAAAGTATATTTTTGCCATACTCTTTGTTAAGGAGGACTTCATATACCCAACACCATACAATAAAAGTACCAGTAAAATGAAAAAAAATCTATGGTTATCAGTTAAGCAGGTAGAGAATGGTAATAGGCAGTCAATTTAGATTGCCTCGACTGGTCCGAGGTTACTTGAAGAGAAAGTCTGGCTGTAATTCAACACCATGAGGTTAAAATGAAATGTCCATTTGAAATTTGCCTAATATTGCCTATACAGTGAATACTGTATATTATTTTGGTTATAATCTAGTCATCCATTTCCAATCCATGAAGCATCTGTTGACGAAGTCTCAGGTAAAAGTCTGTAATTTCATAAACATCATTTGTCATGACAAGGTTATGTTCAGCCATCAGTTCCACACAAAGTTGAAAGACATCCTCATCACAAGGGTAGTCTTTAAATATACAGTCTTCTGTGCAAATGCTCAGTTTTGTTTGATCAACTGGATATAATAAATTCTGCACTCCATTCAAACATTATTGAAGGTCGACCGCTGGGAGCACGTGGGTTGTGGGTTGGCCTTATCCTGTGGCAATTCCAGGCACTGACTGCTTCATCAAGATCCTCCTTCATAACGGAAATATATATATATATAAATTGTTTATATTATTATTTTAATTAAATATCATGTTGCTAGAATACTTTTAAATTAAAATCTAAGATCACTATACTACTCTGCAAGTGATCTCAATGTGATACTGTACCTGAATGATATGTTGAAAGCAAAACTGAATTAGAGATTTGTCAATAAAGCTGCCAACAAAGTGTCCGTCTTCTTTAAGTTGTTCAAAATGATCCATCCAAAATTGAATGCATTGGCTTCTCAGCGTTGACCACCATCGTTCAATTCTTTGATTTCCAGTGCTTGGACCAATTGTGACACATTCAGCATTTGCAGCTTCTCTGAAAAATATCTGCATTTCTGCTATATGATTATTTTCAGTTCTACGGTCAATTCGGATTCTTTGAGGGTAGCCCTTATTTTCAGCAACAGCATTTACGAAATAACCGGCAATTACTCGTGGGTCACTGTTAGTGTTGTTGGCCTCAAGCCAGATGATTTTTGAAGAGACTGGTTCCAACACGAGATAACACGTCACGTTCATTTTTTATTGTGCATTCCGATTCACATGCGTTAATGTGCTAAGATGAACTTCTTAAGGAGTGCCTTGAAGAAAGCTTATTTTTCACACACAGTTTTTCACTTAACTTAAAAAGGGAGGCGCAGTTGTTGTGGCGAAATCGATCATCAAATGTTGAGAGAAATCACGAAGACCAAGAAGCCAAGTTTCAAGAGTTTCAATCTTGAATTTGTTCGAACAAGTCAAAGTGAGACATACAAAGTTCATCTGAAGATGTCTGACTCCATCTTTTATACATTGTTCTCACGTTGTTCTCACCGTTTAGACCAGGTTTAAATCAGGTTTCAAATGGCATCACCTATTTTTGTTAGTCCATCCTTTTCTGACCTTCCACAGTTACATGTCAAGCTCCATGTATCAGTATTTAACTGTGGCAAAACGTTTTAAAGGCTTAAAAAAGAAATGCACATACATCCATCTTAAAAAGAAAGGCACGTTGTTGCATGTTGTCATTTACTACGTCTGGCATAGTGTTTAGTGTATTTAAAGGGTAAACGTGCTTAAATCAATACAATAGCGTATACTGTGTTCGTCTGTGACTGGTACCAACTAGTGTCTTCAAAAGCGTGCGTGTGTGGGTGTGTGTGTGTGTGTGTGTGTGTGTGTGTGTGTGTGTGTGTGTGTGTGTGTGATGCTAAGCAGATGTGAGGTCCATATCTGCTTGGTGCCTGTCCTATGAGGCCTTTGTTCAAATCAGAGAGGTACATGAACCTCTATAACTATATTGAATGTATGCTTTTATATAAGAATAAAATGTCATATATTTAGAAATTTTAAATGTAGTACAATAAAAAAACGCTCCCAAAACATCATGACAAACACGATTTTAGAAATGTTTTAAAGAACCGAGTTATCTCATTTTTGAACCAAACTCTTTGTTTGTATACTGCATTAAGGCACTGATTGATGTAAATAAATGGGCATTAAGCAGGGCACGGGAAGAAAGGCAATAAAGGAGCAATAAGAATGACAAATATTCTGAGGAAATAGAGAAAAAAAGAAATGCACGAGAAGGACATTTTATGAGTAGGGCTCTCCTCCTCAATGCTCATTCAGTAAACCAGATTCTCTTATTTCTTGAAGTCAAATGGCTTAAATCAAAACAAACCAGCTGCAGTTTGATTGATATTAATCGGAACGCAAAAGAAGAAAAACTTGATGTGATAACTCATTTTGATACCAATCTGTTCATATGTTCCTACGTTTTGTTCCAAAACACAAGCTGCATACCTTCGTGAGCTGTTCTGCGCGGGCCTCGAACCGACGTCGGTGCGGACAGGAGACGGGCGGAAACTCTAACGAGGAGGCGAGAGACCGCAGCCTCAAGAGCGTCTCGGTTGGTGGCTCGGAGAGGGAGGCTTTCACACTGCATGGCGTTTTTTCTAAGATTATTGCCGAGTTTCTTTATATTGCTGAGTTTTCTTATATAAATGACTACAGCCAATGGCAACGCTCCAACTGCAGACCAAGCAGTGCTTGAACAAAGTATAGATTGATCGTGGTAAATACACCGTGTTGTGTTTGTCTTATGACCAGTTGACGTCGTTGGAAGCCCTCACACACAAATGGATTCACACGAAAGGCTTTAAAGCCGACTCTGATACAACGGCAACGAGCCGAAGCACGTCACGTCACGTCACGTAACGTACTGGACGGACGTAAGGTCAAAGATCAGACGTAACACAATGGAAGCAATCATTTGGTTTTATTTGTACAGGTCGTAGTGTCAAATGTTCATAGACTAACGTTATCAACACGTTACATATTTCAGTGCTGTACATATTTGTTTCTCTACATAATAGACGGTGTACAGCCACCTCCACTGGGCACGCGCACTTCAAAACCGTATAATTTGCGTCACTCTAAAAACAGTTGATTTATATTTTGTATTATTGTAAGGTTAGGTTTAGGGTTTGTGTAGGCGTAGGGGTTAGCTAATGTAATTTATTGGAATTATGTGGCGAGATGTTGCACCACTTCCGGCCGTAGCTGCATCCCTTCTAGCTACAACCTATCTGCGAAGAAGAAGAAGAAGAAGAAGAAGAAGAAGACAGAGCGCGATGCACGACGTAGAAATCGCTAAACAACATTACAGTTCGAACGGCGGGCACTTTTGAGCGAAAGGATCCACCGATGCAAACCACAAAACACCCCTGTGGATGAAAAATCTGTCATTTCTCGTGTAACGGAGGTCGGCTGTTAGAGGGAGAGCTGTGTGTGCAGGCAGAGGCTCCGAGCTCGTCTCTCCCTCGCCGGACCGATGGCGGTTTCGTGGCTAGGAGGGGTTGTAAGTAAGACCCGTCATCACACGTGTGATTCTGTTCGCAATAACGTCCGCAGTGTGCCGACGAGACAATAACGGAGCCGTTTTTGGGCTTGTATTATTAAGGATAAGATTAGGCACAAATGTTTGCTTATTGTGAAGGGTGACCGAGTCAATTCACTTGTCTAAAAAATGATGAAATAAATCATTCACGGTCAACTGTGTGGCTTTCAACGTCTGTTTATTCGTGGTGGTAGATCAATGAAAATAAAACAAAAAACACAATACACCGTACACAAACACTTTATTTGTCAGTGTCTTTATTCCTTTAACTTCCACTTTTTGACAAGATCTCCCGAGCGTTTAAAACCTTTAAAAGTCCATATCTGGTATGTGCTCAAAATGGAAAGGGACAGTTAACCTAATATAAATCTGTCGTGTAACTGTTTGACAAACACATTTCTAATGCACACTCGTTTTTTCAAGACATTCCCGCATCCCTGAGAACACCCCCCAGGAAAGAATGAATTCGGTGAGAGTCCCGTCTGCGAGGAAAAAGGCTCGTCTTTGGTGGATCAGCTAGTGGAGCTCTCTCACTGGTCGTGAGGAGAGTATAACTACAAGTGAGGCATTAGAAAGTTTGATAGTATTTTATGAGATCCAAGCGCCTATGAGAAGGGCATTGTGTGTTTTTACTGTCCCGGGGAAAACTGTAGGGTCATTGGTGTGAAAAGCAGGCCGTTACGTCATCGCGGGGGAAATAAGCTTTGTTTTTGTTCAACGGGTCATGCACTCCATTACAACAGCTGCCCAGCTGGAGAAGGAAAAACCCAACGCTCGCTTCAGTGATGGAAAAGTAGATAAGCTGGGAGGTACTTTGTAGGTATATAATAAAAAAAAGTTCCATTTATGTGGGAGACTCTACAATGGAACTGTGTATTAGGGTTTGCTGTATGCTAAGTGTATAGTGATGTAAAGGTGTAATGTATTGTAGTTTATTTTATAATTCCCACATTTCCCCCAGCGTGTTCGTGTACCATGGGAATGGAACTGCCGCCGGCCATGATGGAGAGGAAACAGGGGTCTCTGTACAGGCTTTATTCTGACCGTTCTTCATCACTCAGACCAGGTGGACATCTCCAACAGTTTGGACTGGTCACTGGATCACTGCATCTTTTACCGCATCGATTGCCAGACTGGATGTCCGTGCTTTATTTATTTTTCAGGGTGTGTGTGTGTGTGTTTGTGTGCGCATGTGTATGTGTGTGTGCGTGTGTGTGTGTGTGTGTAATTAAGCTGACCGCAGAGGGGTTTACTGGGCAGAGCCCGATGAAGACATACAAGACGGTATGTGTATGGACCCAGAGGGCATCAGTGGGTCGCCCGCTACCATGGAGGAATAGATTTGCGCATTGACCCACAAACAGGTGTGTGAGTTTCTCAATGCCTTTGCCATTTGTGTTTGTGTCGCCGGAAGAAAATGAACCCCACTAAAATTGCATTTTAAGACCATTTATTGGAGTAAAGGCTTTAAAGCGGCCATCTTTACTGAATGGACTTTTGGCCAATACCTAAAGTTTACGGACTTCTTTCAGGCACCCGACTGCAGACAGTGAAACTGCCAGGAGAAGACCACCTCGTGTTGTGCAGGTCGGAAGGATCACGCTGATATGTACGTCATCATCACGGCGTTTAAAGACATGGATGGAGATTCACTCTCCAAACAGCCTGCTGCTGGCTGCTTATTTAAGGTTACATAACACATACTGCAGACCTGCCAACATTCATCAGCATTTTGCATAGCAGGTACGCATTTTGACCTCAAAGTACGCTGGTACGATTTGTCACTCTAAACTACGCAAAAACCTGAGGACGCTTGCTGCGTGCAGTACTTAAAACAAGCAACAGAAAAAGAAGAACATGTCCATTCATAGCACTGAGTTCTTCCCCCAAATAGAAAGCGGCGATGATTGACACGTCCTATGGCCTATCAATCAATAATGAGAGTCAACAAATCGGCAGAACCACAAAATCCTGCGTGATCCCCTTCTACCCACACGTTCTGACGCATTGTTTAAAACGAAGCGTCAAGACGTCTTCTGAGCTCAGGTGGATGTAGAAAGTTGAAATATTTAATTATCTTAATCCTATGCAGTCGATGATCTAACGGGCTCATTTGGTAATGCACAATTGCCCGCAAGATGTGCTAACATTATTTCTGATTTATATATGATCGCTCACGAAAAGTTACCATGATTTTACCAAGTACCATAGGCGCCGATTGCGCTGGTGGATTCTCACACTCGATAACGTGCACTTATATCTGCTAGAGAGCATCAAGTTTTATCCACAGAAAAACGGCGTGCTGGCGCCGTTCTCTTCAGTAAAGGGACTCCGATTGAATGCGCTCTTCAAATCGAGCTCTCGATAATTGTCAATAAAATAAAACGTCATATTCAAACTTTTGAGATTACTTATTTATTCACGTTTATAATGATTAAAGAAGATTATGGCAGGCTGGCAAAACATGTAAATGCATGTGTGCAACATAGAAAGTTACATAGATGTGTTTGATTGTACGTGTGTGTGTGATCAGATGAGGACACAGACAATGAGGGAGAAAGCAGCAGACCACCTAAAAAAAAGAAACGAGCCCATGTCCCATAGCAGTTCTTAAAAGTGTATCAGGAGCTATGGCCGTGTCTCCGCACATCAAAACTGCTGAATCATGCATTTTGCACATTGTACAATTATGATATTGATGTCAGCCATCAGGGAGCCTCAGGTAAAATTGTGGCTTTAGGAAGGCCTATAGTTTTAATTAAAAACATTTGTGTTTTTTTTAATCACAACACATTTGTGATTCTGCCCATTTCAGGATGTGTGTATATTAATAATTATTTTCCCACCAGCCTTTTTTTAGAAAGTTGCCAGCAGGCATAAATCATTTGTGATAATCACAATAAGTACGCTTCAGGTACACCCCATAATTTTTCATTTATTGAATATATGAACATTTATTACATGAGAAAACATTCCCTTTGCTTTTAAACAAACAGAAAACAAGACCCATATTATTCTGTCTTTATTTGATAAATAATACTTGTTTTGGTGCTGTAAAAGCTGTACTTTTTATGATATGTATGACAACGCCCCCAAAATCAGCGACCTATGTAACAAAGCAGTCAAGAGCAAGTGCAACTGCAAGCAAATGTGATTGACACAAATCAAGGGTATCGCACTGAAGATTATTTACACACACAATATACACAAATGTTTCCTAAATTTAAATTTACATATGCTTACATTTAGTCATTTAGCAGACGCTTTTATCCTAAGCGACTTACAAAGAGTTAGGGAGCAACAAGCGATATGTCATACAGGAGCAATAATACATTTAGTGCCAATACAAAGTTACTGGTTTCAACAAAAGCTAGACCACTACCTGTTGAGAGAAAGGGTTAGTGTTTTTTTCTTTTTTTTTCTCTTTTGTCTGTCAGGTATTCACAGAAGAGATGGGTTTTAAGTAGTTTTTTGAATGTTATGAGAGATGTGGTTGACCGGACTGGGTTAGGAAGAATGTTCCACCAGGAAGGAGATGTGAAGCAGAATGAGCGGGAAAGCAATAAGAAAAGTTATTTTAAAAAATGTGACCATGATGCTTTTTCACAACCAATATGTTATATGTTAAAAACCTGTGTTCTGTCTCTTCCGCTGATGGTACTCAAAAAAATATTTCAAGGTTGGCAGGTCTGATACTGTAAGGTGACATCAGGGGTTGTCACATCATGACTGACACATAACATCCTTTATTCTCACCGCAGGTCACGGGTGTGGGAGTGACGGGCATTCCATCGTTCTCGTGTACTGGATAAAAACCAAGAAGACAGCGATGATGCTTGTTGATCCGTTACCATTTTTTCTGCCGAAACAGCATTGATTATTTAACTACTGTTATAACCGTGCAACCGTCGCTTTAATGCAGGATAACGTAGGATAGATGAAAATCTTTGTTTCGTGGTATTAGACATAGGAAAATGTTTACAAATCCACTTTTTAGACGTGACCTCACAAAAGTGAAACAATTGTACATGTTTTCTAATCCTTCTTACATTAACCCAACTCTGTGAACAAAAGTATTCATAAATGATTTCCAGGGATGATTTTGATAGGATCCTGATTCCACTTTTGCGATGTTTATTATTGAATATCTCAACGTGCTGCTGGCAAACAGAGGTGTCGAAGTGATCCCATCAGTCACTGTGACATGGTCTATTAAGGATGGTGCTATGCAATGACAACGATTGCTTACTACAGATGCTGTTTTCCATTGTTGATGTCTTGTTGAAATCAAAATGAGACCTATTTTTAAGTAAAACAATTGCAGGGTGAGACTTCCCATCAGCAGTTTTGGAAAAGAAAAAGTGGGTGTCACGTCCCAGGATTGAGACATAGAGGGTTCATAAATGACATGACAGATGGCTTTGTGAAATCTTAAAAAGAAGGTAATCCTATTTTCAACAAACGCTCGTTTGAAATAACGCCAACCGTTTACGATAATACTAGGAATGCGCATTATAATGGGGATCCGCGTTGATTTGAAAACCTTTAAAGATGCTCTGTGCCACCGGGTTTGGGGGTAAAGGTGGACTTCGTTTTTGTGTGAATCTTCAACATTTACCGAGAAAGTGGAGAAAACGCTGGATTGACATTTTTGGTAATCTGCTGTATTTAATGTGTTTGATTCCTAGTGATGTTTTCATAGGCCGTAGCGCTTTAATAACGAAAAGCGCACGCCTCCGAATAAATATATTTTCTTGTATACGGGTGTGTTGTTATTCTTTTCACCACCTAACAGATTAAATCAACAACACCTGGACGTCCATGTACTGAAAAAGCAAACTCTGTTCATTGTGAAACAGGGTCTGCGTGAAGCAAGAACATAGATTAGAAATCACGTACTGAATCTTCACTTTCTTCCATTGTCTCAAGATAACTTCATTTTGACTTTTTTTAACAAAGTGTTATTGAACAACTCAATAATTAGTTTAAATCTCTTTTTACACTGCCTTTTACTGCCACGTAAACTGACCGATAATCTGATACAATGTCGCTTCATTTTAATTTTCCCTTTACCGCCCTTCACCACTAGATGGCGCTGTTTCATACTTGTGTTTTTAGCCGCTGAATGAAGCTTTTCTTTAGGTTCAAGCACAGGCTGATCTCAGACCACATTTGCTTGGGGTGTGCCTTAAAAAACAGGTTTATTTTGCATTCTGGCTTTGTCACTTAACTCTTGAAGTAGCTTCCATTAACTAATATGTGAATATAGCCTATATTTTTGGAACAGAATATACGTATGAAGAAACTGGTTCCAACACGAGATAACACGTCACGTTCATTTTTTATTGTGCATTCCGATTCACATGCGTTAATGTGCTAAGATGAATTTCTTATGGAGTGCCTTGAAGAAAGCTTATTTTTCACACTCACTTTTTCACTTAACTCTTGCAGTAGCCTATCATGAACTGCTATACATGTAAAAAGTTGGCCCAAAGTTGGCCCGCTTAGACATTTATTTTAGTCCGCGATGCCATATATGTCAAAAGGGGGAAAATGCAGTCATGCAGATTTTTATTTCTGATTTTACATAATATTTTAACATTTTACATGACATGTTTTTAAATGACGATAATGTACTTTAAGATTAAAGGATTTATTATTTTTGATTAAGCGAATTTGACTCAAATTTATTGTGCATGCCTAAAACGCAGAAACGGCGCTCTTTGCGACAAGGAACGTTAAAATTAATAATGGAGAGGGGGCGGCAGTGGCACATCGACGAGAGACATTAAAAAAATTTTTTGGCAAACTATTTTCTTTTTACTGAGCTTAATTCAAAAGCAGTGTGTCTGCAAACAGTCAGTCGCTGTGTTGGAAGAGTACAATATTCGTCGTCATTAGGAACAAAACATTCTTCGGCTTTCTCAAAGTACAGCGGCGAGGTGCGAAAACAAGAGGCTAAAAAGCTGCTTGTTAAACTTCGATCGGAGCAGAGTACACTGCTACGTCCTTCGTCAGCTCTTGAAAGTGCCACGGGCCAGCTATCAAATTTCCACATTAATTGCTAAAGGTATAAGGGCCTTCGCAACTGGAGAGTTTGTCAAAAAAAAATGCCTTGCAGTAGCTGCAGAAGCAGTATGCCCCTCGCAAATAAGAACATTTTCGCAAATCAGCTTGTCAATGAATACCGTTACCCGACGCATATTGGACATGGCAGAGGATGTTGGTGAGCAAATCAAGGCAAAGGCAGGAGCCTTTTTTTCTTTTCAATAGCTTACGACGAGAGCACAGATAAATCTGATTCCGCACAGCTATTGGTATTTTGACGTGGAGTAAATGAAGATTTTGAAGTGACACAAGAGCTTGCTGGCACCGAGACTCTTTCAGGGACTACAAAAGGTGAGGACCTTTTCTTCGCCCTTGAGCGTGTGTTTAAAATAACAAATTTAAAGTGGAAGAATATGGCTGGAATTACAACTGACGGAGCCCCAGCAATGGTAGGGAAGACGTGTGGACTTGCTATGTTGGTGTCTCAGAAAGTTGTGAAGTACCACTGTATTGTACATCAAGAACAGCTATGTGCCAAATCCATTGGGTTGTTGATGTTATGCGTGAAGTCGTCACAATTGTGAATAACATACGCTCCAAGGAGCGGACTCACAGGCAGTTCAAGGTAGTGTTGGACGAGATGGATGCACAATATGGTGATGTGCTGTACCACCAGGAGGTTAGATGGCTGAGCCGAGGAAGAGTTCTCAAGAGGTTTTTTGATTTGCGCGATGAAATCAGAGCTTTTCAGGAAAGCAAGAATAGTAACTTCCAAGTGCCCATGGACCAGAAATGGCTTTCTGACCTGGCTTACCCTGTGGACATCACAGAGCTGCTTAATGTTTTGAATGTTCAGCTCCAGGGAAAAGACCAGATTATTACCCAGCTTTTCGATCATGTCAAAGCCTTCAAACAAAAACTACTGCTACTCACAGACATCTCTCAGCAGGTAACATTCATAGTTATAATATTGCACATTTAATGTGCAGTCAAAAATTTTATTAAGTATGTACTGCATATCCAGTGGTATCAGCTGTATTATTTTATATATTTGTTAATAAAGCTAATAATTTTTTTATAAAGTTCTTTTAACTTTTGCTTTTTTGCCAGTTTTTATATACCAGCTGCATATTGTTCAAATCATTACTACACGTCTCTCACTGTTCCCCTCTCTCTCTCTCTCTCTCTCTCTCTCTCTCTCTCTCTCTCTTCTATCCTTAAATTCAGGTATATTGGCTATATTTCCCTGTTTTAGAGAGGCAGGCATGATGAACGAAAAGGTACCCGAGTACGATGCTGTTCTCAGTAATCTTATCCAGGAGTTTGACCTTCGCTCTGAGCACTTCAGAAACAGTGCCGCTGACTTTGAATTGTTTACTCAACCCTTCACCATCAGTGTGGACACAGTCAGTGATGATCTTCAGATGGAACCAATTGACCTTCAGTGTGATTCAGAACTCAAACACAAGTTCAGGTCCCAACCTTTGATTGACTTCTACAAATGTGTCCCAGCAAATAGGTACCCAAAGCTGTGCAAACAGGCACAGGTGATGCTGTCTCTGTTTGATTGCACCTACCTCTGTGAGCAGACTTTCAGTCTGATGAATTTGGACAAGTGTATACTGAGAAGCTCACTAACTGATTCTCACCTACATAATTTACTGACTTTGTCAGTAAGTTCGCTGCAGCCCAATTTGGAAGAACACTTGAAAAATAAGGACCAGCTTCATGTATCTCATTAGAGGAGACTGGCTGTACTGCTTTTATCTTGATTAGCTGTTTTAGGAATTGATGTGCACTCAATTGCATTGTTTCTCAATTTTAATTGTTCTTTGTATATGTGACTTTTTCTGTGTTTTTATTGTACACTACTTTGTACATGGCACGGTTTCTATGTTTTCAATGTACTTTATATAGTGTACATTGTAAATTATTGAATATTGAATTGTAATTGTAATTTCATTGAATTATAAATTTCTAGTTTCATTGAACTATAAACCTTGGAATATGAACTGAATTCATTATACAAATCACAGAATAATGTATTTACTTCATCAAACGCTAAAGTCATCATAAATAAATGGCTGAAATATGAATCTTGGTGCCAAAGTTATGATGATCAGACCATGAGGAAGGAAAGCCGACCCAAACCAGAGTCTTGGATAGCTCCGCGGTCACGCAGAACCACTGTTTCAGTACTGACCGGGTCTGGAAATAGTCCTGAAGCAATCGTCCCCTATCCTGCTGCCAAAGTGGATGATAAATCCAATAGTAAATTCACAGTATATTGCTTCTACTGTCAGAACTCAGAGCATGCCTTCAGTCATTGTCCAAAAATCCCAACACTCACGAAAGACCAACTCTCAGAATGGATACGCACCCATCGGAGATGCTGGCGTTGTGGCCGGTCTCATCAGGTTGCACAGTGTGGGTTGAGGAAACCATGCCCACTTTGTCATCGAAAGCATCTACGAATCCTTCATGAGGTCAATGAGAAGTCCGCCATTGAAGCATCCAAGACAGAAGCATGTCTCGTTAGTTCAGCCACACAGACATTGTACCTGAACAAACCAGCCGGCAGTAAAAGAGTTCTACTTAAGGTTGTCAGGGTGCTGCTGCATCATGGTGATTGTACATTAGATACGTATGCAATCCTCGATGACGGTTCAGAACGCACTATGCTACTGACGGAGGCGGCGCAAAGGCTCGGCCTAAAAGGGACTCCAGAAAGCTTGGCTCTGAGAACAATTCGACATGATGTTCAAACCCTCGATGGTGCTGCAGTCTCAGTCTACATTTCTCCATACTCCAATCCAAGGAAGCGGTACCTCATATCTGGAGCCTTCACTGCCCCCCAGCTTGATCTCATTGATCACTCCTACCCGATTCCTAAACTACAATTGCGATACAAGCATCTGGTTGGACTCCTACTACAATGCTTTGAAAGAGTGAAGCCTCTCATCCTTGTTGGTGCTGATCAAACCCACATGATCTCGCCTATGGAAACCAGTGAGACTTGGTCCTCCGGGTGGTCCAACTGCTATAAGAACCAAACTAGGATGGACACTTCAGGGACCTACCAGCCTACTGGAACCCAGACTCAAACCGAACCAGTGTTTACACGTCTGCACTTCACCCTGCACTGCTGAGCTTTTCAAGCATGTTGAAAGGCTGTGGAAAGTGGATGTTCTGCCCTTTCAGAACGTAAAGGAGTGTACAAGATCCCAGCAGGACAAGGAAGCCATCAAAATCCTGGAGACTAAGACTGTTCGTGTTGAGGTGAGGTGGAGGGAATTTATGCAACACCCTTGCTGCGTAAGAATGACATGCCCCACCTGTACGCCAACATGGAAGCAGTCATGCCACGTCTACGAAGTACTGAAAGGAAATTAGCAAGAGACTCTCAACGAGCTGAAGTTTATGCTGTTGAAATCCAGAAACTGGTAGAGTCAGGAGCTATCAAAAGGCTCAGCCCAGAAGAAAGGAAGAAAGATGGTGAGACCTGGTTTATCCCCCACCACATGGTGAGTCATAATGGAAAGAATCGTGTGGTATTTGATTGCTCCTTCCAGTTCAATGGCCTGAGTCTAAATGAGTCGCTCCTTGCAGGCCCCACCTTAGGTTCGTCACTCCTTGGGGTCTTACTCAGGTTCCGTGAGCATGCAGTGGCAATCAGCGCAGATATAAAAGGCATGTTTCACCAAGTCCGCCTTCTTCCAGAAGATAGACCTCTTCTTCGGTTTATCTGGCGTGATTCAAGAGAAAGTGGTTCCCCTGATGTCTTTGAGTGGCAAGTTCTCCCTTTCGGGACAACATGTAGCCCTTGCTGCGCTACCTTCGCCTTGCAGCGGCACGTGAAGGAACACAGCCAGCCCAACGAAGACGTGAGGTTATCAGTGGAGCGATGCTTATATGTCGACAACTGCTTGCAGAGCTTGTCATCAGCGGAGGAGGCAAAGAAACTGGTTGACAAACTAAAAGACCTGTTAGCAAAAGGGGGCTTTGAATTGAGACAATGGGCCAGCAACATACCAGCTGTCGTGCAGCATCTTCCAGGTGAAGCCAGATCAGATGGCATTGAACTTTGGCTAGCTCATGAAAAAACTGAGATCCAGGAATCCACTTTGGGACTCAGTTGGAACTGCCCTACAGATGTCCTGACATATCGCCACCGGCCCATAAATCATGGTGTGCTTACCATGCGGGTTATCTACAAAGTACTAGCTAGTCAATATGATCCCTTGGGATACATTATTCCGTATACTACCAGGGCAAAGGTATTGGTACAGCAACTTTGGAGCAAGCAGCGTAGCTGGGACGATACCCAGCTTCCTCAACCCTTAAGCCAAAGCTGGAATGAATGGGAAAGTGAGCTCCAGTTCCTTACCAAGATAAGTTTCCCTAGAGCATATGTACCAGCTTCAGTGGACCAGGGCAGAGCTGTTGCAGACCTTCATGTATTTGGCGATGCTTCAGAGAGTGCATATGGAGCAGTCGCTTACCTGCGCACCGAAGACCAGCTTGGCAAGATCCATCTGTCATTCGTACTGGCGCGCTCCAGAGTAGCACCTAAGAGAGTCATCTCAATGCCACGTCTGGAGCTCTGTGCTGCTGTTACTGGTGCACAGCTGGCAAACCTCTTAAGCAGGGAGTTAACTTTGCCCATTCACCATACAGTTCTTTGGACAGACTCTACTACCGTGCTGTCTTGGATTCGGTCAGAATCGTGCCATTTCAAGGTTTTCGTCGGCACCAGAGTGGCTGAAATCCATGAGCTAACTCATTCCATGTCCTGGAGATACGTGGATTCAGCTCGTAATCCAGCTGACGATCTGACAAGAGGAAAGACTCTGAAAGAGCTGTCTGAACCAAACCGATGGAGTCAAGGGCCCCCATTCTTGCTCCTTCAAACAGAGCACTGGCCAGTTAATCCTGCAGAGCGCACTGAAGTTGACAAGTCTGAGCACAAGAAATCTGCATTCTGTGGTGTAGTAACAACAAAGGAACTAATCGGTAGTGAGCATAAGACATGGACAGAACTCATGGAGACCATTGCACAGGAGCTTCACGGGACAGCTGGAGAAACAGGGGAACTTACAGCAGATACTTACCAAGCAGCAGAGACTTACATCCTCCAGAAGGTACAGAATGAGAGTTTCCCAGAGGAATTACAACGATTGAAGTCTGGTAAGGATCTTCCAAATACTAGCCGCTTACTCACCCTAGCTCCAGAATATGATGAGGCTACTGATCTAATCAGAGTTGGGGGCAGGCTAAGGCGTGCAGAAGCTTTAGATCCCGCAACGAAACATCCTGTGGTATTGGACGCCAAACATCCAGCGGTGAAGCTACTCCTCAAAGACTATGATAGAAGACTCTGCCACCCAGGCCCTGATCGGGTGTTTGCTGAAGTGAGAAGACAATTCTGGGTTCTGAGAGGAAGAGAGGCAGTTCGCAACCTGCAGTATGCTTGCCCGGACTGTCAACGTCTAAGGGCCAAACCCTCTGTGCCCAAAATGGCAGACCTTCCTTTAGCACGTTTGCGTCTATTCAAACCAACCTTTTATTCCACTGGGGTCGACTGTTTTGGTCCCTTCCTTGTGAAGATCGGTCGACGAGTAGAAAAGAGGTGGGGGATCCTTTACAAGTGTCTTACCACAAGAGCCGTACATATAGACATTCTGCACAGTTTGGATACTGATTCATTTCTGATGTCACTACGGAGGTTTATTGCACGCAGAGGCTGCCCTAAGGAGTTACTGTCGGACCAAGGGACAAATTTTCGAGGAGGCGAAAGGGAGCTTTGGGATGCCTTCCAGTCCATGACACCTGATCTTCAGCAAAAACTTAGGCCACAAAAGATAGCATTCCACTTTAATCCTCCAGCAGCACCACACTTTGGGGGAGTGTGGGAGAGAGAGATAAGGTCCGTTAAGATGGCGTTGTCTGCCACTATTGGAGCCCAATCTGTATCCGAGGAAGTGCTCAGGACTGTGCTTATTGAGGTGGAGAACATCCTTAATTCAAAACCCCTGGGGTATGTGTCTTCCAATGTCGCTGATCTTGACCCAGTAACACCCAATCTTCTTCTCATGGGGCGGCTGGATAACTCCCTGCCTGCAGTCATATACCCTAAAGAGGAAGGCCTGAGTCGTCGACGATGGAGGCACTCCCAGGTGCTTGCTGACCACTTTTGGTCCTCCTTCATTCGCCATTACCTTCCAAACCTGCAGGTCAGACAAAAATGGCACCACACATTCCCTGATGTCACCCAAGGCACTGTAGTCCTGATAATGGATCCCCAGCACCCAAGAGCACACTGGCCCGTTGGGAAAGTAGTGCGAGTGCACCCCAGTCAAGACTCTAAGGTGAGATCAGTGGACGTCGAAGTTGAAGGCAAGGTTTACACTAGACCTGTGGCACGACTAAGTACTCTACCTCCTATCCCTGAAGGTGATGAAAAGGAGCTTAACGCATCCACCAAGGTATCACTAACGCCCACGGACCCTTCTCATGATTCAAATTGAATATGCAATTTGGGGGCGGCTGTACAAACGGCTTGCGTGCACGGCCCCTTTAAGAGTATGCTGCCAGAGATGACGCAGGCGGAAGTATTGAGGAGGTGCAAGAAACCTGCGAGCCACGCTGATGTTAAATAGTGTGCGTGCATCAAACAAAGTGAGTTATTTATTATAAATATACACTCAAGGGTATGTTAAGGTGATAACCCTACAAGATATCACCGTTAGGGTGATTTATATGTTCTTTATTAACCGCATCTGTCGAGTGTTATTACCTGCGCATTTTCCCGTGTTTTCCTCGTCACCGTGGGTGATCGCCTTATGCTTTTTCCTATGTTCGGTTTAAACGTAGTGCTTCTTACCATGTATATTATTGTTTTAATCTGTCTCGGATTGTTGTTGATGCGGAGGTTTATGGTTTAAATTGAACAGTTATTTCTATACAGGCGGATTTAACACGCTATTACGTTGCTCAGTGGTAATGGTATTTTCTGGAGATAGTATCACGTTCTAACTGCATTTACAAGCATTAAACAGTATTATTATACTACATTTCACATTGTTTTCTAATCCCAATCCTACAATGGGATAAACATGAATTTAAATATTATACAGTTTGGTATAACGTTACCGATTTTTCGGCCCACAGCCCTCAATCAAATATATGTTTTGACCCTTCATAGGAAAAAGTTTGGGCGCCTCTGGTCTAGCAAGACACTAACTAACTAAGCAGTCTAACCAGACTAACTTTACCTGATCTGCTAACATGATTTTTGTGGATTGAGGACCATCAGCGGTGGAGTTGAAGACAACAGATCCCATCATTCCACGGTCTTTCACAGCGTCATCAAGCTACAGCATTGTTGTTGTTTTGATCGTTTTTACAAACTGCACCTTTAAGTAAACAGTGTGTGTTTTGAAAACAACTTAAAAATTGTTCATTGAACTTTTTAACCTACAAAAATCATAAACTTTATTGAAGTATAAAAAATATAAAAGTGTAATTGAACAAAATTAACAGAACAGAATGCAAGGAGTACCCAGAAGCTAAATATTTTGATATTAATATTAATTTGTATTATTATTTTACAGTGTTATAATTGTATTAAATAATAAAAATTTGTTGTATGTTTATTTTATTAAATAATCAATTTGTTGAATGGTTCCTTGTTCAGTCGCATTTAAACAAACAGTATGGTACATTGACATATAGCGGTTGGGCTTGGTAACGGAGTCTAAATTCAAAATACTGGAGAGACAAGTTTAGAGGTTCTTCTCGGTTTCTTTTGATGGTAATCAGAAACAATCTACAGGCAATCTACTGTTTGTGAAAGAACGAAGAACAGGTCCAAGTGAAATAAAAAATTACAATTCTTATTTCTTCATGAAGTATTGCAGCGCTTATAGTAAATAGCTAATCAATGCGGGTCATTTTCCTTTTTTAAATCATGTACCCTCATAATCTTCAGTTAAAATCATTAAATGAATTTCTGCCCTGAGATTATTCATCTCAAATGAGGTAATTTAGACGGCATAGGCGGAGCATCCGTTAACTCCTCCTCTTCAACTTTCAGTATGCTGCCAGTTTCATTTCAGAATGCAACAGGTGTTTTTGTACATCCAATCAATACTTCCAATTCTTACTTCCGTATTTTGACACATTTCCGAGCGAAAAGGAATTTCAAAGGAGAAAATCAGAAAATTAATTTCACTGGGACTTTATGATGAAACAGTCCCTTCACCTTCAGCGTTACCCATTCTTTAGAATTAGCAGAAATATCTGAAGAAAAACCTGGCCCATATTAAAGGTTCTGACAGCGTCTCTTAAAAATCAACGTTTTTCGCATGTCTGGCTAAAATGAAGTTTAATCTGATCGAAGCGTTCAGAGGACCTTTATTTTGAAGTGTGTGCTGTAGCATGTTGATCACTCAGCTCTGCCTCTCACAGGCTCGCTGACGGATCTGGAGCTTTATAAGGTACGTAATAACTTAATCAATTTCAATCAGATATGGGCTAAACACTCAAGACATAGTTTAATTGAAACCCCAATAATGCATGTACCTGGATGTCATCCATTAATTTTCATGAGTGAGTTAATGATTAATATAGGTGATTCGCTATCGAAAACACAGGCCACCAACAGACAAATAAAAAAAATGGACACAACACACGTAAACTCAAATCTTCGGTCAGCAGTTGTGACTTTTTTTAAAGAGCGAATTTAATTCTATTTTGCATTCAATTCAAGATCTGAACAAAATAATCGGTGAAATGGAGGTCAAGCGATAAACCGTAGCCTATGTAACTGTTAAATTACCTGTCCAGCACTGAGATTAAACGCTACAGTAATCCCCAGCACCCCTTTACCAGTGCACAATTTTAACTATAGCGAACAATAAATGGTCACTTATTACAAAAGTTAAATTACTATAAGTTGAATAATTATTATTAGAAAACGAGATATTCTTGTGCTTTCATTGTATGAAGTAACAGTTATATAATAATACATAATTAGTATTTTATCCAAAGTGCATTCAAGAAATACATAACAGTAGCCTAATGTTGTGTCCCACTTCTGTACCATTGTATGTTATGATGCTTTAAAATAGTGTATGTTGTGAAAACCACTTTACAAATACATTCATTCACTGTGTTCAGTAAATTTAATATTGGTTATTTTTTCCATTCTTTAAATCTTTCTATTACATATAGGCTAGTAAAGTGTGTTCCAATCATTTAAAATTTATCCACTGCATTGATCCTGTGTATTGTTTTAGGATAGGATGGCCGAACCGCCTCAGTCATGTGACTGTTTCGTATCTTTACCTCCTGGTTCTAAAGAAGACTATGTGATCTTTGGTAAAAACTCTGACCGCCCGAGAGATGAGGTGCAGGAGGTGGTGTATTACCCTGGGTCCTCACATGCTCCTGGGTCTACAGTGGAGGTAATACACCTACCTTAAGAGACGGTTTGTTTTACACGCTCATGTGCATGTTTCTTACATGTAATGTCAAGTGATGTAACAAGTGAATAAGTTGTTCCTTTGGCTCAGTATGAGGTTTTTGCTGTAACCTCATAGTTTTGGTTTTGGCTTCTGTGACCAAATATAGTTTACTTTACTCAATTAAGTTAATTTTTTTATACATTATAGTTACAGTCAGATGGCTTTTATATTTTTTTATGATTTCTTGAATTTTCTTGAGAAGGCATATTATTAAAGATACAGCAGGCCAAACCTTTCTTATTTTTTCTATGTAGTGCACATACATTTCTATCCTTCAAGCTGAGCATACCCATGGGGTTGTGCTGACCAGACCCGCTTGGCTTTGGGGGGCTGAGATGGGAGCTAATGAACATGGGGTGTGTATCGGAAATGAAGCGGTGTGGACCAAGGAGCCTGTAGATCCAAAGGAAGCTTTGCTTGGAATGGACCTGGTTCGGTGAGACCAGAACAACTACACTTTTTTTTCTTTAGGTTTCTTATCCATTAAAACGTAGCCTTATTATACAGCATGTTTTACATATTGTCATTCTTAATTATATAAGTATACTTTTTAATGTCTTTTAAAAGGTACAATGTAAATCTTTGTCAGTTTTGCTTTCCATTTCTTTGACAATATTTATTTACAGTGACCAATACTTCAGGGAAACATTCCATTGACAAAAGTTGTTGTGTCTGTGTGTTCAGGCTGGGTCTGGAGCGCGGGGACAGCGCGTGGTCCGCTCTGAATGTCATCACAGGTCTACTGGAGCAGCACGGTCAGGGTGGAGCCTGTAGGGAAACCACCGAACCCTTAAGTTACCACAACACCTTCTTACTAGTGGACCGACTGGAAGCCTGGGTCCTAGAAACTGCTGGAAAACTGTGGGCTGCTCAAAAAGTCACAGGTGAGTGAGGAGACATGCTTGTGGTTTATGACGATCATTGGTATTTAAACAGGTATGTTTTAAATAAAAAAGTAAACGATTTGTTATTTTATGGATTAAATTATGTATTGTTATAGGGTAAGGGCATGAGCATAACTATTTTACTCTTTTTTTTTAAAGCATTTCAACATTTCTTAGAATTTGGTTTACTTGAAGGAACAATTGACCCCCCCAAAAATAAATAATTCTGTCATCATTTACTCACCCTCGAGGTGTTTTGAATCTGTTCTTTATTTTGATGAACACAGAGAAAGATATTTGGATGAATGCTTGTAACCAAATAGTTCTTGGCCACCATTGACAATCATAGTATAAAAAATGACATTGCTTGCCAAAAGTGCCCCGGAACTGTTTGCTGTCCTACATTTTTCAAAATATCTTCTTTTGTGTTCAGCCGAATAAAAACATTTATAAAGACATCTAACCTACTATGGTAGTCAATGGTGGCTAAGAACTGTTTGGCTACAAGCATTCTTTCAAATATCTTCTCTGTGTTCATCAGAACAAAGACATTTATAAAGACATTTATCCTACAATGGTAGTCAATGGTGGCTAAGAACTGTTTGGTTACAAGCATTCTTTCAAATATGTTCTCTGTGTTCATCAGAACAAAGACATTAAAACCGATTTGGAACAACTCAAATGATAACAGACATTTTTTTTGGGTGAACTGTTCCTTTAAGCTTTAATGCCAACAGTGCACGTGTGTTTGTACTGTATAGTAGCAAAATCCGCAAATGCATAATATTGAATATCTTATGTAGTGAGGGCTTGTGTTTAAAAAAGCTTGTTTTACTGTGTCTGTCTCTAAAAATAAACTTGAGATTATTTGTTTTATCAGAGGGAGTCAAGAATATCTCAAACCAGCTGACGATAGGCTCGAAGATCTCCGCAGAGCATCTAAATCTGCGCAGAGTGGCCCAGACTCAGGGCTGGTGGAGTGGGGAGGGGGAATTTAGCTTCACTGCTGCCTTCAGCCCTGATAACCCCCCTGCCAGGATGGAGATGGCCAAGCAGCGCTACAAGGGCGGCACAGCCCTGCTTCAGCAACATGATGGTAAGTGTACTTTAATCTGATGTCATGACTGATAAGGGGGTGGGGTTACGTTTAGGACTGTAAACATGCTATTTTTATTTTGGTTGCCCAAATGTACATTTGTCATCGGTTTAGTTTTTCAGCTAAACATACCAACCCGTTTATGTCCCCATTCAAGTCCGATATAATATGCTCTAATCTTATGATGATGTATCCAGTTGTGTGTTGTTTTTATTTTGTATTTCTTCACTCTCCTCCTTCACTGACCTTTGACCCCTGTGAACAGGCTCTGTGTCAGCAGAGGTGATGATGAGCATCCTGAGGGACAAAGCCAGTGGGATCTGTATGGACTCAGAGGGCTTCCGTACCACAGGCAGCATGGTGTCCATTCTCCCACGAAAGCTAGGCATGCCCTGCGTCCACTTTTTCACTGCCACTCCTGACCCCTCCAGGTTTGACCCCTACACACTCAGCCAAGTGCTTCTTTTCCAGGCAGATATTTCACATTTTCACTGTCTCTAATTGCAGGTCTGTATTCAAGCCTTTTATCTTCTCTGAGAACATGAGGCCTGTCAGCATGGTGGTATCTCCGCAGTACGGTCCAGATGATCCTGTGAAGACACAGCCTCGATTTCAGCATCAAGTGGATCGCAAACATGAGCTCTACAAAGCCCACCAGACAGCACTGACCAATTCAGTAAGTCTGAGGTGTAATGGAGACTAAAGGCTTTTTCTTCTATTAAAAAATTAATTTCAGTTTCTAATGATAAAAACATGGTTATTAATGAAATAACCTTGTAAATAATTGTATTTGCATGGATGTACTGTATGTGTGTGTGTAACAGGATGCTGCCATCTCTCTACAAGAGACTATGAGAAATTTGGAGTCTCAATGTCTTGAGGAGATAGAGGCCATGCTTAGGGGAGAGATACAGGGGCAAGAGCTTGGTGACCTGTTCTTCGACTGTGTGGACGCAGAGATCAAATTCTACCAGTGAAACCAAGCAGGTAAATCCCATGGCATGCTAATAGAAATATGCTGTGAATAAACAAGTCCTCTGCTTAAAGGGATAGTTCGCCCAAAAATTCTGTCATCATTTACTCACCCTCTGGTCATGTTAAACATGTATGACTTTTTCCGCATAGCACAAAAGAAGATATTTTGAAGAATCTTGTACAACGGCCGTGGCTGTACCCCTTCATTTCTATTATAGGGACACAAAATCAATCAATAAGCACTTCCATTTTTCGGTTGCCAACATTCTTCAAAATATCTTCCTTTGTGTTCTGCAGAAGAAAGAAAGTCATACAGGTTGAGTAAAGGATGACAGAATTTTCATTTTTATTGTGACTGATGCCCCTTAATTCTGTCTTTATTTTATATGGCTTGTAACTTATTACTGTTTTGCAGTTCTCGTTGTGAATGTAACTAGTGCTTGCTGATCTGCCTGAAGAGAGGGAGAGCGAGAGAAAATATGAGAGTCCAGGGCACACAGGTTCCTGCCTGCTGAAGTCATGCTCTCCTAGTTCCCCTGATGCCATGCCAAACTAATTATGTCCATGCCACATTAACTGCAGCTGTTAAAAAAAGACACATTATATCACACTAGATGTTCATGTTAGTGGATTACCATAATCATGTTTAATTGTCTCAAAGGGCGGTCATGTTGTTTTAGTAATATAAAATATAGTATAAAGTCCCTTTATACCAGAAAGTGGAAATGGGTTTTAAAATAGAAGACAAGAACGAATTTCTCATAATTTTTTTTTTTTTTCTAGTCAGATTAAAGTTCGATCTTGACACTACTGTGTTAAAAGAAACTTGATCTAACAGGACAGAGAGAAGTGGATGTACCAGATGCAAAACAACGTGAATACATCTGGCAGGCTCATTAAACAGTTCACAGAAATCTCACAGTGAAGAGAATATTCAATTTGATCATAAAGTTTGTGAGTAATGCCCTATAAACTAATAACAATATGAGAAAATTGCACTAAAAAAGCATGCAACAAAACATCCTGAACATAAGATCTCCACAGCAACTACTGTTAGTGAAGGATTATTGCATGAAAATAAAATCTAAATAAATAAAAATGTGTTTCTTATCATTATAAATACTATACGTGTATACTATAATTTGTATTTATGAATTTAATGCATTTTGAAATAAAATAAAACGTATGTGGTACTCACAACAACTGCACTATAAATAATGTATTGTAAATCTCTACTGTATTTGTACCAAATGCTTCAATACAAACATAACTATTAATGAAAGTACCTTTTGTGTTAGGTTAGTCTAACACATGCATAGCATAATAATAGAAAATAGAGCCACTTCTATTCAATGGGTTCAAATTGTTTTTCAAAGTGTTGGGGCAAAATTTCAAAAGAATCAACGCAATGAAATTATATTTATTTAAAAAATACAATCACGTTATGATCAATGTAGAGTATATTTTACATCACAAATATAGTAAACAATCATAGCATCTACCACATAAGCATGAAGTTACATTGCCACTTTGGACAGGAATGGTCAAATGTGAGATTATTTGTAGTGTAATAGTTGGTGAAACCACTTGAGACTTTAAACATAAAAATGTCCCCTCCCTTAACTACACGTATAAAAGGCTTATATGCATGGTCTCTAGCAAACAAACACAGCACCAGAACATCACATTATTGCAATTTAAATACAGCATTCTTTTTTTGTTCCCATTTGTCTCTTGTTATATTGCACAAATGAGAATGGCTGCACTTTTTTTATGAAACAACCAAATTATTGCACAGGAAAAGAGTGTAGATGGTTCTCTTTTAAACAGTGAAGACTCCCACAAACATCACAAGAAACTTATTACTTATATATTTTGAAGTCATGAGCCCTCAAGGAGACAAATTTCATATAAGAGAAAAAAACGTGGTGTGGATTGAAAAACGAATGCCACAGAGGAACAGCAAGCCAAATGATAAGTCGATGGCATGTTTGATCCGTTACATACTGTAAATAATTTTTTCCAGCATTGAGTTGAACTTCAAATCATTTTTCACACACAAACTTGAGTCTGCTACTGTCCATACACATTCTTCAGGAGTAAATAAAAACATGTTGGTTATTTTTCGGGTTAGTAACATGCTCTGGAATCCAACACACTATAAAATAAAAAATCCCTTATAAAAATGAACCATGAGTACTAATTTAACAATAATAAAACAACAAGAATATTGTTTTTTGCACATGTTAACATATTTTAAATAACCTTTGTACATACACTTGGTACAATTATGTATATATATATACATATCAAAGTGCCATTAGTACCATCACTGTACAGTTTGTGTAATTTAGTTATAGAGGTGTTTCTGTGACTTTGGTGAAAGTAACAGCCATCATGATGCAATGAAGGCCTGTGTAATACTTTTAAACTGTCATAATGATTCTCCTGTGATGAGTGGCTACAGTTTTGCTGCATACCATGCAATTTATGGCTCTATAATCACAGCGGATACTTTAACTCTAAAAAAAACCCAGAAAACATTAACTACATTTGATTTACACCACGGTTTAAAAAGATTGTGTTTAAAAGTGCAATATCTTTTGGCATTGTCACAATAATGCAGGGCTACATTCATTTGAGAGAAAACATTACAGAACAAAGAAAAGCATTAAATCCAGAAATCACACTACACAACATATAACATCCACAGGACAACAAAAAAATTGTATCAAAGCAACCTTATACAACCCGTAAATATACGAAATTCAACAGAACTTCAATCACAACTCCCCTGTGAATATCTATTGAGGACACCACATACCCTTAAGGTATTGAAGCCGCAGTAAAATTCAGCCCTCTGTTTCATATCCTTCTCTGCTTATTTAAATATTAACCTAAGAAGAGTTTTTCATATTAATTAGAGATACAACTCTGGCTGATGTTTGATGAAAATGGAGCCCATAGATGTCAAACACCAATGTTCCCTCTTTACACCTGTTTTTCAAATTAGTCACAAATGATCCAATCAACAGTGGTCAGCCAAAAATTTGAAAAAGAGAGGAAGACAGTGATAAGTGATAGAACATAAGACACAATAATGAATGACAACATGGAATTAATTGCACCAAACACCGATTTAGTCTAGATCCCCCAAAAAAATCTAGTCCCATCTCAAGTTCTTACAACTTCTCAGGCGAGCTGTCCGATCATGCCTTGAAACATTAGTGGTGACAACCACAGCATCTCAACCAAATTATACTGCCAGTAACCCATGAAGAAACCAAACGCAACATCTGTCACATTATGGCGTCCGAGGAGAACCCTAGAAAAACCAACAAAAGACGCCCAGAGCAGAACAAGCACCCGCAGTGGGGCAGCCAGCACCAGATGTGCCAATAGAAAACGGGCACACATTGCAGCACGTGTGGCATGGCCTGATGGGAAGGAATAGCGGTCCACAGAGAAAGTGGCAAACATGTCCATTTGGTTATGGGTAGGACGTCGGCGTCGCACCGCTGCCTTGACCACACCAACCAGCACCAGATCCAGAACCAAGGCTGAAAATCCGAAGAAAAAGGAGTAAAATTAGTGCGAGACTATACAACTAACTGACATATAATGTTGACCTTAACAAAATAGAATTCAGACCAATGTTTAGTGACACAGGAAACATTTACATTTTTGCATTTGGCAGATCAACAACACCACACAGTGTATTCAAAGTCATGCATGAGGGTGAGTATGTAATGGGCAGGATTTTTACATTTAGGGGAAACTATTCCTTCAAGGCACTTGAGGGTTGTTCTAAAACAGTTCCAAACTCACATTTGAGTAGGGTTGGGAATCGTTTTAAATTTAGTGATTCCGATCGGCTTATCGAATCTGGTTCTTATCGAATTTCTGTTCCTATTCCAATATTGTTTGGGGAGAAAAAAAAGAAGAAAAAAAAAGGTTTTACCTTTTATTCTTGCTACATTGAGGCTATAACCTAACTAGTAGGCTAACTGTTAACTGTGACAATTCGTCAAATAATAACAACACTTCCATTAATGAATAATCAGAAGCAATTATAAACCAAAACTATTTAAGTATAACACATAAATACAACATAAGAAGTGTTTAAATTAGGGCTGTCAAACGATTAATCGCGTCCAGAATAAAAGTTTGTGTTAACATAATATATGTTTGTGTACAGTGCATATTCATTTTGTATTTGTAAACACAAAGCTAACTTATACTTGTCTATATATTTAGAAAATATTTTAATTAATATTTACCAATAATTTAAATTCTAAATAAACGTTTATTAATTATATTTTTTCTTAAATAAATGCACTTATGTGTATGTGTTCATAAATACAAAATTAATTAGCACAGTTAACATTCATTTTTAATTGAATGATTCATTCAAGAGTCGTTCAAAACGGTAGATTGTCCATATCTGAACAATTATTTGTGAATAAAACCCTGAATTAATTCATTTTTAAAAAGTGATTGAATAATTCATATTAATATAATTTAAATAATTGTTGTCTTGCAACTTCTCGAATGTATTTAATTGTTATCACTATTTAAAAAAAATAAGTAACTTAAACAAAGTTCTTTTCATCTCTATATACATTATGTACCAGATTGTGAGACGCTGCTAATATAAGCTGTTTTTGGTGCCTTGTAGCACGAGGACTCGTTGCTTGGAGACTTAAACACGGTGCATTCCTACAGATTAATAACGTGTTGAAGCAAATGTTTCATCATATTAGAGGTTTCCTCTCGAAATATCTTTACCACATAAATTGCATGTGGCAATGCTATCATCTTTTTGCACAAAGTTTAACCAAACTTTTTAACGTGAGCAGTCTTAGTGCCGAATGTAATGAAGTGCGCATGTGCGTAATGAGACAAGGTCCTTGTCACAAGTCCTCCTAGCAGACAGAAACAACTAGTGTTCGCGAGTGACTAAAACAGTCAGGAATCGATAAACAGAACCGAAATGCGCTTATCCAATCGAATCCCCGGTTCTTTGAAATTTGGAACCGGTTCTAAAATGGAACCAATTCTCGATACCTAACCCTAATTTGAGTGATGAGCGATAATCTGTTTATAATAATAATAATCTATGACAAATTATGGATATCTTTAACCAGAATATTTGTATGATTACCAACATGAATAAAATTTATGTTTTCATTAACAAATGAACAGATCTCTCTGAAACACTTGGGCGTATAGTTGTAAAATGACAGTTTACATCTGGAATCAAATAAAGAAGGTCTGCCGGGCCTTAAGCATATAACTCACAAACAAGCTGGACAAACTACTGAGGTCATATTGTACATTAATTATTAAATGGGATGTCAAAGTTACACAAGTTGAAACTGCTGTAGTGGTATCAGTAGGATCACCATATCTCCTTATCACTCATGTTAAATGTATATTTCTTAACACTGCAGGCAACAATTAAAAAGCCTGTTGCATTTTAACAGGGCTTGCAGCAAGCCACAGTAATATTGCAATGGAAAAGTGCCTCACCTGGGCATTGCTCTGGAACTTAAAGCACTTGAGTGAGTAAATGAAGGGTCCAAAAGAAAAATATCAGGGGTGAGTAACAGGTAAAGGGGGTAATAATGATTTGATTACATCTTACACCGGAGGAAAATAATGAGTCTGAAAATAAAAGGAAAGAGAAGACAATGCACAAGCCCTTAAGAAATCAATATGTAAAACAACCATCAGGGTTTGATGAAGAACAGATGAGAGTCAGGCTATGTTGCTTATTAAATAGTTTAAACTCTTTAATTGTACCAAAACCCAGGAACGCCCGTACAGTAAATGTATGGGGCACGTAAGGTAATTTCATCACTGACAAATTATATGCTGTAAATGATACGCATAAATTATTACATCGTATAAGTAATAAAAGGGTATACTTATTATTGTAAATATATTTCTCCCTTTTTGCACTCTGAGGGACAAATCAACACACATAATGATCCATTATAGGCTACCATTGATTTGGCAGAATTAAAACCACAGTGTGAGTGAGTGCATTACCCATGAGCAGGTTCAGCATGACCTCCTGACCGGCGATACTGTCGCTTTTATACAGACAGTACGCGGCACCGGCGAGCCATGGAATCCCGTGTCCGGAGATCTCGATGAGCTTCATGAGCGGCCGCACGCTGCCCCAGGACGAGTCCTCACAAGCGCACACACCGAGCCGCTTCGACAGCCACAGGTCGATAGCCAGCAGAGAGCTGAGCGCAATCTCGATGAAAGACGGGTTTAATTTCATGCAGTCCTCCTCTGGTAACTGCTGTCCACCGGTGGAGGAGGTAGATGAACCCGAGCCTCGTCGTCGGTTGGGGCTCTCGGAGGCTCGGAGCCGGGCCGATGTGGGATCGGAACCCTGTCTCTGCAGCAGGTGCTGGGGAGTTCGGTTCAGAGCATTGAACTCATAGCGTCCGTTTCCACCGCCGGGAGACGGGACACTGCCGCTGCGCCCAGCACTGTTCCGCGCTTTAGGAGAAGGCATTTTACTTTACCGATGCCAAGACAGGCTGGTCCGATATGACTGGAGTGTCTTCTGTTTTATGTTGAAGCTTTCAGATGTCTCGTTTTCAGATCATGGTTTACAGGTAATAACAGAGAACACGTCGGACCACTGCACCGTACAGCGCCATGTTTGAACAGCAGCTTTCTGCGCAATGAACTCTGGGAAATGTTGTACTGTATTCAACCACATGACTTCATAAAATAAATAATTTTAGTTTTGAAAAAAAAATCTGCCATGTGGCCGCACTCCCTGATGAATAAAATACACTACAGATCTAGTATGAAGAAAAACACAGTTCAAACTGATTTGAGGGTTGTTGCTTGTATTTCTTTTTTTCTAAAATGTACTTTCGAGCTTCTGGTGCCATATTGGATTTGAACGGAAATATTGAGAGTCATTGTCTAAAAGTTTTCTTCCCCTCAAGACATAGCACTGCATACATTTGGATGTGAAAACAGTTAACTGAACAAATGGTAATTATTTAAATCAATTCGAGTCAATTAGATTATAAAAAATATGTTTAAAAAAGTATGTGTAACTGATGCATATAAAGCAGCTCATACTCATGACATGCTGAACGTAGCACATTTGCCCTATATTGAGTATTTTGACATGCTGTAGTGTATTTTTACATACTAGATCATGTGTTAAATTATGGAATATAATGTCACTGAGTTTATGAGATGACACAATTTTGCGTTTAATCTATTAACAATAAATAAATAAAGCGCGGAACTCAGTTCCGCAACAGCAATTAATGAAAGAAGAATATTAATTTACCAGCATTTCATTAAAACTGTAAAAACAGCAATAATGTTGTTTTTTAATTTCATAATGAAATATCTACTTCTCTAATCTCTATATATTAGTTACTAAATATATATATTTTTGCTTTATTTTCAAATTCATTCTTTAAAATAATAAATAATTGGCGTTGCATATGGTCATAAAGGAAGTTTTTAAATGTATAATATCTGTGTTCGTTTTCCATATGTTGCTTAAAATAGTTAATAATTTAAAAGAACTATAATAATTTGCTTGTTTGAGCCTTGAACTTCATTTCATCCAATCACAGCGTCGCCCCGCCCACGTGACGTGATAGTTTCCTGCTTGTGCTGCATAAACTGCCGTGCCATGGTTACATGTGCCAACAAGATTTGAGAGAAAGTACTTTGAAAATCAGAAATGCCAGGCATTCTACTGGGAGACGTGCTCCCTAATTTTGAAGCAGAGACTACGATCGGCAAGATCAAATTTCATGAATTCCTGGGAAATTCGTAAGTAACGAAATATGTTACTTATTGTATTTTAGTATGTTGGCCTAGTTAGGTCTGATATTGACGTTTGATGTGGTAAGAGCACGCCTTCTCCATTGACACGAAAGAATAATGTGATTAACAGTCGGAAGGATATGTAATGGTTATCTGCATCAGTGCTTAAATCTCAATACTGTTTCAATATGCCTGTTTATAAACATAGCTTTGTATACTGTGCTTATGGGATTCCTGTTCCCTCATTTACCATAAAAGTCGCTTTGGATAAAAGCGTCTGCTGAATAAATAAATATAATTTATGTAAATATGGCAGGCTTTAGAATTAATAACAGATTAAAACTCACAACTAAATAATGGGTTAGTTTTAATATTTGTATTTATTTTTTGCTTCATTTGCAATTCTTTATTAACTGCCGCACATTCCATAGAAGTGACGACCTTCCATGGTGTAGCATACCATATAATTAATGTGCTATCAAGAAGTTCGGCACAAAACCTGTTTTTTGGCTTGCCTTGAAATGACATAAAAATGCATGCACTCATAAACTTTATTATGTATTTTCACAATCACAACTAGTACATTATAGTAGGGGAGAGGTTGTAAGCAGCTCAAAGATCAAGGGTATTTGTTGAAATTTTACATGTAAGCAGTTTAAATTAGTGAAGATTTACATTGCAATTTACAAAGCAGCTATTCTTTTCTTGTAGCAGTAATGATTTTTCTCAAATATGTCTGTTTTGAGATTTTGAAGGAGAGTAAAATGTGCTTAGTCATTGTGACTGTATTTGTTGGGATAACAAGGTCAGAATTGTTTAGATTTTGGGCAAGAGCCTGATGTGCTTGAAATTCACACTGCTCATTTATATAATATAAATGATGGAACTGGAAGATTTAAATTGCAAATGCTTCATTGATGCATAATCATGATGCATCAAGCACTTTAATGCCTTAAGTTAACTCTCATCTGCATATGTGCCTGTTAATATAAAGTGCAAACCCCAAAACGTCTATAAAACGTCTATTGACAGGTCTAAATGTTGATGTTAAGAAGGCTGGGGTCAATGAACTGACTGTATTCCAGCTGTATTCCTGTTGCATTACTGTCCCCATCTGGCCTGGATGTGATGCCTAACAAAAAAGGGACTTGTCTGTGGTCCCTACTTCAAGCCAAACTTTGCACACAATGTGCCTCATTTATGAAAACTGAGTTTTACGGTTGTTTTCACGCAAAACTTGGCATTTATCGATATGAACGTGAGCGGTTGGTCACGACAGGTCTCAGTTTGTGTACGCAAGTTTTGAGATAGCGCGAATGAATCCTGAAAAGGAATAATGACAAATAGAAAGATTATTTTTTTTTCGTTTAGATTAACAAATGTAAAAATAGATTCTGATGCGATTTTTATATTTTCCTTTCTAGCCTAATTTCATGACTGTTAAATGTTTGAAATTACAAGGCGAACGGGTGCTGTTGTTTAAAAAAAACTTTCATGAGCTTTTAGGCTACTTCTAAGATAATTTACCCCAATTAAAATGCACAATTAAAAGTAAAACATTTAAAAACCTACAATAATCAATAACAAGCAATGGGTAAGTTATGTCTTTGCAAAGTGATAGCTTCTTTGTTTGACGAATATTCATTTTATAATTAAAACAGAAAACACGTATGCTTTGATGTTTTTTTATTTGTGCGATGTTCAATGGGGTGGAAGTTGTGTACTGGGTCACGGTATGAATGCGTCTTACAGATCTGCAAGAGAAAAAACAATGAAGCTTACATAAAACTGTCTGTGCTTGATTTAAGCAGCCTGAATTGCAAGATTAGCAGCATTATATTTTAAACCTTTATCCTGCTTAGAAACAGCCATCTGCCTCCTCCACCACAGACCATATTTTCTTTACCTTAAGAAAACTGTAAAAACATTTACATATAAAAATATTTCTATAATTGCGCCCTAAAATGATCAGTAAAGTATAGAGATTTGTTTTTACATTAACACATTAATGACTAAAGTCAGATTAATTTGGTTTAAATTTGTATGTATTATACAACCAAACTAATTTAAAGCAACAACAATACTTTCAATGTGAAAATAATAGTCTAACACTAATAATAAAATAAGATATTTTCGCTATTATTTACAAAACATAAATATCCAATAAAAAAATACTGTGTTGCTTCCTTCGAATCTGCTTTTCAAGGTTACACTTTAATTTCTAAATCGGAAAAGTTCCTCTTTTTGGCTTGATTACGTTTCTCCATGTCGCAAAATCTAGGGGCTTGGGAATTTATTGGGGTGTAATATGTAATACATATTTATGGCTATCATTCAATCACTACACTACAACGCCGGGCAGAACAAAGAGTTTACACCGTTTCCTTCCGTTGTGGGGCCATGACAAATGTTTGACACACTTTTGCACTGTGGTTGCCACAGCTCTTCTGGCTCTTCAATAAAAAGTGCTGTCCTATGCATTTACCTAAACAATGATCTGAAAACCTGTCAAAGCAACAGGGTTGCAGGGTGGGGATAACGTGTGATTTAGAGCACTGGAATCGGTGTGACATTTTATCTAATATAAAGGGCCTCCATTTCTTATTTAGTTTATAGTGGTTTCCCAGATAAAATAATGTTTTGGGATTGGCTTACATTCATGTCTGCAGGGAGTGAATGATTCTTTTGCTCTATCCCTTGAGAAATATGGGAGATGATCTCATAACACAGTAAAATAGTGTCTGGAGAGCCTATGGGTGTGACTATTTTGGAAAGATTAAAATTCCCACCTGTTGCATTAACTGAGAACAAAAACTCTCAGAAATCTCTATGCAGTAATTGCTTAAACTCAATCTTGACTACCCTTTCATCATGTTTCTTTTCATGAATGCAACTTGTACCACCTAAAAAAACTACAGTCACATGTTCCAACTTACCTTTTCCTCATTAGATGGGGTATCTTGTTTTCTCATCCACGTGACTTCACTCCAGTATGTACGACTGAACTAGCCCGAGCAGCAAAGCTCAGTGATGAGTTTAAGAAGCGTGATGTAAAGATGATCGCATTGTCCATTGACAGTGTCGAGGACCACCGCAAATGGAGTGAGGTTTGTGTATATATGTACATACTTCTTTCATATACTTTCTAAAAAGAACAAGCAAGAGTTTCCTGAATGTGACCGGTAATAATTAAAGTTAAAATAAATCGGTTATTCAATTCTTTTTGGCAAATATGTTATCAAAGTTACAGGAACTGACTAGAAGTATTTATTATTTTAACATTTATATTCACTCCAGTAAGGGCTTCTCTTTTTTTTTCCTTATACATTTTTTATAAATGGAAACATGAACTGTAGAAAAGTTTTCATAGACATTCAATGCTAAGTCCTTCATGACTGCTGCCTCGTTATGGAAAATTTATGTTTGAACATCCAAACAAATGGTCTGTGTGGTCTGTGTGCTCGCTCCCTTTTACTGAGGATAGACACAAACTTTACACCCCCCCCACACACCTTTGGCTGAACTCTTGCTGGGTTCCTGTAAATTAAGCAGACACTCAGTTCCCACAGCACTGTGTGCTGTGATATGACATTACGGTTAACAGAAAGTGTGTCTGTTTAACCACAACTCTTCCCATTCACAATCCGAATATGCAGAGGTCTACATATTCTGCATTGATGCTCATAGTAGAAGTGAATAACAACCAAGCATTTTTAGTTTTCGCATTTTTGAAGGGGCGTGGCCTGATGGTTATGAGAGTGGGACTCGTGACCAGAAGGTTGCTAGTTTGATTCTCAGGGCTGGCAGGTAAAGATGAGGTGTCCTTGAGCAAGGCACCTTACCCCTACTTGCTCCCCGGGCTCTGCAGTGATCGCTGCCCACTGCTCCGGGTGAACATGTGTTCGACAATTGCTGTGCGTGTGTTCACTACTCTTTGTATGGGTCAATGCAGAGGTCAAATTTCGGGTATGGGTCACCATATCTGACAAATAGGTCACTTTCACCTAATACCAGGGGCCTCATTTATCAAAAGTGCATAGAAAAGGTTCTATATTTTGTCCTACGAATGAAAGTACAAAAAAATCCATATTTGGGTGTTTCTGCAACTACGCTGCCACTTTTAAGTCCCAGCTGTTTCATTTTAGATTGTTGTCAAAATTTGTCATATGACTCTTTATAAATATAGTTGACTTTGACTACTCAAAAACATAGAATTAATGATTAATGTGATTTAATATAAAATTATAAAGCATTTATAGATCCAAACACCATTTTTGTTCACGACCCACAACTAGTTTCTATTGAAACAGAAATTACCACATGAGTACATTGCTGACAGATTAGGCCACCTCACTCACTCACAAGATCCCCAAAACATTTATAAACACAGTATTTATTGTGTGTCCTTACCGTACAGTTAGTAATTTTGTATTTGAACTACATTTTAAATAAAATAAATGTATATTACTGTTTAACTCATGTTTATTAAGATGTTAATAGTCAAAACTAATGTGGTAGACCTTGCTAGCTGCCAGAAAGCTGGAATATTAGCCAAAATGTCATTGTTGTTGCTCACATGTGTTTTACTTTAGCACATTTTATTTGTTAAATTACATGACTCCATGCAATTTTGTTGACTGTTTTTGTATGTATTACAGACTCTGATGATTTAAATAAAAATTCACAGGGGGTTGATTTAAAAAACATTTGGAGAGTCAAAGTTGCCCGTAGCTGCAGAAACACCCATTTATCAAACACTGTTCTTACGCACACCAGTGAGTAATCATTGTTGATAAATCCCATATGTTCTCAAGTACAATGCTCATTCAGTTTATGTCATTTGCATTCGGAAATGCCCCCAATGAACCATAGGTGATAAAACCTCCCTTTATAAATCACGTGAATGTACTCCGTGCTCTCACTAAACAGATCACAGCCGTCTTTGAAAACGTAAACTTTGTGCAATGCATGTTATGCTCAATTTGGGATTCATAATTATTTATAGGAGATTTATTTTGCTAAAATTAAAATGTTTAGAAAAGGAACCAAATTTGCAGTTCTTTTTTGGTGAAATTGTTATGTTATCATGATTTGGTAAAGCGACGATGTCATGGAAAAGCAATAAGATGTTAAACATTTTATTTAAATAATTTTTAATAATGATTAATTTGCAAACCTCTTTTTGCTCTTCAGTTTGTTTGAATGTTTTTTCTTGTATTTATTTTTTCATATATTATATATTGTTCTGTTAAGTGTGTGTTTTACATTGTGCTTTCAATAAAAGGTTTGCCAAATCTTCCAGCAAAGCTAGATCAGCCATGGCACTATAACTCTATTTCAAATGATTTCCCATCTCTCTTTTGTAGCTTCTCACACCAATTATATGAATGTCTAGCTTGAACTACGATTTAACTAATTGAGTATTTGCAAATAAAAGACACTAGAAACACACGGTGGCACTTCCTTTTAGTGGTATAAGTGTTCTACCACTACATTTTCTGCGTAAGCATGCTCAGAGGTGTGCTTATATTTACACACAATTCTACGTATAAGTACAAGTTGGTAGATCCCACACTTTGCCTGAAACTGTTCTTACGCACTCACTATGCACACTTTATACATAAACACTGTTCATAAATAATTATAATTTTTACTCTGTAGTAACTTAATTTCTGTTCTTTCAAGGATATTATGGCATTCAACCAAGAGAATGTATGCAGTCCACTGCCGTACCCAATCATAGCAGATAACAAGAGGGAGTTAGCGGTCTTGCTGGGGATGCTGGACCCTGATGAGAGGGACAAAGATGGGATCCCACTCACTGCCCGCTGTGTGAGTTTCAATTAAAACAGAATATGAGGTCTTTTTCCTATTATGCCCTGTAGAATTTACCTGGATCATACACATTACATGTCAAAGGTTTCTATATAATAAAATTGAAAAATACTTGTTAAAGAACTACAGTAATGTAAGTATTTTTGCCTGTAAACATATTACAACCACTTTTCTTGGAAATGGACAAAGTGAATAGAAAATGATTGTGAAACTGATCCGCCTGACAAAATTTCTGTTGATGTTCTGCTAAACGTAACTCACCCAAAGTCCCCTATGCCTCTAGAACACTATTGGTTTATCTTCTCATGCGATTTAATGCACTTTGGTCTCACAGCAGGTTCTGCAAAGGTTGACTGTTGCTTACCCCAATGACGTGCTATCATACAGTATATACACAGTACTGTATTTCCATAGCTTAAACAGTAAAGCAACGCTAACAACCCTGAGGATGGATGGAATGAAATTAAAATGAATTTTAATCCTTGAATGCAATCTTAATGTGTTACATGTTACATGCTTGTTTTTGTGTACGTACTATTGACTGGTGGATCTGAAATGGTAAAACCTGTTTATTTGGAGGGAGTAGCCTCATACATTTGACCTTGAAGTATATAATATAGCACTCTAGCTATGAAACAAGCAAGAACTCTTGAAGCTAAAATTGTGTAAATATATGAAACTCTGCCATTTGTCCTATTTTTTTTCAGGTCTTTGTTGTAGGTCCTGATAAGAGACTAAAGCTCTCTGTTCTCTATCCGGCCACTACGGGGCGCAATTTCGATGAGATTCTTCGTGTTATAGACTCTCTGCAGTTGACTGCTACTAAAAAGGTGGCCACACCCGTGGACTGGAAGGTAAGATTTTAAATGTCTTGATTTTGTATGAAGTATAAGAAGACCTTGAATTGATTGACTTATTAATGCTTTAGTGGAATTAGATTTTTGGCTACATATTGGGAAAGTGAAAATAGTCATACAATGTTGTATTAAAAGGTTTTTAGAATATCCTTTTCTATTCTGTAAATTTTTTTCTATTCCATTTTCTATATTTGTTTTACAGTCAGTGTTTTTATTAATGCTGGAATAAATATGTTTTCTGTGCTTATCTAAGCCTGGACAGGAGGTCATGGTCATCCCGTCCCTCTCAGAAGATGAAGCCAACAAGCTTTTCCCAGCTGGCTTTACCACTAAAGAGGTGCCTTCTGGGAAAAAATACATACGCTACACTAAACTGTAACTGTAAAAATTAATCTACATTGGAACTACTACAGAAATGGCACCTTACCAACATAAGCACTTAGTCCAGTGGTTCTCGGACATGTTCCTTGAGACCTGTATACCTGTTCCCCAAGAGTACATCATTCAAATATGTTCCTATTAAAACACACCTGATTAAACACATTAGCTTGTTCGTGTAGTAAAGTACACAAAGACATGAGTCATCCAGAATGTAGACTGTTGGGGGTCCTCAGGGTTTAGATTCAGAAACTGTTCTTTGTGTCCTCTCATTTAGTCATGAGGGATCCATCACCTATTTCTTATATAACAATTGAAAAATCTGAATTGTACTGGTCAAATGACTTAAGGTATACAATGTAGTTATTGTATTGTGCCTTAAATTCAATAAAACTGTTTGTTTTTTCCATTTAAGTTTACTGTTGTTATTTTTGGTTGATTGTGCCATTTTGTTATACTAATTGTATAATCAAACACTGAACATTATGCTTCACATGCATAGGGGTCGATTCTTATTCAGCTTTATTTAGTGTCATTAAAGGGATACTCTATCCCCCTGTGGGGACGTGACCAGAAAAGCAGGAGACAATGATTGCATTTCTACAAAAACTTCTTTATTTTGAATTGCCATATACCATAGCTAACCCTCCTCACGGAGAGGCCCAGCCAGCTCTCTCAAAACAGGCAGCCTTTTCTACCCAGAGGATCAAACCACTTTAACTAAATGGGTGACAAATGAAATTCATATACATAAACAGTTAAACTAAACCATAATTAACAAACAAGTTAAATAAATGATTTTACGTGAAAGTAAATTATTTTACCTTGCAATAAGTAAAAATAATACCCAAAGCAACAACAAGAAAAAAACATTTAAACAACACATAACGCAAACCCCCCCCCTGCAAACCTAATAAATGAACCAAGCCTACATTACCCATAATTACTGAGGATCAAATAAAAAGGGAAACAGGAAGGCCGCACACCCTCTTAGACCCCGCCCCCAAGAACCATGCTGCAGCCATGAACCCAGAGTCAAAGGTACGAGAATTAACACAACTTCTAAATAAAGTAAAGAAATGAAAACGACTTGTGTCTTTCTTCCAATCTAATATGCACCTTAGACTAGGAAAAGAACAGAAAACATTTCCAATAAATTAACCCCACAAACATGTAAACAAAATGATATAAAACTAACCCACACATTACTGAGGGTGATGTGAAATCTTCACAAAAATGAAATTTCTGTCATCAATTGATTGTTTCAAACCTGTACAAATTTCTTTGTTATGCTGAATCCCCATGAAGATATTTGGAAGGTTATCAAATCTAACCCCTATTGACTCTCATATTATTTTAATTAACCTAACCACCCTTTTGAGAGACCAGAAAAATATATCTTTGATTTATTCTACATGAAGTGACAATTGGTTCCATATGTGCAAGAAAATAATTTTGTATTCATCTGGACTAATCTGGTGCTAATTTTAATAGTGAATACATGATGGAGAATGATTTTCAGATATTAAATTAACACCACATTTAGAAACGGTTTGCTTTACATTTTCCAATTTTGCAATTCACAAATACAGCATAATAAACAGTAGTCCGTGTTTAATATCAAAAATGTCAGGTGCTAACTAATCTATTGTAATTATAGTTAAAAAAATTCTGTCATAATTTTTCACCTTCTTGTCATTTCAAACCTGTATGACTTAAGATATTTTGAAGAATGTTGTTAACTCGCCCCCATTTGCTTGAATTGGCTTGTCCACACAAAAGAAGTGAATGGGGGCCAGTGCTATTCGGTTACCAGCTTTCTTAAAAATATGTCCTTTTATGTTCTGCAGAAGAAAGTAGGTCATAGAGGTTTGAAATGACAAGAGGGTGAGTAAATGATGACAGAATTTTCATTCTTGGGTGAACTATCACTTTATAGGAGCAATGTGATTTTAACATTTCATTATGTAAAGTCTTTATACAGCTTTGGAGACATAGTTATGTATATTATGTTGCATTTCTGTCAATAGATCCTAGTATGTACATAAATTAATTGGGTATCGAACCCATGACCTTGGTGTAGCCAGCAGTTGGTCTACAGAAAAGCAAACAAAATATAAAAAGGCATTGATAAAAACATATAATAGCCTGATCTTTTTCATAAGTATGCTTATTTCATAAAAGTAGCATTCAAAGTTTATGGTCACTTGAGAGAGAAGTTGAGAACAACCTTTTAATCTAAAGTCTATGCTTAAATGTCAGAAATCAGTTTTTCAAAATATAATTGCTCAAACGGACCTTTTTAGAAAACTTTTAATAAAAATGAATCCAAACTTGAATAAATCATAGAAAAAAGAAGCCAATAAGAACCCACAATTAAAAGGAACTTCTTAAAAGGCATCTCTGGGTGAGGCATTAAGAAGCTGTTTAATAAAATCATATCGACTACAATGATGTAAAAATGTCACAGGTTTGATATATTTTGGGATTGTTTTAATTCCCCTAGTTACATTGAGCTTTTGAATGGTAGTGTATATATTCACATATAGATTTTTAGAATGGGTGCTCTAAGGAGTGGTTTTTCAGTGAATTACATATTTTACTAATATCTAAAATTGGGGGAAATGTCATCTAACATGACTCCTGATAAATAGACTGCAAAGTGATCAGAGAGTCTCCTGCAGTTGGTACGATAACCAATAGATGGCAGTATAAGATCTCCTATTTAATCTCTCAAATGCCATTTCACCCAATCTACAACAACGGGTCAAACGTTCAAAGTCTATACTAGAAGTTTAAAGTGTCATGCTTGAGATGACAAATTATGAAACCTCCCTGCTGGTATGTTGTTGAACATGTTGATCGGCCGCAAAAGGCATCCAGAAATTCTCAAACTAAGAAATGAAACATCAAGACCGGGCGCCAATGAGGCATGATACTGGGCCTTGTTATCGCAAGCATTCCATTTGTCCATTAAAAGATGAAAAATGTTCCCACACAAGCACTTAACTGAGTAAATCATTGACACACAATCCTCAGTCCAGTGTAACCAGCAGGAAGCGCTCTCCGCGGGTTTGGCCGTGGGCTCTGAGGAGCAGGTGATAGCTGTAGTGATGATAGCACAGGGACCAGTACAGGGCTTGAGTTACCAGAACTATTCAACCTAAGTAACTGTAGCTCATATAACAATCTGAAGGTCATGGAAGTTTAACGGAGAGGGCCAGATGCTCTCGCTCTCTCTCCCCTCCATTATTCCCTCCCCAGAATGTCCTAAAGATAACAGGGATTCCCCTCTTACCCCCTCAGCTGCAGAGGTTCTTCAGGCAAGAGCGTGACCTCCCCTGGTAAACAGAGAAACCCCTCTCCCTAATCGAAAAGTTTCAAGTTTTTAAAGTAAAAAAACACCACTAGATGGCATGAGCACTTCAGTGTGCATGGACTAGATGCAGTACTTAACTTTGCTGAGTCCTTGAGTCTGTCTAGTAAACACAACTGTTATAATACTGTTTTGGGGGAGTTAATACAGTAGGTAAACCCCACAAGACAACTTAACCGATGATGGTAAGTTGTGTTCCAGTGTGCATTTCAAAGGTTATGGTAACCAAATCGCAATATGATACATCCATTAAACTCATCTAAAGGATCTCTTTTTTTCACAAAATTTGTGCTTTTCAACATCAGGCCTAGAAATTGACAGGTTGGGGCACAATGGGAAAGCAATTAATCTTCAACACTGTGCCCCTCGGCAAGGCACTAAATCACAGGTTATTCCAAAGACATGTCAATAAGTGGCCTGCAAATGTTGTTTATAATGTGTTAACACGTACCAAATTTAGACTCAAACTTAATTGCACACGGTAAAAACTGTAAAAACTCTACAGAATGTTACCGTTTTATTTTACAAAATTTTGAAATCAGAAATCGTTTTTGTAATATGGTAAAAAAATGTCAATTACAGAAATAGACTGCAAAATGTACTGGTCAGATGGAAAATAAAAGGAAAAACTTGTATATTTATGTGACAATTTTTTTATTTGAATTAAATGTATTTTTATGGGATTTGTTTTTAAGAGCATAATGTATAGGGAACAATAATTTTTAGCAAAAATAGTTAGCTATATACTGTAGAAATATGAAGGAATTTTAAGTATTACGTATTTAAAGTTGTTTTACCAGTTTTTATATTTTTTATAAAATATAAAAACATAATATAATATTTATTATATACCAGTTACAAGTTACCAGTATTACCAGTACATTTTAATTTTTTTTTCTACAGTGTGTCCTTTCCCACCTGTATTTTCTGTCTTGGCAGAAAATTCCTGGTACATTTTTTCTTTCGTTTTTTGTTTCTATAGACATTTTAAACTGCATTTCATATTTTTTGGTTATAAAAATCAAGACCTCTAGCACACAGGGATAAAGGGGTGTCTAAATATCAGAAACCTGTGGTTAATATGTAATTTTACGTGGCTTGATATTTAATTTGTACATGGATATTTTATACCAAATAATATTTTTGTGTGTGAACATAAAAGAGGAAGAATTTTAAACTTTAGAAATCTTTAAAAGGTTGTTTCATAGTGAAATATGCAGCCTGGTCAATATTTGTGTGTGTGATCTGTGACAAGAAGAAAGGTAACCAGAGACCTTCAGACAATAAGCAGCTGCAGCGTTTAAGTGACAGTTGAGAAATGAGGGTTGTTGGAGGGTAAAGAAAAGTTTTTCACAGGAACATTCTCACACACTTCATTTGTACATATCAAATACAAAAGCAGATTCGAGCATCCACCTCTACAGATCAAACACATTTCTCACATACCAGACCACAATGGCAAGTGTCAGAATATTGTGAGTGACAGACATTACCTCTTTCCCTATAACTGAACTCATACACGCACTCTCACAGTCAGACGGTCAGTCTCCATCGTGTAACTCCTAAGAGGGTGCTACACCCTCCACTTTCCCAGAATAACCTCTGTCTAGCCGGTACATGAGGGACTCATGTGGCATGTTTTTTGGTGTATGTGTGTGTGTCTCAGTGGTGCCAGCAGCCCATAGACTATACGGCCCTATTGGGACCTGTACTTTTGTGTAGTATCTATTTGAGAGCGTGAGTTGTAGTGCTCTTAAAGTGTGTGCGTGCTGTGGGGACGCCAATCTAACAGTGTGGCAGATGTCAGCTGGTATCATGTATCAGTCAACAACATAGAGCTCATTCCCCACAGACCTGTCTGCTTTTCACCTACTGTTTATCTGCCCAGATCTGCCAAACAATGAAGAGCATCGGTTGATTTGATTTTTCTACCAATGCTAAGCAAACACTACCTCAGTTAAACACCATGTTTGAGGGTTTCCATTCTAGCTGGGCATCGGGGCTTTTTTACTTTGCTGAGAGGTTGAAAAATGCCTTGGGCTGCCAGCTTTGTGTGGTCATATGTTCTGGTCTTCATTATTCTATTTCCCACCAGTCTGGCATATCACTTTCTTGGTTTTTATGAGTATAACCTGATGGGTACTATAGTATTTATTTGAGAATTAAAGAAATACAGAATGAGTGTTATGTGGATACGATGTGTGGTGCCCATTTGTGATGTGGAAGAGGCACATTCTCTACACACGCTTTTCTTTCTTTGAACTGAAATGCCTTTCGAAAAGGGCTGTAACAAATCATTCCATCTGCATGTGACATTTCATTTCATTGGCCATATGGTTTCTTAATCCAAACGTTTCAAGTATCATATTATATTATATTGTATTTGCTGAAGAAACTGCTGCAGTTGCTTAGTGAGACGATGTTTTAGTTTACTATAGCTGTAGTAAATGTTTCTGTCTTAATGTCCATCATGGTGCATGCTGAGATTTTCAGACCATTTTGGAATTTTTCCTTGCAAAATTAGGTCACTGTTACAGTTCCACAAAGCTAAATTGAGACACTTCCCGTACTCAGTGATGTCATTGAGTGTGACAGAGTGAGACAAATATAGGATGTGTGTACACAGTGTGATTTCTAAGTTTACATAGTTAAAAATACCTCTACATTATAGAATTTGGCAGACACTTTTATTCAAAGGGACTTACAAGGTATACATTTTACCAGCATGTGTTGGATATTATTATTATAAAAATGACCAGATTTGTGAGGCAGTTTCCTGGACAGGTTAAAGATGTCTTGGAAAAAAAGCAACCTGAAAACAACTTGCACTGCTATATTTAAAAATATTAATGATATGCGTGCAATTGTTTTGTCTTAAGATGAAAAGACAGCCTGTTTGCTATACAAACAGAGAATGAAACTTCTGCATCTCAGTCGATGGCATATGGCATCTATTAATGGCATCAATATCCCTCCTCCTGTACTATGCCTAATACAAAACACTGAATTAAATGATAATTTGAGAGTTTTGGAAAGCATTTTAATGAAATCGTTCAATATAAGTATTTGACGTGGACAACATACTTTGTTTGATAAAATAAGCCTTATGAAATTGACTACCTGAACATAATTTCCATAGACCAAATATTACCCCTTAATAAAATCATGCATTTTCTGCATTGGTATGTGCACCTGTAGATCAATAATTATCATCTATAAACTAGAGTTATTTTAGTTATTTTTAGAGGTGAATTTAGCCAGGTGTAGCCAGATCTTCAAACAGAGCACAGACCCTCAAACCTACACCCTTTTCTTCCTTTACTCTTTGTATCTTTTTGACACCCCACATGTCTCATTACTCCCACTCTCAAGCTTTTTGTTTGCTGTGTGACCCTTTGGACACACACAGACCAGGGGGGTAACACACACATACCCACACCCGCTCTTGATTGTTAAAGGAATGGTTCACAGAAAAATTAAAATTATTTTAGTATTTAGCCGACTAATCATAATGTTGAATAAAACCTGCATAGGATTCTGTCTTCCATGGCACACAAATATGTAATGATTAACTGTTTGTATTGCAATGATTTTGAATGCTTATTTTTTCATGAAATATTACAGCGTTTTTGTAAATAGTTTATCATTGTGGGTCATTCTCTTTTTAAAAATCTTGTGCTCTCATAATCTTTAGTTAAAATCTGAAAATGCACTTCCGTCCTGAAATGACTATCCATCCTAGATGACGTATAGACGACTTGGGCAGAGCGTCTGATAACTGCTGCCAGTTCAATTTCAAAAATGTATCTGCTATTTTTATACATCCAATCAAATCGAAGAGAAGACAAAATCCATGCCCACTATTTTTCTCATAAAAAAATCCATTTCACTTGGAAATGCGTCAAAATATGGAAGTAAAAAAATCGCAATTTCTGGTTCATGGGGACTTAAGCTCCATTCTTTATATAATGAAATGTATTTATTTATACTTACAGTAGATCTCCACAATCTGCATACATGCTTTATGTCAATGTGCTGTAACTAAATGTGATTGACGACCTGTCACATGTCAGATTGTCATGAGGAAAGTTCCTAATATGTGGAAATACAAATAAGATAAGAAAATTTGACACCATCATATTATACACTACACTTGGAATAAAGCTCATATGAAAATTCTAGCATATGAACATCTTTAATGAATTCATTTTTGTACTTTGCAACCGAGATACCCAGCATTCACTTTCATTAAATACATTAAAGCCATTTTTCATATTATGTTTTACAGAAGAATGTTATATAAATTCAGAACAGCATTGGTGTAGGGTTTGTGACTGATAAAAGAAGTAACATTTTTGTGTTGTTCCTTTGAAGCTAGAGGCTTTCACATAATTAAAGTGGTCTGGAAAAACCTCACACATTTTCTCTACCCACAATCCCATGGAACAACATTAAGTTATCAGACCTACAGTGATAAACATTTAAAATGGTGATTAATACAATTGATTATATGGGATGCTTCAGTTTCCCAGGTCCAGTAGAGTGAGAAAAACAATCAGTCATAATATAATGTGTCTGTGTCACAGTGCTATACTCTACAAAACAGTTTTGGCTGTTAATGTCTCAAGCGTATTACTTTTCCAAAAATAAATCAGCTGCCAGTTGCATATAATTTGAGGAATGAAAGAAGTCGTGACAAATTAAAAAATCGTTCTTACCCAGACCGCACACGCGTCTAAGTCATGCGCCGACACAACCCACAGCTCATTTCTGCAGGATGAACGCAAATGGCACACATATATAATCATGACAAAGAGACCCCAACCATTAAACACAGACTTCAAACAGGACCATTAGCACAGAGAAAGATCAGCTGCTCCACAGAGAGAGAGAAGTGCGAATGGGAGAGATCTTCTTTGAACACCCTTTATTATCACAAATAAGATTTTCTAGAGCTTTGAGATGAAAAGTAAAAATCTGACTAATATTTAATGAAAGGCTTCACTGGTTTACCCAGTGCAAGAGAAATCGAAGGCTGTGTAAAAACCATAAATCGATGCTTTTGATAACAAGTCTTACACTATTGGCAAAAGCCAATATATATCAGTCACCTTCAGACAGATGATAAGTCTTATAAGAGACCGGTACCCTGAAATTTCAGGGATCATCTATTCATATCCTGAACCAGTTTATTTCTGCAGTTTTTGGCATTATTGCTTTGTAAAAACACTTTTCACATAACATTAGATGCACTGCATTTTCAATGTTGCCACAAGGGGCGCTACAGCAGAAATACATTTTATTAGATGAACTACTGTCATGGTGGAACAACAGTGTGAAGAAAATCTTTCCAAGCAAGTTAGTTTAACTATCAAAGTGTAGCCAGCCACCTGAATAATAACACATCTGATTTAATAGCATATGCTATTCAGTGTTCAATGGAAAGTAGCTAAAGCCTGCCTGAAAAGTCGCTAAATGTCACCAGATGACATCACACGCTACTTACGTCTTTGCATATATCTAACGGTAAGCGTTTTAGGTCTCTTAAATGTTTTGACTCTTTTGAGCTTTTGTATACAGGATTATATTTAAACATAATAGACCCAAATGCACAATAAAAAAACTTGCTGGGAAAGCAAAAACTTGCCCTCAAGGGGCAGTAGAAGTGATGCAGAATGTAACGATAAGTTACCAAGGTTTATTTAGAATATCGCTAGATTTGTCGCTAGTCTCTTTAAAAAAAACAAGTCGCTAATGGGTTCTTAAAATCCGCTTAATTTAACGAAAAGTCTCCAAGTTGGCAACACTCAGGCTATTACATTTTTCAGGGAAACTCTAGCGCCCCCTTTAGTACTGAAATTTGCATGAATTTGAATGTTTGTTTTATTCAGTCAAAAAACAAGATTAGCATAACAGGCCGCTTAAGAAAGGATAAAATGTGAAATACAGGCCAACAAATAGAAATGTTTTTGCATATGAAAATGATGTGTGTGTGCGTTTGGATCATTAGTACCTACAAATTGGCCGTTTGCCCGGGTAATACGTTTTTGTTTTTTAAGGTCAGAGAAAATATACAAAGTCACTCCATTGAGTGACTGTACGTTTCTGTATGTGTGTAAGTGTGTGCAGGGGGCATGCAAAAGAATTCCCACAAAAATGGGTTACCATGGTTTCTATTTGGGGCTTGGATCAGATTCCTGACCATAGCAGAGCGATTTGGGCAATAAAACACACAGGGTGCTAATGAAAACAGCATGGTCCTGCTGGCTCTGAGTTTGTGTGTGTGTGTACTCAAAGAAAAGGTTGTAGGAAGAAAAACGCTGAACATTTGGCTCTGCTCTATGTACACAAAAGTGTTTTTATATGCAGACATCTGCAGTGTTTGTGTGTTGCAGGCATGTATATAAATATGTAAGTGTGTGTGTATGTGTTGTTTGTTTCTTTGGCTTGCATGAGGTCACATGACATGGCAGTGCTTGGTGTGGTTTTAGTGGGAGGAGCAGCAAGCACATGTTTTACTTTATTAGTTGTTTATGTTCATGAAGTGATTTTAGGCAGACTCGCGAGGAGCAATCAATTACAGCCCAGATCATAAAGCAAACGGTGATAAAAGAAACTCACAAAGTTCACTGGGAGTGAGCGAGAGAAGAGAAAGAAGGAGTGAGGGTGGTATGGTGTTTCCAATAGAGTTGTGATGAATTCTTTTGGAACATTTTTGAGGAAAAGTGTTTCACAGCTCCTTGAACATTTCTTTCATTTTCATTTGGCCTGGGGAATGTTCTCGGTTGAAATATTATAACCTTAATGAAGGTAAATGACTAATTTGTATATTACACATTGGAAGCACATTCTGTGGATTACATTGTGAGGTTTGGCAGAAACAGGACAGCCTGTTGTGACTTGGAATCCTGATTTTTTCATTAAACCTAAATGTTGATCCATCTGAGAAACCAGTCTATAGGCCAAAGCACATTGAGTCCGAAATTTTCGTCGAAAATTTCCTCAGGTTAAAAAATAAATACGACCTCACATTGTGTCAATCACATTCACACACTGCCTCCGATATTTTCGTCCTTCATAAATTAAATCGGAGTGGGTTCAGTTTTCTGAATTTTTTGCATCCGTAGCAAGCATTTTGAGAGGCCTTTTTAAACAATTCATAGACACCATAAAAAGTGAGCGCCAAATACAAAAAACACATACGGAAATTTCTGACTGTATGTGCAAAGAGCTTAATTGATAATAATGTATAGTCATCTGGTCATTATCATAAAATAAATACAGGAAAACATGAGGAGTTGAACCCAACTGCATAACTATGGTTCACCAAAGAACCTTACAATCACAGATTCTTATAAGAACCATTTCTTTCATACTTTCATCTACAGAAATGTTTTTTCCCTACACAGAACCTTTTTTAAACAGAAAGGTTCTTCAGATCTCAAAAGTTTGTTCAGACAAAAATGGTTCTATGGCATCATGAAGACCTTTTTTAAAGAGAGTACATTGTACATACATAAAAAGCAGTGATTTTAAGTGATTTTTATAGAATTACTAAAGTATGTGGAAAAATCCTACCCTAATGCATTGGGACTTGCAAGAGACGTGAAACTAACATTGTGTGGGAACTGGGTGAGAGAGTCAACGGTCAATTATAGAGTTTAGCAGTCGTTATGTTAAAATGTTTAACCACAAAATATCACGGCCGACCAATCAGAAACAAACAATCCAAAGACAGAAATAATGCTAGAAGCATTATTGAAGTTACACGGTTAATTTATTAAACAGGGATCACTTTTGGTATGTTCAAGTACATTGCAAGTTATTTACCTTAGCTGTTATGCCTTAATGTATTTTTTATGTTTGTATGTTTAAGTGTATATTTTCATAAGAAAGGTAATGGGACACAACCTATGTGTGTGGGTAAGATATTTGTTTTACCTTGAATTAAATCCCATGGGCAACATCTGGCTGAAGTCAGTCTGTAGGCCAATCAAATGACCATGAAACCCATTTTAGTGTTTATTCAGCTCGAACTGCTGAGGTGTGTGTATTTGTACAACTTTTACTTTTTATCCATCAAACAGTGAGTTTCACCCCTCACTTAATCTCTCTCCCATTGGAAACATACATTGGTGCATGACCCTCCCTGTTAATCAAGGTTTGAGTCTGTTGGCTCGTGTTGATCAGGATGGGACTAGTTAAAAGGCATGCCAAAAACCTTTCCCACGCCTGCAGATCTCTGTGTTTTCCATTTTTTAAATATTTGTCATTGTAAATTATATAATTAGCATAAGAATTTCAGTGAAACATTTCACAGGGATAATATTTTATGATTTTGAATAATAAAGCTGTTATGACATGATCTCCATGATTAATATTTTTTCAACATGAATTGACAATGTTCCAAAATACATCTTGCGTTTTGCAATATATACAAGACCATCTTTCGTTCAAGACTTTTTTCTAATTAATATGGACAGTATCACAGATTTTCTTTTTTCTTTATTTAGTGAACCTTGCAGAATAGTACTTATATAAAGTTTGTAACATCTTTTTATGTATACACTTACTTCAAAGATAGAATTTGGTTTTTATATATTCAATGTGACTTCTGGACCCCACTTTATTTCATGCCAATGCCACCGAGGATAAGATAAAGAACACAGACACAACATACTGTAGATGAAAACAGAATGCAAGTAACTTTTACTGAAGATTTTAGCTGGCTTGAAATGGAAGGCTCTAAATTGCAATGAGTGCAAGACTCAGTAATGCTTTGCAAAAAATTTGTTCAGTAAAGCCCAGCTTGTGATAAACAAAAGAGTGTGTGTGCATTTTATTTTCTGTGTGTTTATTTACAACATTCTGAGAATATTGTTTAAAGCAATTCAGGAAATTCCATAATGTCCTTTACCAGAATATCACACAGACAAACACACGCACGCATGCACACAGCTTTCTTAAGACAGCCAAGTTAAGGCTGCTTTGAGAAAATTCTAGCTGAAGATGAAACATATCCATAATGAAATACAGCAGCTCATCTCCATCTCAATTTCTGCGATTAAAGGTGACTTTGATGCATATTTAAATCTCTAATCACAATTCCAAATATGGTGAGCAATCCAGTGTTTACATAGAAGTATCATGGTGTTCTATATATATAATAAAGGAATACATAAGCACATGCCATAGACATCTACTGTTTTTTTTAAGTTTATAAAGTGTAATGACTATAAAGTATATGTTTACATTTTAATTGTTTATTTATTCATTTTCAATCTAATACACAGAATACACATAGGACATATGCATACATTTTATAGTAACAAACAAAATGTAAACAATTGAAATAGCACAACAGCAAATGGATGGCCAATGGAAAAACGGTGGATAAAGTTTAATATAAACATGGGTTCAAATGGGACGTTTTAGAATAAACACTCACACATTGCTTTGTCTTTGCAGTGTGTCTGTGTTCATTAATTTAATCAGACTCGAATAATAGACATGAAAATCCTCTTAAAAGTGCCATTTGACAACAGATCTACAGAACACACATGCACTTACTCTGGCATTCACCTTCACACACACTTCACACATTGTATCTGCATAAATCATAAGAATAATTTGAGATGCAATTTTTTTAGGTTGTGACATTTTAGATATATGTATACCACTGTAACCTCATAGCATTATAATTATCAGATCATTTGGTGTGTGTGCCAACTCATCCTGTTGATTGGGCACGCTGGAGTTGTTGGAAAGGTGCATAAACACATGGAGGGATTTCCCCTGTGCCTTTCCGTCAGTATGCAGCTCCTAAATTTAGGAGCCTGAACCTGTTTGGCGTCCCCAGAGCACAAGAGACCTAATTCTTATCACATCACCTCAAGCGTAAATGATCGCATCCACCCTTATTGAATCTCAGCCTGACCTGCTGTTGTATCTTTGGAGACGACTTAGAGATGCGATAGCGCCTCATTGTATCTGGGTATGTCATTAGGTGCAATCACGTCTTGATGACATCGACCCCCGTGTTATCCCGGCTGAGCTGGCAAGAGGTTTTGGGGACTGGGGATATTTAGATCTGCTTTTTACAAAGCAGGCGGGAATTGGCATATTTGCTATAATCCCATTTATGCTTAAACCATCTGGATTAGAATGAAGGCCAAATTCTTTACAGAACTATGCACTATTTTTGTTGCTTAAAAAATAAATTGATTGAATATATTTTAGAATTATCAAACTACATTTTTAACTTAACATTTAATATAAAATGTTAAAAGGCTACTAAAAAGAAAGGACTTTGTTGTAGCCATTTGGTAACATTTTGGGATTTAGCAGAATTGCCGCCCTAATAATGTTTCATAGGTACAGTTTTGTTCTGTCTTATTTGGCACAGACACATACACACCCTCATCTGGCACAAGGCATGTTTGGTCCTTCAACATTGCCTTTAAAAGACCATTGGGACCCTCTGGTTTCTACAGTTCACTATTAATGTGGCCTTTTGAGATTAGAATGACCGTTGCCCTTAATACCTGTATGTTTAGAGCTGCCAGTAACAGCAGGTCCCTCATTATTCAGTCAAACTCATTAGAGTCACTGCTCACACACAGCTGCCTTTGTGGTAAAGGTTTATTTGTGCCGCTGACAGAACGAGTGTTCATGCAAAACCTTTCACCTGAGACCTGCCTGCTGTCACTGTGCTCTAAGGACAAAAGAACAAATAGTTAGGCAGCAAGATTTAAGGGTCCAAGAAACAAAATTATGATTTTAGAAGAACCTTTGATCAGATTTATTTAAAGTACATTAAGTGGAATATTATCATAAAAACACAGTTTTGCTCTATTTTGTTTTAGAACAGAGCATATTTTTCATATTCGGTTATGAAAATTCAGTTTATGACTTTATGAAGGCAGCTTTCTTAAACAAGAAACCAAACCCAAAGATAGATAGTAAATCGTTTATAGTGAGTTTCCCTTTAAAATGCATAACTCTTGCAACAGTTATGCCTTGTGTTTACACTACTCTGGAGATTTCGACCCCCGAAAATGGAGACTTTTGGAAATGCTCCAGACCCTGGGATTTTCCCACATTTGCTTACTGATTGACTCGTCTGTATCATTGTGTTTGCTTGCCTGATTCGTTAAGCCCTTGTCGTATGAGCCATTATGCTAACTGAAAGTGACAATGACCAGATTCGCAAGGGGCAACAGGCTTGTTTCACTTCAAGCTGTGCTGCGTACATGGATCGACACATTACAGCAAAGCGAGAGAGAATCGAGAGCTGTATGCTTTTAAATAGATCACTCATTACTGCGATGTCATCCGTTGATCGGTCTACGCAGCGTTGAATGAAATCTAACAAGCCTGATAACATGGATTACCTCATCTAACGTTATCCACACGTAGACGTCCTTGCTTTTACTCGCCACCATGTTCATTTTGTACAGACCGGTCTGTGACTAGTAACCAACTGTAACCATACAACTGTTAACATTTGTGTGGGTATACCAAGATTTTTTCTAAAACACACGTGGAAACTGCAATATAAACAAGAATCGTTTTCGTTTTAAAACATCATTCTCATACCACAACGGGCAATGTAAACATCTAAGGTGTGTACACAAAACAGTGTATCTTTGTGCTGCAATTGTGTCAGATAACATCTTACCCTCATGTCGGAAGCAGTCTGACAGAGTAGATAGTGTTTTAACAATTGGATTACCAGATATCATATAGATTTTATCTAACAGTGAAGCTACAATTTGTACAAACAGTGCGTGTACAGTGCATGTGTTTTGCACCATTTTAGAGGCATTCTGTCTGTCTCTCTCCCTCTCTCTCTTTTCTCTTCCTCTCTCTTTGTACAATAAGTAGAAAGCTAAAGTAAATTACTGGTTGTCTTTTACTGTTATTTAGCCGTTTACAGCAAGCTCTCGTAGCCCCTGCTTACTCTTTCCCTTTGCATCTTTATACAATCTTCCCTTTTCAAGGCTCCAGATGATGAGGTTTGTGAGTTTTCCAAAATGTGTGTGTCTATGTTTGTGTAAGATAGAAACAAAGAGAGAGAAAGATAATGTTGGGGATTTTACACTGTTTCCAATTTTCTGTAATGACATTCTGTATGTCTGGGCCTTGTCTTTCATTTGCTGAGGTTTCAGTATCAATATCACAGGGTCATTGTCGCATGTTTAGGCAGAAACGACAGCAGGAGGACGCTTGTCAAAGACTGCTCTTTAACTTACTTAAATCTCTAAGTGAATGTTAATGACAGGCCATGATCGCCAAAATGATAAATAGCCTCAAGAGCGTGTGTGTCAGATGGAGCTCTTTCCCAAAACTGGTTGTTAGAAGTCCATGTGCACACCGTTTCCATTACAAAGACTGCAGTACATTGTCATTCGGCTGTGGCTCACTAGGGGTGTCCTACAGCAAATAGGCCCAGCAAGCTGACTGAATACTAAATATTCAGAGAAAGAGATTGAGGGACACATAGATTTTTTGGCCTGAGAAATAATATACATTGTGGATACATATGATGGCCTAAAAAAGAGTGGTAAAATGCTTTGTATTTACACGAAACCACACACATAAACATAGCCATGAATTGGAAGAGGAAGTGGGTAGGTTTGCATCTCCAAACAGAATTGTAACAGGGAGTAACCAAGCAGGACTTCGGATCCACATGCAGAAAGATTTTAATAAACAAGGGCCTACTGCCCCCCAAAAGAAAAATTTAGGCAAAGACTTATCCTCAGCCTCACCCACGGTGAAGGGAGAGCCACATGACAAAAGAGCGTCGTCAACGAACTGAGCCAAGGACCATAACGGGAGTTTGTTCATTGATAATGATAATTTAGGCTATCACAAAATGGATCTATTAACACACAGTTGGGATATCTAGAAAAATGTGAAAATCTGTACATGGTCCTTGAGGGCATTTTTACCTAGGCTTAGACGGCTAAACAGACTGCTGGATCAATTGATGGTGAGCCGTACTGTAACAAGGAGTAACCAGGCAGGGCATCGGATTCACATGCAGTAAGATTTTAATAAACAAAAACTGAAATTACAAATTATTAATAGAATTTAAAAGTAACATAAAATAATCCAAAGGACACTGAGCAAAGACACTGGGAACAGGACCAAACATACAACAACTCACACTAGACAAAGAAAACACTGAGGTTTGAATACAAAGAAACTAACAAGATAACAAGACACACCTGGAACTAAGTAACACAAACAACTACATAGGACTACAAAACATGGCACATAACAGCAAGTAACATAAAAGTTCACAAACACAGGGGAAACACAGACTGGGATCATAACAAGAATAGCAAAAAAGTTATATCATTGAATATATCTTGCAAGCAAAGTCAGTATAACAATATAGTTCATTTGTCATTACCCTCAAATATTACCCAAATAAGCTATACTAAACTATAGATGGGACAAGAATTTTCCCCAAAATGCATGGTGAAGTTTAATCTGCATGACAATTATTGATTGATGAGAACATGTGCAGATGGAACCATTTCCATAAATATACATTTAGATTTATATACATTTAGTCATATAGCAGACGCTTGTATCCAAAGTGACTTACAAAGAAAGCAAACAATAGAAGCAATTGGAACAACAATATCAATATCTGACTGGAGATATTTTAACTTGAATGAATCAGATGAAAAGAAAGACAGAATACATTGAGAATATAAAAGAAAACACGCTTTTCAGTATTAATATCTAAACATGGAATAAAGAAAGCTACATGACTTCAACAATCTGGGTAAGAGGTCAAAGGTCAAAAGTGTTTAAGGGTAAAGCTGAATGTTCTCTTCACAACCCCATTCATTGTTGTACCATAATTATCATACCTCCTTCTTTCTCTCTCTCTCTCTCTGTCTTTTCCTTTTAGTCAGTGCCAAACCACAACAGAGACCTGACCGTAAAATTGACTCAGATCTAATATAACACTGTGTTTGATGTTTGTGTACTCTTTTACCGGTAAAGTAAAACACCAGCCCTTAGATCAAAGCTCCTGCAGCACTGCTCCTGTCCTCTCATTGCCAGCACCTGGGTCAGGGCAGGCTTGTCCTCAGTGCCCATAAAGTCAAAGCCAGGCATGCCAGGATTGGATGCTTTGGCCGCAGCTGTTAACTTAGATCATTCATTGTTTATAACACTGCTTTTGATTGGTTGGTCATTTAATAAAGTGTTATGAGCCAAGACTCTTTGGTGTTTGGTAGAGTTAGGTAGTGTTACAAAAACACATCTATCAACAATCAGCTATTTGTCTTCTTTGCTCTAAAGCATCATGGGCCACCTAGACTCTGTGTCTCATCTTAACAAACCTCTTTGATCACAGTTTACAAGTAGACTCCATACACCTGTAATAAGGTAACAGGGCCTGACACTTTTTGGATCAGGCGTTTTGCATTAGCCAAGAGTCATTGGAAAACCCCTCAAATCCAATAACTGAGTATAAAATCCTTCTCTCAACAGGTATTGGTCTGGCTTTTGTTGAAACTAATAACTTTGTATAAGCCCCTAATGTAATATTGCTCCTGTATGACATATCGGTTTTTGCTCCCTGACTTCTCTGTAAGTCACTTTGGATAAAAGCGTCTGCTGAAGGACTAAATATAAATGTGGAATGTATTCTATTTCTTATTCGCCAAGGGAAGGAGCATGTAAAGCAATATATATTTTTTTATATTAGCATCAGAAAAGGCAATCCCAGAATGCACTGAGACAAGCTCTATAAAAACAAATTCAAGATGTCAGATGGCGTGAGAGAAAAGTTGATTTTTAAAATTATATTTGTATAATAGTTTTCAGGAGGTCATAGTAGAGTTTGTGTAACAACATATTTATACATGAACATGTTTAGTGGTCTTTTATTATACTAATGGTTGTAGTTAATGTCTTGTTTGTCATTTCTGTCATTGTGTTTTTTTGTTGATTGTTTGTGATCATCTCTTTGTCGTTGTCCCTTGACTCAACTCATCATTACACCTACCCCATCATTACATCTCATTCAGAAACACATATCACACATTTCAGTAGAACCAATGTATGCTTCACACGATACTTTTGTGCAACAGCAGTGCTGTGGTGTGCTGTAATTGAAGGATGTTGGTTTCAGAGAATGTCATTTATACGTTTAGCTAGCTGACAGGTTTAATCCTAAATCAATTGGGACGTCTATGGGGATACAAAACGTTCCTTATAGGCCACAATGCCATGCACCACACAAACATGGATTTCACTAACAATTATGCAGCTATTAAATGTAGTGGGAAATATTATAATTTTTTTGATAAATGTGAAATAGTGTCAATCATTTTGGTTGTGCAGTCTTTCTGACTAAAGTGTTTAACAAAACATTAATATGGATTGATACACCAATCAAATGACTAACATATATAGTATGGCACTTTAAGTTTGGTTCATTTCTGCTAAAGTAAGCAAGAGTGCCTTGTTTGTTTTGAAGGTTCTTTATTGTGTTACTCTCATGAATGTGTGTCATCCAAACAAATGTAAATGCTTCCAATGTGCACTTGCACAGCATTTTTTTCCTTTTGAGTTTGTGCCTATGTCTAAAAAGCTGTCCAGGCAGGCAGTTCCCTTGGTTTCGAAACAGATCTTCTCTCTTTAAACCTATACACCACCCTGTTACACCTTCCCACACCTTCACCTAAAACAAACCCATCAATCATTGGTGTAGTTTATCCCACAGTACTCGGGATAATGGAGTTCTCATCACTTCTTTTGATGTGAAATCTTGTACAGTGTAAATGCATGTCTTCTTTATCTTACACTCCCTCTTTCTCATTCAGAGCTTATTTACCATCATACAGTGGATCCCAAATGTGGAGCTCTTATTGTCCATAAGCTAAACTAATCTGCTTGGCGTCTGTGTTGTTTGGTGGGGGTGTGGGGATTTAGCAGGGGGTGTGTTAGGGTGCGCGTTAGCGTGTGATTTCTGCGAACCATTCCTGTAGTGGAAAAACTGAAAGAGGTGTGTTTCTTCACTTCTGTGAAAGATATTTTTTTTGCTGCTAAGCAGGTGATTTCTTCCAGAAATACACAGTCAGGTAAGTCAATACATATGCAATTATGACTTATGAATATGAATGATGTACTGTACCTCTAAGTTCTAAATTAATTACATGTTTCACAAAAAAAATCTATCATCATTTTCATGTCATTCAAAATCTTTACAAGTCCTATAAGTATAAAACAGAAGTAAAATAAGCAAACAAAACATATGACATGCATTTGCCTCATGAAAATAAGCATTTCATTATAATTGTACTGATCAAAATAAAAAATTACGAGTCAAGACCCTTTTTGATGATCAGGGGTAAAAGCTGCTGCTATCAGCTGCTAATGGATACTGAGAAAGCTCACTCATACCCCCCCCCACACATAATCACACTGAGGGTTCGTAGTATCTGCAATCTCTTAACAGCGACAGGGTCAAGGACACACATTTTTCATCACAACCAATTACACCACCCCTCCTTCTCTTGTTTTCCCGACCCGCTTCAAATTCAAGTGGTTGGGAATTCCTTTTACAAGAAACAGAGCACCACTTGATCAGTGCTGCCCCAACAGACGCTCTTATTGTGTCGTAAAATAGAGGAAAAACTCAGAAAGAGATCTTAAAAATCCCCACCAGTGTGAACTCGGTTTAATCTTGAACTTAAGTGAGGGGTCACTATTCATCGGAAATCATGGCGACCGATGCAGAACAGGCGATCTTGACCTTCTTGTTTTCTGGAATTCCAAACATTCAGCCAGCATTTTTTCTGGCTGTATTTTCCTCAATCTGCTTTTTGTTGCTGTTTCTCCACCCACCTCCTTTTTTTCTCCCCGTGAGCCATGTGCTGCCATTTCAGGGGAGCCTTCAATTAGCCTCTGACCCCTGAACTTTGGCCTGTAATTATAAAGGCAGCATGGGGAGCCGCAGTGCTCAGCTGGAGGTTTGTATGAACATGCATATGCGTGGTCACACACACACACACACACACACACACACACACACGCACACACAAACAGGGTCGGGTGGTGGCTGGCGAGGGGGAGTGAGTGTGTGATTGTGTATCAGCCAGATGACTCAGCTAAGTGTGAAAACCACTGCACGTCACAGACCTCGAAATCCATCGACCAACCTCTTTCATTGCATGTTCTCTCTTACTCCCTCAATTTTGGGGCCCTGCTGGTTTTGCTGACAGAATATAACCTACCTATTTAAAAATTGGATGTCCAACTCAAGCAGAAATTCAGAAATAGCCTTTTCTTTTTTATTTATGGGCTTCTTGCCTTTATAGGACAGGCTAGAGTACAGTTATATGAAAGTACGACGAGTTTTAAAGTACGACTGCTTAAAGCATGTTGCTAGTAATGCCAGGATTTGGAGTTTGATTCCCAGGGATCACATGAACTGTTAAAATTTTACGTTGAAACAATCTTTGGATAAAAATGTTTGCAACGTGCATAAATGTCAACGTCAAACCTGAGTGTGAGAATGACACAATCAAATGTGGCAACTTCTACATGGCTGCAAATTTTTTTTTTATATTAAAGCAACACTGTGTGGTTTTTAGACCTAAAAATAATGTCTCTAAAATGATTTCAGTGGTAGAATAACTCTTAATTAGACTAATTCTACTCCTGCTGCTACCTGAGCAACCTCATAGCAACCACACTTTCTAAGTTTTGTGTTCGGGTCGGTACAAATAGCTCCGCCTATCCCCTGCCTGCTGAAGAGTGCAACATGGTTCTGCATTCGCCGGTTCCATCAGCTCAGTTAACAAATTGACGTATTTTTGTAATTTAAAAAACAAAAAATAGTGAGAGTGGCTAGTGTTTTCCATTGCGAATTGATTTCATGTTTTAAAACGGGTGTTGCTTTTAAAATGCAACTTACAGTTGAAGGGAGGAGTTGCTCCGCCCAAGCCGTCTGACTTAAGTCATCGGAGATAGATAGCCAGAGGTCTTCAGCTGCTTCTCCATGACTTGTGCTCACACTGTAGAGTAGAAGAGAGGCGGTGCTGTGCTGGGAATGCAATATCTCGCTCTCCTGGGGCAGTAGAAGGGAAGCACAATGTTTCGCTAAGTCGCTAAGGCTTATTCAGGAAGCATCTAGTTTTGTCGGTAGTCGCTTTTTGAAAAATTAGTCGCTAAAGGGGTCTGAAAAATCGTTAAATGTTGCGACAAAGTCGCCGACACTGGTTACTGCAGTAGATGGCGATCATTTAATTTTTCAGTTTGTGATACAGTAAGAAGACGTCACACAGCAGTGCTCCTCTTAAGGCAGAACAGAATGTACCTTTTTTTAAAAAAAATTATAAATTAAAATTAAATTAAATAAAAAAATGTATTTAAAAAAAATAATCCTTTTTAAGGATCCGGGGGAACCCTGAAAGACCCACACTAATAAGCTGTTTTTTAAAGGTTCTGTGTGTAAGTTTCAGAGGCCACTATTGCCGATGTAGGAAATTGCAACCTACAGCTCCGATACCCCCTCTCCCTCCCATTAGAGAAGCTACAGTTGGCGTCACAGGACAAAAGGGTTCCGTTAATGATAGCGGCCATTATCGGTGGTGTTGATAATTGCAATCTACGTCTCACAGGTGAACAACAGACCGAAGCTACGGACACAGGACAGAGATGTCGTTGTCTGAGACAGCAGAGAGTAACCTTTGCAAGTCAAGTGACGAGGTTTATTTACAAAGAAAAATAAATAAATTAAATTCATTATTTACTCTAATCGTTATAGTGAATATTATTGTTACTTGTTAACATTGTTTCAGTGATATATTCGCTTATTTTGCATAGCATTTTTTGGCACGGTAACTTGGTTCGTAACTTACTACCTATTGAAACCGCTTGCTAATGCTAAAGGCGCGTTATCTAACCGCGAAAGTCTTAGCAGATGTTTAACATCACACTCACTATGCAACTTGGAAGTTTGGATTTTATCCTATCAATTATTAAATTACACATTTGTATGCACAGAAGCTAAGCAGTATTATAATATAATTTACACCCGATTTATGCAAATTATGATTGTAAAAATGATTTCTAACTTGATTTGCAGACGGCCATGCAAAAAGGAATTATAGTACAATTACAAAGTTCTAAATACAAGGAAAAACTCACTTGATGCTCATGCTCATCTATCAGCTAAAGCTATCAAACAAACAGCTCACTTATATAGTGGATATTAGACAAACTTACCGGTCCAGCAGAAAGCTGGCAACTTCGGTGTCGCTTAGCAAACCCTTGTCCTGCTTCAGTGCCGTCCATTTAGGAAAAGCCACGCCGATGTTTATTCAGGTTTTATGCCGTTTATTGTCTCGAATTCGCCTTGCTGCATCGTATTTTCTATTTTTTGAACTAACAGATTGACGATCTATCGGCTCTTGTGCAGAGTATGTGTGGTCTGCCATTATCGCAAATTTTGCTTCTTACTGCAACAAAGAACCGTTTATATTTCTAATAAAAAACACGACAAGTAAATGCTGCTATTGTTCTTCCTCTTCTACTGCTAATCCTTCTATGTATTCGCTTTGCAAGCTGCCTCAAAACACAGCCGAAGAAGAAGAACTAGTCCCGTGCATCCTTTGTTTTACGAAACGCGCTTAGTTTGTCCGTGTAGTGATACTTTAGAAACATGGCTGTGCACATTGATAAATTACATGTAAGGGTGTGCCCGCGGTGTAAATACATAAAATGGCTCATTGTAAGGTAATATAAACATTTCGGTTCATTTTGTAAGGTATTTCTTCACCACTCACAACATTGTTTTGTATTATATATTACATTTTGGTGAATGAATCCTTCAAAATCCTACACACTGTATCTTTAATAAACACTGCAATATTCAATGAAAAATATCTTTTTCATTCCACAGGGACTTAAAAATAACCTTTCCATTTCACAAAAGGTTCTTTGTTAAGAAAAAAGGTTCTTTGAATCATAATAAAGTTAGAAAGAAATGGTTCTTATTAGAATCAACAATGGAATAAATAAACTTCTAGTATCACCAAGTGTTGGACAAAGCATCTTTCTACCCGTTTTCTCCATGTATTCACCAGACCACAGCTGTGTAATATATATTCCAATTAAAAAATAGTTTACCCAGTGTGGTGAAGTTTACTAAACTTAATGTCCCTCGCAGCGTAAGACCCACCCAGCGACGCCACTGTCATGAGTCAACCTTACCCACAGATAGCGAGTCACTGCTTAAGTCCTTATTAACAGACCTCCTGGATCCTTTTGGGCTAAAAAAGATGCCTGACAAACAGTTTGGACTCGACTCTCCGGGTGTGGACCATTCTGTTGCCCGCTGTGTGGGTCGGGAATCAATGAAGTCTCTATGAAATAAACAACTCTAAAACTAAAACCAGAAGACTGTAAAGGGCTTTCCCTGAAATGCTACGACCCAGGAGAGTATAAGCTCCCCAGGCATTCTAAACATGACTGTTAAAGTCAGTCGTTAGGAATCATTTATCTGCATTCCAAGATTCTTTGCTAATCTTTGCAATTGGTCGTGAGGCAGATTGCAGGGGTCTAGGGTTTTAAAGCTGAAAGTGTCTTTTATTTTGAAAATCTTATCCTTATTAATGAGTTTTGGGTGGGATCATCCGTTTGGCTGACCAATGGAAGATGGGGGAGTCTCCCAGTAAACTTAATAAAAAAAATGCTATATTGCACAATGGTAATGCTCTTTTAGATGCATACCATAGTCACAATGTTCCTCAAGTACCTTTGATAATCATGTAAATTCAGTTTTTTCACTTAATGTCGAATTCTGTGATCATTCAATACCATTGTAGTACCATCTGAAACCACCAGTGTACGTACCATGGTACTGCCGCATGTACTTTTATTTTTGGAACAATACATTTCCTGTATTATGTTCCATGTTTCCAATAGCTTTGGAACACGATGTAAATCTTACACAAAGCTGACCCCAAAAACATTTGCTCTGCTAACAGCCGCTACAGGATTATGATGTTTCCCCCAAATAAACTCCCCCACCACTTCACAAGGGAACATGTACCCTGAACACTGGTGTGCTTATGTACTCTTAATTTGAGGTAATTATTGTTGGATTTCTTAGAGCCAGTCAATGCGTCTGTAAGTAGAAACAAATGTAGTTCACCCTCTGGTAGTGGAAGAAAACAAACAGCCATGAGCTGATCAAATAAGCAGAATGAACAGAATCATAACAGGCTCCGGATGACTGTCATCAGGCACAGCTAAACCAAACCAAGCACATTTCCTCCAGTTCTCAAGTGGCATGGTTGAAATATGCCTATGTGGGAAATATTTGCTAACTGCCTTCATTCAGCTCTAGTTGAAATTTATGAAACTTTTTAATACGGCAATACATTAGCCAATCAGAAGTGTTTTCCATCTTTAAAGACTAAAATAAAGTTTTTAAGGGCGTTTTTTTACACCTAGTTCATTTCAAGTGTTTCTTCTGAAACCTGACTGCATTTTCTCTCTTAGTTTGGTTTGTTTGCACATATCGGCATGACATTTGCACTTGGGTATGTGATCATCTCAACGATCACTTGACTGGTGGATCACTTGTGGTCAATGGCCGGTTTCATAAACTGCTTATACGAGTTAGTTATCTAATTCTTTTCTTAAAGAATGGTCATAGATTTTAATTAAATATTACTGTGGCGAGGTGGGCGTGGTTCAGCACGGTCTGTGCGGAGAGGGAGTGTCGGGAGAAAGACGGTGAGTAGGCAGATCAACGGTTTAGTGAAAACACCTGCTTCTCGTTCTAGTAATTGGCGAGGAGACGCTTTAAAACCCAATGGCAGATCTGGAGGAAGTGAGAGAGACCGGCTGGGAAGACGAATGTGCCAGACAACAGAGACGTTGCGTCCAAGGAAACTAGCTGACAGAATCTTAGATCCAGAAGGATCGAGTGGGACTTTGATTTTGAAACCGGAAGTGTGAAACCCGGAAATATTGTTTAATAAAGATTCTTACCGTTTTCCCAGCCACGCTGACCCCGACTCCTTTCTTCCTCACACAGACGACCTTTGTTACATTGGTGCCGAAACCCGGGAAGAAAGGAAGCAGCCGCCGCCAGCATGCAGTCTCCTCCGGGATGCCTGTCGCAAATGGCTGATGGCCGACGCCAGCACCATCGACAACATTGTGGATAGGGTGACATAGCAGTTCATGGGACGGCTCCCCAGGAAGACCGCCCAGTGGGTCCAGTGTCACCGACCGTCGTCGCTGGCTCAGGCCATCCAGCTGGCGGAGGACCAGTTGGTGGCGTGCCCCGGGGTCGGCGTACCCCTAGCATCATCTTCTCTCTCTCTCCCTATAACCCCTTCCCCTTCTCCCAGACCTGTGCCCTTTCCTAGGTCCAGGGGGATTTTCTCTCCCCGGCAAGCCCCACGTACCTGGATGTTACCGGAGACGGGATCACAAGGAGCCGCCAGGACTTTCGAGGGAGCCGAGAACTTACAGGTTCATGGCCCCAATGTCTCTTCTCACCCATCAACCTCCCAAGCCTCTCCTCGCCAATTCGGGGGTCTGCCTCCTGCCGCTAGGGCGGCGGGAACTTCTGGGCCGGCCTGTTGGCGTTGTGGGGACCCCGGATATTTTATCGACCGAAGTCCCATGATGGAGGTCGGTATGATGATCCGGGTGCCCGACAACCCACAGGCTGCCCTCGGTCAAGACGGGTTGTACCAAATACCTGTGAGTATAAGGGGGGGGTACATATCAGGCTTTGGTAGATTCAGGGTGTATCAAACCTCAATACATCAAAGCCTGATTCAATTTGTGGCAAGGGATACGGGCAAGGTGTGTACACAGGGATGTGGTGAATTACCCTTTGGTGCCATTGACCATCAAATTTAAGGGGCAAAAACATAGTGTAGAGATGGCTGTTAACGAGCACCTCCGACATCCGCTAATTTTGGGAACCAATTGGCCATTATTTTTAGTATTACTGGGACAATTATACGCGGATGTTTCTGGGCGCAACCAAGAGTGATGGGGAGGGGGGGTCGCGCAGGTGGGAGAGGTTGAGCCGGGACCACTGATGACTGGCTAAGAGGGAAATAGCGCTGTGGAGAAAATAAATCTCTCCCAGGGTGATGATTTTCCTCTGGAGCAGTCTCAGGACGACTTTCTCAAAAATGCATTTGATCAGGTCCGTTCCCTCGACGGACAACCTCTCCACCCTGCACAACCGCTGTGCTACCCATATTTTGCTATTTTAAAAGACCGCTTGTATCGAGTGACCCAAGACACTCAGTCAAAACAGGATACAACCCAATTGGTCGTACCAAAAAGCCGTCGGGAAATGCTTTTCCAGGCGGCTCACTGTAATCCAATGGCAGGGCACCTAGGACAGGCTGCCACTATAAATCGACTAACGACCCGATTTTTCTGGCCGGGCATTCATGAGAACGTGCGCAGGTGGTGCGCGTCTTGTCCTGAATGCCAGTTGGTAAACCCACCAGCCACCCCCCGGGCACCGTTGTGCCCGCTTCCGCTTATGCAGGTCCCCTTCGAACGAATTGGTATGGACCTGATCGGACCGTTAGAGCGATCCGCACGAGAGGCATCGATTTGCGTTAGTCATTGTGGACTACGCAGCGCGTTACCCTGAGGCAGTGGCGTTACGCAATATCTCAGCAACCAGTGTTGCGGGGTGGGAATCCCAAAAGAGGTTCTCACCGATTAAGGCACGGCGTTTATGTCACGGACACTCCGCGAACTGTACGGATTATTGGGGATTAAAATGGTTCGGACCAGCGTCTACCACCCACAAACAGATGGGCTGGTCGAACGTTTTAATCGCACATTAAAAACCATGATCCGGAAATTCGTTCACGAAGACGCCAAAAATTGGGATAGGTGGCTGGAACCCCTGTTATTTGCGGTCCGCGAGGTCCCCCAAGCCTCCACTGGGTTTTCCCCCTTTGAGCTCCTCTATGGTCGTCAGCCTCGCAGGGTTTTAGACGTCCTAAGAGAGGCTTGGGAGGACGGACCTTCCGCGAGCAAAAATCAAATTCAATATGTCCTGGACCTGCGAACAAAACTCCATACACTGGGGCGGCTCTCAATGGAGAATTTGTTACAGGCCCAGGACAGACAGAGCCGGCAATATAACAGGGGTGCCAGACTACGTAAATTTGCACCGGGACGAAGGTACTTGTATTACTCCCAACGTCCAGTTCTAAGTTACTCGCCAAGTGGCAAGGACCATTTGAGGTCACACGACGAGTAGGAGATCTCAATTATGAGGTAGTTCGATTGGATAGGAGCGGAGCGCATCAGATTTATCACCTCAACCTCCTCAAAAAATGGAGTGAGGCGAACACCGTGATGCTGGCGACGACAGTGAGTAGAGAAGATGATCTCGGACCAGAAGTGAACACCAAGGTGCAATCCCTCGCTCTGGCTCCAGGGGGAGATCATCTCTCGTCCTCCCAAGTCACGGATGTAGTAAGATTACAAGCAGAATTTGCAGATGTTTTTTCGCTCTATGAATCTCATAGAGCACCACATTGAGACCAAACCGGGTGCAATAGTGCGCAGCCAACCATATAGACTACCTGAACACAAAAAAAATAGTGGTTCAGAGGGAATTAGAAGCGATACTGGACATGGGCGTAATAGAAGAGTCCAGCAGTGATTGGGCGAGCCCGATAGTCTTAGTGCCTAAAACCGACGGCTCAGTCCGGTTCTGTGTGGACTATCGAAAGGTGAATGCTGTATCGAAGTTTGATGCATATCCAATGCCACGAATTACTAGACCGACTAGGTACGGCTCGTTTTTATTCGACATTGGATTTGACGAAAGGATATTGGCAGATCCCTCTATCTCCCTTATCCAAAGAAAAGACGGCTTTTACCACGCCGTTCGGTTAACACCAATTCGCTACACTTCCGTTCGGGTTATTCGGAGCTCCGGCGACCTTTCAGCGCCTCATTGACCGCATACTCCGACCGCATGCTGCATATGCCGCCGCGTATCTAGATGATATCATCATATATAGTAATGACTGGGAGCGGCATATGCAACACCTGAGAGCGGTCCGGGCTTCGTTGAGGGGTGCGGGGCTAACCCGAAGAAGTGTGCAGTTGGGCGGGTAGAGGTAAGGTATCTGGGTTTCCACTTGGGTCACGTGGAGGTGCGTCCTCAAATTAATAAGACAGCCGCGATTGCGACCGCACCTAGACCCAAGACCAAAAAGGAGGTACGGCAGTTCCTGGGGCTGGCGGGATATTATAGGCGGTTTGTACCCAATTATTCGGACCTCACCAGCCCGCTGACTGACCTCACTAAAAAGGGGACACCAGATACCGTCCAATGGACGGAGCAGTGCCAGCAGTGGTTTACCAAGGTGAAGGCTGCTCTGTGCGGCGGACCGTTATTGCACTTTCCTGATTTTTCTATTTCCTTTCTCTTGCAGACCGATGCATCGGACAGGGGCGTGGGGGCGGTTCTGTCCCAGGAGGTGAGGGGAGAGGACCGTCCGGTGCTGTACATCAGTCGTAAGCTCTCACAGAGAGAGACGAAGTACAACACCATCGAGAAGGAATGCCTGGCGATCAGGTGGGCGGTCCTCACCCTTCGCTATTACCTCCTGGGGGGGAGTTTACGCTCTGTTCGGACCACGTGCCTCTCCAATGGCTCCACCGCATGAAGGATACCAACGCGCGGATCACTCGTTGGTATCTCGCATTACAACCTGTCAAATTTCAGGTGATCCACAGGCCGGGGACGCAGATGGCTGTGGCGGACTTCCTCTCCAGGAGGGGGGGGGAGCTGCAGGCCGGATGGGACCCCGGCCTGAGTCGGGCGGTGGGGGTATGTGGCGAGCGGGGCGTGGTTCAGCACGGTCTGTGCGGAGAGGGAGTGTCGGGAGAAAGACGGTGAGTAGGCAGATCAACGGTTTAGTGAAAACACCTGCTTCTCGTTCTAGCAATTGGCGAGGAGACGCTTTAAAACCCAATGGCAGATCTGGAGGAAGTGAGAGAGACTGGCTGGGAAGACGAGTGTGCCAGACAACAGAGACGTTGCGTCCAAGGAAACTAGCTGACAGAATCTTAGATCCAGAAGGATCGAGTGGGACTTTGATTTTGAAACCGCAAGTGTGAAACCCGGAAATATTGTTTAATAAAGATCCTAACCGTTTTCCCAGCCACGCCGACCCCGACTCCTTTCTTCCTCACACAGACGAACTTTGTTACAATTACATTTTTAGTAAATTAATAACTTTATAATTCACTTTGATATGATTTAAAACAAAAGCACAGTGAAGTTTGTGTTTGTTCTCTTAATATATCAGTACTATATGGTCATTGAGTTTCCAAAAACGGTCTGGTAGTTTTGTAAAAAATTAAATAGATGATTGTTATCTTTATACAGTATTGCCGTACTGCCAGCTTCTGATCCATTGACTTGATTTCTTTCTCCTCTTCAGGTATTATATGAATCAAATTTTTAATCAATTCTTTCCTTCTTCATTCTTTATTTTGCATCTCAAAGTCTTTCTCGCTACTCTATCAAAGACTGTAAATATTAACAAGACTGTACTGCGGTATTATTAAGAATGGAGTAATGTGCAAGGCTCAATGCGGCCACTAGTAAAGGGAGTAAGGAAGACATCAATCATATCTTTTACAAATAGATATGACTTGGTCTTGTATGAAAGAAAGCCTAGATGCCCAGAGTTGTTGCAAATGTGGTTGCTAAATGCAGACACTTTCCTTAAAGAGACTTGTCGTCATAAGTGTTCCCGAACCTTTGTATTGCATTGCACAAAGGTGATGGGTTTGACTTCTAAGGAGCACAAGTACCGTTAAAATAAATGAATGCAATCTTATCTGTTTTGGATAAAGGCATCTGCAAAATGCATTCACGTAAATTAAACGATTCATACTCTCTCTTTCTATTTATTTGGCAGAAACAATACAATTGAATTGATAAATGGAGTCTAGTCACAAAAATACTGACAGCCCTGTTTACATACCCGCAACAAGACAATGATGATAAAAACCAAATTGACTTCTGAGAAAAGGCATGTCTAAATGCCCACACATGCGGTTTGGCCACTTGAGAGCGTGTGTACACAACAGGAAGAAAGCAAGACTTTCCCAGGTCTGAAAAATGCCAAGACTCCAACGGTGTAACCCATCATGCATTGTGTTTAGGAAATTAAGTGCCCAGAAATCCTCTAAATTAATTTGACGTTACCTACCGTGGAAAGGGGGGCGTGGCTTAGCACGGTCTGCGGCGAAAGGGCGTGTCGGGAGTATGACGTGAGTAAGCAGATCAATGCTATAGTGAAATCACCTGCTTCTTGTGCTAGTAATTGGCGAGGAGACGCATTTAAGACACGAGGGAGGAGAAGAGAAGAGAAGTGAGAGAGAAACCAGGCTGGGAAAGCAAGCGTCCACAGACGGAGAGAGACAAGGTGTCTAGGAGTATCCGATCCAGAGAAAGGATTCGTCACAACCAGAGAGATTGTGTATTTAATGAGCGGGTCTACAACCCGGAAGTATTGTAGTAATAAAGAATCTTACGCTTTCCCAGCCACGCCGACTCCGCCTCAAGCCTGAACCTTTTTACACCTACTTTTGAAGTAATTGTTAAGTAATGCACATTTTATTGGTAAAAAGATATTTAGTATAATCTTTGTAAATGCTTTTAATCATTCAAACCTTTCACACATAGAGGTCACTACAGCAGCTATTCAAAAAGCATTTTATTGCGTATACATGGGTTTTGATGCCATAGTTGAATAGATGACCACAGTCTTCTCTTCAGATGTCAATTCAAGTGACAAATTTGAAGTGAAAAGTATGTGTAAAAAATAAGAGTCAAAGCTAACAGCAAAGGTATCCTGAAAAATTAAGGTTTGCTATTTTTTATCAGTTATTCTTTAAATCTGGCTCCATGAGATTCTTTCCCTTTTTTATCTTTTAGAAATTACTGCTGTTTTGAGGTCAATCAGTTTATAGAGAACAAGAAGGGTTTAGAGCTCCAGTAGTTCAGCTGGATTGTCTGTGGCAGCATTGTCCTCCGTGCACTCCCATAACACCCTACTATAGATACGATAAGGGTTGATTCGAACACACTACAAAAATGCCTCCACAGTGGAAAAGTCACAGTACATGGTACAATTTCCACGCATTTTACCCCCATGCTGAAGGCAACAAGTTATCTCTAAAATACAAAGAGCTAAATTATACATGTGAAGAAAGACTAAGAATTATGGTTGTCAACATGTCTTGACCCAAATTTTTATAAATATTTCACAGATTTTTGAAATGTCATGGAGTAGGAAGTGTTCAAGGGTGACCACAATTTGGTGTTTAAAATCACAGTTGTAGGCAGATTAAGATTTGATTGTGGAAAACTGAAATGTCAGGGTTGTGCATAACTTTCTCCCACATTTACAGCCCCCATGTAGATGACTCATATAGCAGCCTTATCGAAAACAGAACTCCAAGACTTTGTGATGAGTTGGAATGTTTTGTTCTGCGATAGCAACAAAACCTTTTAAAGGAAACTCAGGCACACTTTAATAAAGAAAGAAGATGCATCAGCAGAGAGAGGAGGGATATGCTATAAATGTATCCCTGTGTTAGCTCGCATGCTGCAAGCTTACGTCCACACCCATGCTCAAGGTCAAAGAATACCAAACAACATTTTCTCTCTCGTGGCAGGGCGTTCACTCTGTCAGGTAGTGTGAAGACAAAGAAAGGGACAGAGATATTTTACATCATTTAGGAAGGTGGAGAAATGAGGAACAAATAAATTGATGGTTGTCACAAAATGAACAGTTGCATACGAAAGTATGCTATCAAAAAACAAAACCAGATCCACTAGTCTCAGAGAGGTGTGTGCTGTCAGAACTCGTGGCAGTTATCTGTTATTTGGCACCACTGAACATCAATAAAGTCTGTTTGTAAAAGGTTTATAGATCCTCCCACTGTTACTGTATGTACTGAACACTCCATGTTTAAACGCTATTGAGCATTCCTTAACATCTGAGGATGCAAGTTGTTCTCGACTTGTTTGAACAAAAGTATGAATCTCACATTTGTTTACATTTTGGCACGTTTAGATGGAAGCACATTATCGGGAGGTGTTTGTTTGCAAGGTTCCAAGTTTGGCCTTGTACACGGTTAGGAACTAAAAATTACATTTTATTTCACAGATTTTATTTCTCCTCTTGCATTCCGGATTATTTTTGAATCTTTCTTAACCGTGTGCTTAAATGTTATGAGATGACCCATGTGAGACATTGGATATCTCCAGAAGGTTAAAGGGGAGGCTGGTTGAAGCATGTTGGAACAGCGCTGAGGTTTGTTAGTAAGAATATAACCAACCTTTGTGAGTGTGGATGAAAGTAGTAGATTATATTGATCCTTTAAGAATCCCCAGCATAGCATTCAACACAAACTGTCTGAAGGGAGGGACACTGAACAGCAAATCTTAAATCAAAGACACTGGCAGGGTCACATAAGTTGGTTGCTCTGTGCGTATGTGTAGGGATATGGCATATCTTTATGTGTATCAGACAGTGTGTTTAGGTGCTGAGGCGCTGACAAGCTGACGTAAGACAATGATATGTCTGCTGCTAATAGGCTGTTTCAGTGTAGACAAACCATGCTGAGATGGTGTAGACATGTCTGAAGTACTCAAACATAAAAACACATTGGCTGTAGTCCAAAACCAAGTAGCCTACCTAACATTTTAAAGGGGTCATATTGCGCGAACGTGTTTATCGTTGTCTTTGTTACAAGTTGCCCATGCATGTATTAGACACGTAAAATTGCAAAAATCAAAAGATGCATTATATCTAAAAGTGAATGCTCACCCAGACCTTCCTAAACTCCTCGTGCAACCACACCCCCACAAATCTACTTCAGTTTGTGGAATGATTTTACAAAGACAGCCCAAATGTACACGCAAGTGAAGTGGGCGTACCAGTCAGTACAATTGCTTTGGAACCGGATATTCCAAATATGGTAAGAGGCCTTACATTTCTGTCACACGCTTGTCAGAACGATGAGCTATGTAAAAGAGCCACACGTTTCAGAGAGGCGGGAAAAGAGAAGAAACAAACATGCAAGGTATGTGGAAAATACAGCGTTTTTGAACCTTAAATCTTGGATGTAAATCAGATGTAGCCTAATGCACATTGCATTAGGCTACATCTAAAACAATAGATAATATTCGTTTTAGCCGTGTCATATCACCCCCTTAAGGAGTGTCGAAAGGTTCCACAATTACGAAGTTTTCTAAGAAACATCTTGTATCTGTTCATTCTTCCTGCGGATGTATAAAAATAATTGCTTATTACATGAGGATCTGGAATAGGCCTATTTGATTGTGATTGATTGGTCAGTTTTGACATCCCAATTGTGACAGACAGAGCAACGACACAATCACGAGAGGTGCAATCTATGTCCCCAGAGGGTATTTTTATTAAAGGTCTCGATGGGAGACGAGAGGAAAGTGAAGTATCCAGTGCTCTTGGGTAGAGGGTCGTTTCTCTGACGATGTGGCTTGCTACTTCCAGGTGGTACAGGAGCGGTTTCAGCCAGCGTTTACTCGTCCGAGCCTGAAGACACAAGATAACGCCTCTAAGATTGACTCTCTGTTATGGAGCCATTGCTCACCCTCACTCTTGAGCAAGCGGCTTTTGTAGCGGCTTGAGAACTAGCTGCAGGTGACGGTGATGATAATGCCGCTCTGATTTCCTCTGTCTCCATGATTGTGCTAGGGGTGACTCGTCACACAATGTTTGTTATCCGTGCATTTCACGGTAATCTTGACCTTACAAATAATTAACTTAAAAATAAAGGAAATATAAATTTGTAATTTTAATATACAAGATCAGCCTGTCTGGGTTTATTAAGTAAGAGCAAAATATTTCAAAATTTTCATTTAATTTTTGACAATTGAGCTGTGCAGAGTATGTCCTTGTGTATAGCACATGTCAAGTCAATTATTGTATTTTTAGATGCTGTGTTTGAAGGCTACAACTAGGTTTTAAAACACGACCTTATAGTTTGCAATAATGTGGCAGAGGATCACCATCACATCATATTGGCCTTTAATTTTTCGATTTGACAAATCTGCAGTGTAAATCTGCAAACCCTAGGAACATCCAATGCGTCATTGTAATGAATAGCTGGAGGAGCTTTTTTGACAAACTTTTTCCAACCATGTTTGTTTTCATCCAAGAAACTAAGGACCAATGTGCAATAAATTGCTGATTGTGTGCAAAGCATTTGGAGAGCACATCATTTGGAATGCATTGGACCTACAATGGTGAAAATATAAAAAAAATCGCAATTAAAGTTGTCCATCTGAGGTGCTGTAGCACGCCATTACTAAGAAGATACAGGTTTGTTTTAACACTCTCTATTGGCTTACCACAGAGCAGCTGTGGAGGTTGCTGAGATTAGATAAACCCGAAATTCTAAGCTTTACATAAATACCAAACTTGAGTGGGTAATTCACAAAGAGGAGGCAGCGGTGAGCGAAGTTCACTACTTTAAAGAATATCTTCATGGAACATGACCTTAACTTAATATCCTATGTGGCTCAAAAGAAAAATCTATAATTTTGACCCACACAATTTATTCTTGGCATTCTTCCAAACACTTTAATCCAAAATTTCCAAATACGATAGCATATAACATTTTGCCAAAGAACTTACAATACGTTTAGTCTTCAAAGCCATGTGTACACAAATGGTTATGTCATTGAGTCTTTTCATTGCTTAAGTGAAATTTGACAAAATTTACAAATAAAATGTATTTAAAGTGCCTTAATTCAGGTTTGTGGCACTAGCAAAAGCAAGCCATTATTATTAGAACGTTTAGGGAAGATCTGACCCAGATATCTGCGTTTCCTTTCCTGTTCTTATCACAATTTTGAGACCTCTTTGAGAATAATGAACTAGTCCACCCCACTTCTGCATCCTGATGAACATGTGGTTGCATTTTAATGATAAAACATTCCACTCGAAGCCGCGATTTATCTGGAATATCGTTGTACAGGGAGAGTTAGCACTATACCACTTTAAATAGCAAACATGTCCTGAGAAAGTCAGCATATAGTGCACCATTTAAGCCTGTAATAAATGATAAATAGGGGGTTTGGTTTTGTGCATCAGAAGCATGTGGTTTATGCTTGCTGAGTGGGTACAATTTTTGGCTGTATACAGGACGAAAAGAACCAACTGTAACTGCAAAACTGCCGTTTAAATCTGCTGATCTAACTTTGTTCTTGTAACAAATGCTGGGTACTAGTGGATCTTGTGGTGAGCGGTTTAAAACAAAATCAGATCAGAAGTTCAGACTGTCTCTTGTTTTGTTTTGACTGGCTGCGATCAAATATTTTCACTGGAGATTACAGCTGTCCCTCAAAAATTCAGACACTACCCCTCAGGAACGCGGGGAGAACATGTGAAATCCGATCTCTGATGTGTTTCCTTCAGGTCTAATATAGGGTGACCATACGTCCTCTTTTTCCCGGACATGTCCTCTTTTTGCGACAAAAAAACTGCGTCCGGACGGGATTTCTAAATTTCCTAAAATATCCGGGATTCGGGTTTAACGTTCTAAAGTCGTTATTCATTAGATGCGTTTTATAATTTTTGCAAAGCAACACCTTCTTGCTCGCCACCATTGGTCGGTAATGTACGTACGTACGCACGCACGTACGTAAACAAAGTGCATCTCATTCCCTCAGAACCACGGCAACAACCAATAGCGAGAGGAGCAGCTTGATTTTCAGTAGGTGGCACATGGCACCTGAATAGCGTTAACGATGCCCATTTTTTTAATGGCAAGTGATTTTTTATTTAACCTATGTCCTTGAAAAGACAGTGTTTTTTTTGAAGCTGTTATTTAAATGCTAAACTTTTTTATTTGTTTGTTATTATTCTATTGCTGAAGGCCAAAAGCTGATTGGAAAGGATGTATTACTTTATGTATTAAAGTTCAGTAACAGTTTCATGGTTGTTAACGTATTTGTCAAGTATTTACACCGATCCCGATCTTTCCACCCGCTGTGGGAGTCCACCTGCCTCCTGCCCCCACTGACTGTCCTCTTTTTTGAAAGCTGAAATATGGTCACCCTATCTAATATCCAGATGGGCCGTTTTTGTTGGATAACAGCACTGTGGGTATAAAATCACAATTGTCAGCTTTTTAATCTGAAAGGCATGCTGAAAGATGCAAGAAGTGAATTAAATGTGTACATGTGGACATGAGCTTCGATCTAGGTGAAAACTAAATTACTCAACAAAAAAAATGTGGCATAGACAGTAACTGTGTTCCAAGATCTAGTGAGCCACTTTCCTGACTAGCCTTCCTCTTTGTCACCGCGCTGAAATTCTGCTGAATTTTGTAAACGGCACTGTATTTCCACAGCTAACTAATAATGTAACAGACAACATAATTTATCACAGTCTTAGGTTTTTAGAAAATATTTGAAAATCTAGTAAACATTGATTAATGTTTTAATGCAATTGGTTTTCACATACTCTATACTGTATATTATTTTGATTTAGTTTGTGTGAACTTGTTTGTTATCTGTCAGTGCTTCCTTATGCGAAGAATATATATTTTTCTATTTTTAACTGTCGATAAATAATTTAATCTATAATTGAAAAATATATTGAACATCCATCCATCCATCCATCCATCCATTTTCTACCGCTTTTATCCGAACTACCTCGGGTCACGGGAAGCCTGCGCCTATCTCAGGAGTCATCGGGCATCAAGGCAGGATACACCCTGGATGGAGTGCCAACCCATCGCAGGGCACACACACTCACTCATTCACTCACGCACTCACACCCTACGGACAATTTTTCCAGAGATGCCAAACAACCTACCATGCATGTCTTTGTACCAGGGGAGGAAACTGGAGTACCCGGAGGAAACCCCCGAGGCACGGGGAGAACATGCAAACTCCACACACACAGGTCAGAAGCAGGAATCGAACCCCCAACCCTGGAGGTGTGAGGCGAATGTGCTAACCACTAAGCCACCGTGCCCCCCCACATATATTGAACAATGTATTATTATTTTATCACAATATTAAAACATTTTGAATAATGTATAAGGAATTGTGACTTTTCATAGGCTACTGCATGTTGTGAAATATAATGACTATATACATACAGTATATATATGTGGAAGTGTATTATTTGATATACTGTCTTGCGATTTAGTTTCCATTATATTTCCATATCATTTTCTCTCATAATGGCTCTCAGACTGAATCATTGTCACTTTGATAACTTTACTTATAGACATTATTCCATTCATGTCCTCTCATGTTAATGGTTCCTGGTTTGAGACCAACATTTTTTTCAAAGCCAGTCTGGAAATATTATGGTCTACTCAGGCTTTCCTCCTGGCAAGACTATCTTAACATTCCATGGTGGTTTGTGCTGTTTTCTTTGCAGTTTGAATTGCAAAGACATGATGTTTACCAGCCGAAATAGTTTGGGAATCAGAATAAAATTAGCATTCAAAACACATGCACTGGTGATCAGTTACAGTGTGCTGGCATTTATAACAAGGATGGTAATTTGTCCATCAAAACCATGGAAAAATACAGTTCAACAAAGAAAAGCTTCTCTCATGAGAGAAAATACATTTCTCTAAATATGCAGGGAAAAGTTAAAAACGTAATTAATGTCCTCTGGGCAAAACAGAGAGTATTAAGAAGAAATCATTTGGTATTCCACTACTGTAGAAAGCCCTATTGGAACCAGCTGAGATGCTCTGCTCTCCTAACAACTGGATCACAAAGTCCAGCTCTGAGGCCTTTACCGTCAGATTACATTAATAGTGAGCAGTAGAGAATAAAGTGGACTTCCCTTCCCACACCCTTCTCTTTCATTCATCTGTTTCATTTTACATTCAAACTTTCTCCTCGCAAAACCACATGGTCCGGGATCAGTTTCACAGGGCTAAATTCAATCAGGAAAATCAACAGCTTTTCCATCACAAGGCCTTAATGGGAAAATGGGTGGATTTCCAAGGTGCCTGATGGGGTTGTTTTGTTAAGAAAGGAGGGGGTGGTCTGAGAGAAGAGTGGGATTAACTCCTCAGAACCGGAGGAAGTGAAAAAGCGGACCCGCTCACAGTTAGTCCACACATTCGAAACAAATTTGGCAAGCTGTGGTAGCGCGGAGTATTGAGAGGTGTCACGGGTAAAGGTTACATTCTCTAGCTAAATAAATTTCACTATACACACACATAACATAGACACATTTTCTTTCAGATATCTATGGAGCTGATTTTTTGCCCCCACTTGCATGGAAAGTTTTAAAGTGGTTAATAAAGATACTGGTGTCTTTTTGCATTCTGCTGGTCTGATGTAAATGTAACAAACGTTATGTGGCCCACACCTAACTTCCGGTAGACCTTCGAAGATAATCAATAACAGTTAAGAGGTAGTTTTAATTTAATTTAATTTAATTATTATTTAATAAATAGAGATGAATCAATATATCGTTATAAAGAAATATAAATTTATTCTTTAGAATCAGCATTGGTGGAGCAATTTTGTATTGGTGAATCCCTTATAATAAACTTTTGATATACATTAATATGACTATAAATTAAATCTAAAATAATTTGTTATTTTAAAACTAAACACAGACTGGAAGTTAACTTTGGGCCAGGAGCAGGCGTCTATAATAAACCAGTATATAAAGATGTTTTTTAACATTATTCAGTTCTAAAGGTTCTGTAGGTTGTATTTTTTAATGTTTAGTGTTAAAAACGTGCTTTTGTACCATTGTTGTTTAGCTCTTCAAAGTTTACTGTATAGTGTATACTTTAAAATGTACGTTTAAAGGGTTCCTATTTTGCCTTGTTTTTTTGTCTTTATTGTGTTCATGATGTGCTAAACAAAACAAAAAATGCTTTATATTGGCCATTTAACAGAATTCATGCAAATTGCTATCCTACAAAAAGCATTCAAAGAGTATTTAAATCTTAGTTGTTTACTAAGATCCTTCTACCAGTAAGCTTAATATATATAACTAATCAACATTTATTGGGTACTTTCGATTTGGAGATAGGTGTCCCGAACCCAAACCCCTAAATTTCAATTTATTAAAATTCTATAACAAATGTTTTGGCATTTTTTCCATTACTGTTTTTTAAAATACATAAAATACATACTCATTAAGGCCGTGTTGAGTGACATGATCAATTGATTTCTCTTTGTTTACCTGGAAGACATTTAGATTTTTTCCCCCTCTCTCCAGGAATATTTCCTGTCATGGTTCCACTATCATGTCATGTTTTATTTCCTGTCTCGAGTGGAGCCATGGCATTGCCTGATGGTTTTATGTGGGAAAGACACTCTTTCTCGTGTCTCGTCTTTGGCCCCGCCCCTCTCTCTCCTCGTCAGCTTTCCCCGAGTCCTTGATCCCCAGCACCTGTTTCTTGTTATTATCCTGTGTTTGTTTGCCTATAAGGAGTCCTCTTGTTTTGTTGTCCTGTGCACGTTCATTGTATGCCTTACGTCTACCTTGCTTGTATGCTGCATGTGATACCTGGTCCTCGTCTGAGTTGTTCTAAGTAAGTGTCAGTTCAGTGTCTTATCAAGTGTTTGTTTTTGTATCCAGTTTTAGTCAGTCAGTTTCCCTGTATTTGCTTATATTTTACCCTGTCGTGTTTTCCCCATTGTGGGTTTTGTTTTGCCTTTTTTGTTTTGTTACCCCTACCATCTCGCCCTGCCTGCTATTGGGTTCTCCTGCCCTGTCTTGCCATGAGATTCATGACAATTTCTGACATGTGCGAGAGGTTCTTCAGCGATTGTTAGAGAATCAAATATTTATCAAGGCGGAGAAGTGTGAATTTCATGCCAATACAGTTTCGTTCTTTGGCCATGTCATTTTCCCGAGGGGAATTTAACCTGATTTGTCTAAAATCAAAGCCGTCGCCGAGTGGCCCGTTCCCGACTCTCGTAAAGCTGTTCAGTGGTTCCTGGGGTTCGCAAACTTCAGCCAGATTGCCACTCCCCTCACAACGTTGACCTCCACCAAGGTTTTGTTCAGGTGGAATCCCCAAGCTCAAGTAGCCTTTGACAATCTCAAGTCCCGTTTTGTCTCTGCCCATGTGTTTAGTTTTCCAGACCCTGAATAACAGTTCATTGTCGAGGTCAATGCACTCTAGTGGTATTGATAAAGTGCACCCATGCGCCTTCTACTCCCACCGCCTCAGCCCTGCCGAAAGAAACTACGATATCAGTACTCGAGAGCTTCTGGCGGTTCGACTTGCTTTGGGTGAGTGGAGCCATTGGTTGGAGGGAGCAGCGCAACCCTTCTTGGTCTGGACGACCCATAAGAATCTCGAAATATGTCCGTTCAGCCAAGAGGCTGAGCTCACGCCTAGCCCGTTGGGCACTCTTTTTTTGGTCCGTTCAACCACTCCCTCTGCAAGGCCAGCCAGGCTCCAAGAACGTCAAGCCCGATGCATTCTCTCGTCTGTTCAAGGCATCTGGGAGGGAGCTTATGGCCGATGACATCCTTCCCAAGGGTGGAGGTCGGGGCTGTCTCCTGGGCCCTCTAACTAAGAGTAGAGGAAGCACGACGAGGGGAGCACGTACCTTTGGTGGCTTTCATTGGCTACATATGTTAGACAGTTTGTGTTGGGGTTGCCCAGTTTGGGCTCAATGTTAGCCCTCCCACCGCCCACCTGCTGGTCTGCTTCGTCCCCTTCCTATCCCTTCCCTTGCTCGCACATCGCCTTGGATTATGTCAGTGGCCTCCCTCCCTCTGGCAGCAACACCGTCATCCTCACGGTGGTGGACTGCTTCTCCAAAGCGACTCATTTCATTAATTTCAGACCTCTCAACTGTTGGTGGACCACGTCTTTCATCTCCATGGGTTACCAGTCGACGTCACATCCGATAGGGGTCCTCAGCTCCATTCCCGGTTCTGGGCCTCAACAAGTCTGTCTTCGGGTTTCCACCCTCAGACCAATGGGCAGTGTGAGCGAGCCAACCAACATCTCAAAACCTCTGCTCCTGGAGTCAGCAGCTATCCCGGGTCGAGTATGCCCACAATTCCCTCCCGCTCTCCTCGTCAGGTATGTCTCCATTTGAATGTTCAGTTGGTTATCAACCTCCCCTGTTTCCCTCCCAGGAACCCGACGCTGCGGTTCCCTCTGCTCTGGCCTTCGTCCGGCGCTGTCGCCGCACCTGGACGAGAGCTATATGGGTTCTGGCCCGAACCTCCCAGGGGACCAAAGCAGCGACCGATCATCACCGGGTCTCTCCTCCGCCCTATGTTTGTGGTCAGTGAGTATGACTTTCTACCAAGCACCTGCCTCTCCGGGTGCCCTCTCAGAAGCTGGCTCCCAGGTTCATTGGGCCATACCGCATCACAAAGGTGGTTAATACGGTGGCCGCCCAGCTCATGCTCTCCCCAAATTTTGGTTGAGTTCACCCTGTTTTTCATGCTTGCAGTGTCAAACAAGCCATCACGTCCCATCTCAACCCTGCCAGCTGTCGTCCCGTCCCCACTCCACCACGATTGGTGGACTGGTCTCCAGCGTACACCATATAGAAACTTAAAGTTTCGATGCCGTGGCAAGGGCTTCCAGAACTTGGTGGACTGGGAAGGCTATGGCGCAGAGGAAAGGTGTTGGGTGCTGTCTCACGACATTCTGTATAGGTCGTTGGTTGTAGACTTTCACCAGAGACGAGGTGACCCCCTCCCTAAGCGCTCAGTGGGCGCTGCTGGGGGGGTACTGTCGTGATCCCAGTCTTCTCTGGGTCTGTGTGATGTGTGGGTGTATGTTTTTTTTTGTTTTGTCGAACAATTGGAGCACCGTTATCCCCGTGTCCGGTCTGTGCCCTTGTGCTTCCCTGTCAGGCTTTCCTCCTTCTTGGTTTTTTGCTTTCATCATTGTTTTAGCCCTCAGTCTCTGTTTGGTGTCCCGGACCTCTCGGCATCTCAAATCCAGGCATCCTTCCACTCCTGATGGAACCCAGCAGCACTGAGCTCTCTTAGGGTTCAGATAACAGATAGCTTCTCTTTCTCCTTCCGTGGATAGACATCTCCGGTGTGGTGGTGTGCATCTCCCGTGAGTATCGCCAGGTTGAGTCCACTCCCCACGGGCTTTCGTGGTTCCAGTGGCTGATTCGGCGACTAGAAAGAATCTCCCTTTGTGGTTTCCCTCGAATCTCCCGTGAGTGGCGGCGGGTCGAGACCTTGTGTTTTACTGGATTGTGCTGCTGGTGCCTGGTGGATCACACATCTCAGTTCTTGTTAAATAAACCTTCATTACCCGCATTTGAATCTCTGTCTCCTTTGTGACAATCATGACAGAAGGTATTCAAAACTTTTGTTAAATTGTAACTGTTTTTACAAGTTGGATTTTTTTTTTTTAAATAGCAAAAAAAGTATATATATATTTAAACAAAATCTTAATGTGTACATATAATATTTCTTATTAAATTGTATATTATTGTCTTTCGGTAGTGACACAATTTGGGGAGAGGAAGAATTTTCCAAAACTTTATTAACAGCACAATTACTAGAAATGTGTACCTTTGTTATTATACAATTGCTTGCGTAAGAAATTTCTGGGAAAAACTAAATTTTCAATATCTTTCCAATTCTGTAGAATGCTCATATATTACATATTTCACCTGTGTTTTACACTGTCATCTCTACTCAAAAAACTGGCTGTTTAGTTCTTTGAAGTCCCTCCTCTCTGAACGTTCTGATTGGTCAAGCTGAGCCAGTCTTTTGTGATTGGTCTAAAACTTAGTGTGTTGGGATGACCCGCCCATTTCCCTGTTCCAGGGAGCAAGGTCAATGTATTTTGTCACTAATCCAGGAAAAAGTTTTTTGTTGTCCCAATGAGATAATCATTGAAGTCAAGTGATTTCTGTTAGATTCATTTCATTTAAATTTTATATATAGAGCGCACAATTTCATTGTTGCAAAGCAGCTTTACACACATCATAATAAAAAAATAAAATACTATAAAAAAAAATGTGTATTACGATACATGGTATAATTGTTATTCTCTATGCAATGATACACTGATATCAGTGGATTGTCAGAAACTGTAAATAATGCAATTGAAGTATTTAATTTAGCAATGTTATTTTAATTATTGTTATCAGGACTGGGAGCCTAAAATTACAATATACCAAAACAATTTGCAATAATACCAAAACATGCCGAAAATTTGTTAAAATTGTTAAAATGTGACCCTGGACAACAAAACCAGTCTTAAGTAGCACGGGAACATTTTTAGTAATCTGCAAAAATACATGGTATGTGTAAAGATTTTAGATTTTTCTTTTTGCCAAAAGTCATTGGGATATTAAGCAAAGATCATGTTCCATGAAGATATTTTATACATGTTCTACTGTAAATGTATAAAAACTTTCTTTTTGTGAGTGGATGGCCTGCTACAGTGCCTCAGATTAACAACTTCACAGGTGATTTTCTCAATATTTTGCTATTTTGCATCCTCAGATTCCAGTATTGTAAACAATTGTTGTTCTGCCAGATAGTGTCCTATCCTCACAAACATTATATTATTATTAATTAATATATTAATTTGACATTATTACGCTTATTTATACAGTGTTCAGATGAAGCAAAAATCTCAATTTAGAAAAATTAACACAGTTTTTGCCCGTTGCTTGAACACATTTTGCAAAACTTCGCTCATTTTGCCAAAACTCTCCACACAAGTAAACATGACACAACACTGGGAAATATACCATTCACATCTGTGTCAAATTGAAACTCTACTATCAAAACCTAACATTCCTTTGTCAAAATGTAACTCTGATGACAAAATGACACATACTTGCATCATATGCATTACAGTTGAGCTGGTTACTCGGCTAAAACGAGTATCCGGTACGGATAAAGCACTTTTGCCGAGTACGAGTATCATACGAGTAATACGAGAGTCAATATCTGTGCTCGGATTGAATAAAAATCCTCATTGGGTAGCTGACTGTGTCTGCGTTCTGTGATAGGCTAGTCACAGCGCCCCTCCCCTACACACATACAGATGTATTGTGTTGCTGACTGTGTCCGCAGCTCTCTCTCTCTGTCTCTCCCTCAGTCACTCAGGTTCGCGCGTCTTTTCCGTTAACGTTTAGGTCACTTCAGCTTCAGGTTTGTTTTTGACTTCGGTTTGTAGTACTTCCTTATTAACCAGTAGAGTGTTGATAAACGTGGGGTTTGTTCAGACGTGGTGCATGGTAGAATGCGACTCGCGTTGCGTCTCCGCCTGTTGGAGTTTTTTTCTTTTTTAAACCATCAGCTGGCTCTAACCAGTTTTTTTTACTTCACGCAAACTCTTGTTCATTACATTTTACTTCATAATTGCAACCGCATGTGTTTTATTCACTGTTGCAAAACTTACTCTGTATATAGTTTGTTTGTTATCGTGATCAAAGCCATTGATCTGAAGCGCAATGCTGAAGCTGTCATGTAAATATTTTTCTAATCAGCATTAAATATAACAATTTCTGATCAACCCATATCAATTGCATGCTTAAAATAACGTACCGGTTAAAAGCCCGCCCATCTAGGGACAACCCAACCCAATTTCCGGGTTAAATCCCGCCCACTTCTGGGTTAGGCCCCGCCAAGTCCGAGTATAGATACGGATACAGATAATTCTATGGTTAACAGATACAGATAATGCTGTTCTCGCTCATCCCTAATATGCATACACTTTCAGATCAGGGGGAACACACTAGTCTACTTTATATAATACACTGCAGTCTTTGATTTTCACTGTTTATTCAGAAGGCATATTTTCAGGAGGCACATTTACTATCTACTATACATTTATTATACTCTATACTGTAAACACAGAAAATCATGGCAATTGTGCATACGTGGGCTTATGAATCCCCCCGTCTGTTGGGGTCTGGCCACAGGATCTCATGGACATCGCGCTATTCACAGGGGAAAATTTCCCTTTGCATGTCGAAACCATCCATGGATTGCTGTCACCTGAATGTCGCCGCAGGTCTGTTCCATTGCCTGGAGAAGAGGCATGCGGGCATGTAGTTGGCGGTCATAAACACGCCATTTCCAAGCCGAAAAGAATTCCTCTATAGGGTTTAAAAATGGCGAGTAAGGGGGCAAGTAAACCACTTCAAATTGATTGTGGTTGGTGAACCAGGCCTGGAACAGAGCAGCCCGATGGAAACTGAAATGATCCCATACCACCACAAACCTGGGCTGATCTGGTCTGTTCTGTACAACTATATTATGGAGAGCATCTAGAAATGTGAGTATATGTTGGCTATTGTATGGACCTAGTTTTGCATGATGATATTTCCCCCGCGCTGCCCCGGGACGTGCACAATTGCCCTTTGGCCAATTACATTACGACCACGTCATCTTGTTTTGCTCAGGTCGAATCCAGCAGCTCCATCCAAGGCCAAGATTCTCTGTAACATAAATACATATTACTGTACTACAGTGCTACATGGGACAATGTAGAGCTGCTTCATGGTGATGTTGTGTTTTCCCAAGATGCGTCTGATGGTAGTGTTGCTCACATGGTTTATGTTGTTGAACACTTGCCTGTCTGCAAGTATTTTCTGTCATAGCTGGTGGAGACGGATGGCATTGTCTGCCCTCACTAGGTCCACAACTGCAAGTTCCTGTTGTTGTTTGAACAGGCATTGGCGTCCTCCCCCAGAAGGTCTTCTAGTCATTCTAGAGAAATACAACCACAAATTGTCATCGGTTTGCGTCTTTTTCTTACAGTACTTTACGGTATATACTGTATCATCCACTGTACTGAAACATCTCAATATACTGTAAGTAATCATGCCATGGTATGTTTCACAAAAACTACCACTTTGGCTGCAAAAGGAGCATCAGCACCCTGCAATACCCTGAACACATGATGTGGTAATGTGATGTACTGTAGTACAGTGCTGCAAAAGCCATCTGAGTAGAGTAGAAGGTAGAGAGGTGAAGACATACCTGTTTTCTAGTCGGAATGTTCTTATTACAGATGCCACTGTGAAGCGGCTTAGATGTGGGTGGACTCTCTGCCCAGCTTCCCTCATTGTCAGGCCATGGTTGATGACATGGTCCACCAAAGTTGCTCTTATACCATCAGAAATAGGGGTCCGTGCATGGACTCTTCAACTCTTCCTCCTCCACATCCTCTACCTCCTCCTCTACCTCTGCCTTCTTCTCCTCTACCTCCTCTGCCTCTTGCTCTCCCTCCATCCATGATTGCAAAGTTTTTTAAATGCCTAAACTGAGAGCTTTTTGTAGCTGGCTGATTGGTGTTCAGTTTTGAAAGTTACTGCCTTCAGGTGTCTATTTGAGTTGTTACAATTACCCGATGTGTTTTGTATTTTGGATATATGTGTTTTCCAAATGGCACCCTGAGATTTCATTTTTGAACGAAGTGTCTTATGTATGAAATAGAGTGTAGTATGCAGGACCAAGTGTGTTGCATAATGGAGTAAGTGTGTTGCAGAATTGCAACTAGTGTGCAAAGCAGCGCTGTTGTTTAAGGTATGGGTACATGTGTTTGAGGTATGGTAACAAAGGCTTCAAGTTGTGTTACTTTAGTCTAAGCATGGGTCTGTAGTGTTCAAGCAATGGGCAAAAACTGTAAGACCCTTAAGAGGTTTTGTCGTCTAGGGTAACAAATGTGCATGTGTGCTGTTAAACGCAAGTTTAAATGGAAACTGAATAGGCAGTGTCCCAGTGAGTAAGCCCTGGCAACAAAGGCAAGGAACCAAAACTCCACAATAGACGTATATGAGTGAAGAAAATAAATCTTTGGGAGAGGCCAGACTGAACCAGAACCATTGCTGTCATCAGGTGAATTGCCCATCATCACGAGCTTCAGGCTGAACTGGGAAGAGCATCTGTCCAGAATCAGATCTTGGACTGAGGATCTCTAGTGTCCTCGGGAGCACGAGGACAGGACATGAAAAGCAAAAACTGATATTAGCGCAGAGGCCGCTCACAGAAAGTGTAAAAACGTGACACATTATGATTGATGTGTGTGTTCGGTTCCGACAGGCTAACTATATTGCGGCAAAGACTGCTTATGTTGAGTTAACAGTGTTATCAGTTAGTAAGGTGAAAGCTATATTAAAGAGATGAGTTTTTGGTCTAGTTTTAAACTGATTGAGTGTGTCTGAATCCTGAACCTGGCTGGGAGGCTATTCCAAAGATTAGGAGGCAAGTATGAAAAGGATCGACCACCTTTCAAAGTTTTAGATATTCTGGGAACTATTAACAGACCAGAGTTTTGCAACCGAAGTGTGCGCCATGGATTGTAATCTGACAATAGTTCACAGAGATATGGCGCCATACCATTCAATGCTTTAAATTGTTTGCAGGATTTTGAAGTCTATTCAGAACTTAATAGGCAGCCAGTGCAATGATAACAGAATTGGGCTTATATGGTCAAATTTCTTTGATCTAGTGAGAACTCTGGCTTCTGCATTTTGAACCAGTTGGCGTTTATTCAGAAGCGTTGCTGGAGATCCCCCCAACAATGCATTACAATAATCTACTGTATTTGTGAGGTCATAAATTCATGAATAGGTTTCTACGGGTCTAAAGCAGAAAGCATAGGCTGCAGTTTAGAGATGTTTCTCGGATGGAAGAATGCTGTACAACACACATTTGAAACATGATTATCAAACAACAGACTGCTATATAGCAACACACCTAGGTTTTTAACAGGGTAGGCTTCATACATTTAAATACATGTGCGTATAAGCAGAAAATATCTTTAGAGTTTGCAAATTACACTAATGTTTATGGAAACGGCAAACACAATCCATTCAATTTGACGGATCTGTTTAATTCACATGAGATACTTAGCAATGTAAGCAACTGTGAAGCTCTCTATTCTTCTCCCAGTTCACCAGCCATTTACATTTGTGTATTTTGAGAGAAGTGGATGCATTCATGTGCTGATTCCGACAGATCCTAAACAAACATACCGGGGTCTGGTTCACTGTTAGCTCAACTAACGCGATCATTAGAAAAGCGTTAAACAACAAAACACATATTCTGCAATCTGAATATCACATATTACATGACATAGTTAAGAAGTTTGTGAATATTTTGAAAAAAAAAAGATAAATTACATGAAAGCAAAACATCAGTCATACTGCTGTGGCTCTGCAGTGTGTCACATGATAAGCAGACCCAAGTTGCTGTGGAAATAATAAAGTGATGGGTTCTAACGGTTGCCTTCGAAAAAATCATTCCGGGGATGATTCTGAAGATTATAAACTTACGTATCAAAGAGTTAAAGAAGTGAAAACAAATAAGACCTCCCTTTTTAAATAATTTGAGCATGGGAAATTTAAAAAACTTGTCACTCTTTTTTTAATAATCAAAATGTTTTGTTCCAACCATGAACTACGAGTTGCTACTTGCCACATGATAAGGGCATTATCTTTAAATACAGAAATAAATTGGACAGAAATTTGTGTGGGACAGGATGAGCATTTTGCTCACATAATGAAGACATAACACAATGTGTATTAATAATTGTCAAATAAGCCATTTCCTGAAATGATTCTGTTCTCCCCTCCGTACGTGTGAAAATGCGACAGGGAACCACACTGAGTTTCGTCTTACTTCTGGTGTAAAACATCTAGACCCTTTTTTTTGCACGATCTGCAGATGAGTGAGGGCTAGAGAGACAAAAACGAAAGAGAGAGATATGTTAATGTCATTGCCTATTTGAAAGAGCACAGTGTGGTTTAGTGGTACGGAGGGGCGACGTTTTCCCTCTGCACTATATGCACACAAACACATCCATTCACACTGTTTTTTGTGGTCTTACATGCAACACCTTTTTTTGCTTTACTTTGCTGTTGTGAAGATGCCACCGGATGACTTTTCGAAACACTAGCATGCACACTTTGTGAAAAATGGTATCATTTTACATCAGTTTTTTTTATTAATTCACAGTACAAGGACGTGTTAAAATCACTGTTAATCCACAAACTGTGCATTACAAAGTAACAAATATAAGTTACACACAATACAGCTGGTTTACTAAATATTGGTGCATGTAGAAATATAGAAGTTTGTTCATTGTACTAAAAACTAAAACGTTTATAGTAACTGGCACAGCTGCTTCCTGGTTGTATGTATGCTCTACATGGCAGAATGTGTTTCTGTTTCTAGATCGAGAGCAGGTTCCCGTTAGGCAGAAAGAAAAGGTCACTCAAAACCCAAACCTTCGAGGACGTCTGCAATTCTCGTCTGGTTTATCAGCCACAAAGTCACACGTGGGTAACAACAGGGTGAAAGGCTGGGGGGGCACGAAGATAAACGTACAGAAAGAGAATAAGCGGTGCCGTCTCATGTAGGATGAAAAAGCCACAACAGAAAAGAGCTCGACCACCCGGTGGTGGTGGGACAAGAGAGTGAGAACGGTGAGAGGTCTGATCTTACTGGGAATCCCTCAAGACCTCCTACGGACCAACCGCAAGAGCACGGTAAACCTGAGAAGAGGCGGAATGAGCAGACAAAAGACCTGTGTGTTAAAGTTTAGAGGTGAACCCTAAATAACAATGTTTGTGCCTGTACGTTAATCTGAGGACAAGAACTAAACGCCCAACAATGGGTTTTGTGGTTCCTCTAAAAAGTCAATGTGTCAGGCTGTACTTTCCTACAGGGAAGATACTTTCAACATTTCAACAAAGTGAGAAAGCTTTTCATGGGTTTTTCCAACACAATTTCATAAACAGGACATAAAAACAAGAGAACTGCGAGGAACTTGACTTCTTTTATTTATTTAATGTTTATAGTACGTTTTTTTCATGAAATGTTATTTCAAACCAAAACTAGGCTGACTTCATGGGTGTGTTTCAATCAGCTCTGTTGTTCAGTAGTCAGTGCACTGATTACGTTCGTTCCCTAAAAATTCCCACAATGCAACGCAAAAGTCAGGATGCATCGATGCTTATTAGTACCCTTGCCGGAAATAACCTGACATTTTTGGAAGACATTTAATCGTAATTGCACGAAAAAACCTTAAGGCTTTAGATTACGGGCCGCAATATAATTGTATAGCATACTGCAGACATGCATACCACATTAGTTTTAAAATCTTACAGTAAAACTATATTTTTAATTTTAATTATATTTTATTCCCCAAACTTTGCATATTGTTCCCCATTGCCTACAGATTTGTACTGTTGAAGTACATTATTGTTACAATTAGTTACACCGTAAATTCTGTTTAATTATGCGGCATCAGTATTTGCGGGCTGTAGTCTAAAGAGTTACCTAAAAAAAACTTAATGAAATGCAACAGAACTTTTATTTTATGTATAAACACACATTGCTAGACAGGCATGGAACACAATCCACTTAACAGTTGAATTAACTTTTAGACCAATTTTGAGCACGGACATGTAATAAAATAATTAAAGTGTTTCTCATATGTATTATTACTATTATTCAGAGGAATAAAGCCAGAGAGATCTTGGATTTGCCTGTTGTTGATATTAACAGCTGTGTATTATCACAACCCTCTTAAGCAGTCATGTCACATGAAAATAAGTGAACAGCGTCCCATTGGGAAATGAGCCAGGGTCCTTACCAGTGCCCGAATCCGGTGTGTACAGGATATACTGATTCACGACCTTCGGAGCTTGGGAGCTGATTGAGACACAGCCCATGTTTCACTAGTCATTCTTTATCTTCCTAATTGAATGATGAGCGTGATTTTGGTCTTGGACTTTCTCTGAAATCAATCGATCTGGATAAAGGTTTTTGCATATCATTTCAGTTAACTTATTATATTGTCAATATCATGTATAACTTATAATCATAAAAAATATTTTGATCATTGCAAACCTTGATTGGTCATGTTATGCTAGCTACCGTGATTGTAGGAGGGGATCAGATTTTGGCTAGCTGGTATGATTTACTGCCCCTGCTGGTAGAAGCAATTTAAGGTTTTGAAAAACAAATATTTTATTATATTGTACCTTTTTTAGGCCCTGAAAGGCCCAGTCAGTAGTGAAGAGCTTGGGACTGCCACTGTTCCTGTGATGCCATCCGCCATATCAATGTTACCAAGATTGTATTGTCCTACATTCTAATTTCAACAATGACTGAAAGCGGTGATGTCTCTATGGCCTCTTTTGGTTCCCACGAGGAAAACAGCTAATAACTCATACAAAATGGAAATGAAAATATTAAAAAATCCTATAAATCTTTAGGGAGTAGGGTGAGGGGATAGAATACACAGTTTGAACAGTAAAAAAAATCATTATGTCTATGCTAAGTCCCCCTAAAACATGGAAACCTCACATTTGTGTGTGTGTGACAAAGAGAGGAGAGCCTCATCTGAAACGGATATGTAACCTAAGCAAACTGATCCGAGCTTTGATACCAGCACCTGTGATCTGAAAGCAGTCATATTGGGTTTGATCCAAAACAGACAAACACAATCTATTAAAGGTGCATAGTCGTACACTGGGTGACTAGAGGCAAATATCTCAGATATGAATAGACGAACATACTATAGATGTTTTTTTTGTATATTATCTTCTTTAGAAAGGGGCATTCAGATGACTAGGCAAACACAATTAATGTATTATACACAATATAAACATATATTACTGTATTAAGGTGATAACATTCTCCCAATCGTCTGTACTGAACGACAGGTACAGAGGGCAAATAAGGGCCATAGGTTACAACTATATTGGTATATTTGTTGAAAATACACAGCAATGACTATTTCTCAAAAATGCAGTACTCATTTCTTTAGAAGCTTTAATGCAAAAGTCAAAATAAAAATATGACTGGAGCCTTTAAATAACGGTCAAACAGACCTGTTACAAAATACATTGCACATACCACTGTCCAGACCTGGACAACGTTCCACTGCTGACAGTCTTAGGTTAAGCTTTTAGTGTTGTGTAGAGGTCAACTGGGTATTGAAGGAGAGAAAAAGGGCAAGAGAGAGAAAGAATATAGAGAGAAAGAGGGTACTGATGGAGGTCAGGTCAAATGCTAATTTACCACATGGTTCAGTTAAGAAAAAAACACCAAAAAAGAACCAGGACTTCAAGACCAAAATCACACACACACACACAAAGGCGGAGATTACATGCTTGAAATAGAAAACGGCATCTACATCTCACATTTCACTGTGGCTGTCACACTCACACACATACACACACACACACACACATTGCCCTGCCAAATATCCAGGGTAAAAGAAAGGGTAGGGTATAGCTCTCTGATCTTACCTCTACAGAGATGGAGAGGATGTGAGACCTTTTAAACTAGCCCCTTTATAAATAAACATCTACATTAGGGTGAGAGGAGTGTATTTACTCATGCATGAAGTGTTTGTGTGTGTGTCTGAGGTATGAAATGCACTTGAGCCATTTTCTGTCTGATACTCTGCATGTCAACTGGCCCATGACTGTTTTTGTTAAGATTTCTCCCCTTGAACTCTGTCTTTCCCAGTTTTATCTTTTCCCCAAGTGGGAGAGGAGTTTTGCATACAGTTTGTGTAACATTGACATTTACATTGGACCCTGACGTGTGACTGCCCGTGTTTAAGATCAATTCAACAAGAATGTGACAAGATAACAGCTAAATTGCTGTTTTTATTATTGTAACAACACAATAGATAGTGGATAATAGTGGAAAACTCCCGTGGAAAAACTCATCACTAAAATCCAAGGACTTTCTGTTTGGGTGCCAGGGCCATGTGATTGTTAAAGCATCTCTGTGTAGTTGCTGTGGTGCTCTGGTGGTAGCAAGAACATCTCTAAGTGGTCAAAATTGAATAAAAATAATAATTCCTTGTTGGGTCTTGGTACTCTCCTTCAATATAAATTATGATTGTTTGCCCGCTTTATCCTCCATGAGAATAAAATATATATATCATCACTTCAAAAATTAATACCACTGTAAAGACATCTGTTATATGAAAAAACATGAAATATTAAATATATATTCACATTTCACAGAAACTAAAATATTTAACATACTTATACACATAAGCAACCTATTGCTGATGTCCTTCTGAATCCTCGCATCTCCATAATTTCTTGCCATAAATCATTATTATTTGTCCCCCTTTATGTTTGTCACTAGATTCTGCAAATATCTAAACAATTTTAAAGTGCTTGTAAAGTTTCAAGTATAGTCTTTTTTCCATTTTCTAAAAATAGCGAACATTCAAGTGTTTTGAATAACATTGACAATATATTTTTGGTTGTTTTTATATATATATACCTAATATTTTAAGCATATTTGTTTAAAAAAATGACTAAACATAAATACATTTTTATAGATGGTTATGATCTAAAAGTTGATACTTTAAGCAATAGCAGTAATGATTTTTTAAGCACAAAAATGTATTTGCAATACATTGAAACAAACGCAGAGAATCTTTGATTCCATTGCTTTGAGTACAGAACATCACAATGGACATTGTCTAAGGTGAAAAAAGGCCAAGAGGTCTTCACATTAAGGGGTTAGAGCAGGACAGACACCCAGGCCGTTGGACAAACATAGGTCAGCAAAACAAAAAATAGCACAGCATGCTCCTCACTTCAAGGTGTGTGGTATGCAAAATAGAAGACAGGCCAAGAAAGCGGGCAGCCCAAGCTTACAAGGAGACATTTGCCATATCTAACCGATATACTGACTTCTACTGTACGGATGTACACTTTTAAACACCACAACACTCACAGGTCCTGCCCATGTGGATTCCACAGAGACCCTCCATGCAGCACATCAGCTTTTAGCCTGCCTCTGATTAAGCAGCATTGCAGAAATTAATTCTACTGGGGTGGAGGGTGAGATCATGGCATGCTGGCATGCTGCCAATAGCTTACATCTGCAACAATCAGGTCAACAACCCCCTCCAACATATAGAGTATAGAGTCTTACAATGATTGTATTAACAGCACCTAATCTTATCCCATAATCCCCTGATAGCGAAAGGCGATCCTTCTGCATGTTATCCAAATCCATCCCACCCTGCTGTACAGTATCTGCAGTAGGTTCTTTAAAATATATTCTTTCCGGAACCAATGATCATGTCCTATCTAACATTTTGGGTGTGCATTGGTTTTCCATCTGAAAGTCAAATCATGATAGTTCTGCACATGAACTGTGCACACAGCGAAATTTGTGTAACTGCATGCACATGTGCACGTATTTGCGTACAGGTCTGCAATTGAGTGCACTGAATGCAGTCACAGCGTGTACGGCATGGACGCGTCCGTACAAGCACACAGGTAACTGAGTAAATATTGAAAAGCTTGAATTCTTGACTGTGCCAGAATGTAATGGCGAGAAAAAGAAAGAGTGAGCCAGGCTAAATCTGAGTTTAAAAATCACTAGAAGGAAGAAAAAGATAAAACATTTTAGTCAAACAAACAGTGATGTTTAATCTCAAAAGGCCCTTCAAAATCCCAGGCCAAACTTTGAAGAGTCCAAACAAAGGACCAAGAGTGAGCTGAGGGTAACCTGACCGCTGTTTGACCAAAGCCCTTAGCATCTCGGTGCGCTCTGATCAATGAGTACTCATAAATCTGGCTTGGTAGTGACTTGCAGAATGATTATATCTGCTCTAAATCCCCCTTTCGAGCATCTCACCTCTGACCTATTCCCTGAGGCAGTAATAGAGGATCATTTCTCAGAGCGTGAGCTGGAAAAGCTTTGATGAGTTGACTTGGTTTCAGCTGTTTATAATATTATATTAGGGAATTCAAATGCAATGGGTTTCAAAGTTGGGAAGTGAGCTGCCCTCCTATGCACCTTTATCTTTCCATATATAGACTGCTCTTAATAGCTAAATGTATTGTTTTGTCTTAAATCTATGGTATAATTTTTCACAAAAAGTCCCAGAATCATGTCTGTTTATGACTGTGAACATTTTTCATAGCGCTCAAATATGTCCAACAAATTCAAATTATATATCAAATTAAATCTCTTATTCTAGAGAATATAGATCTCTTTTTGGATTTATTGATATTTTACCACAGATCGAATGTAATTCGAATCAATTATGATGTATGAAATAGATATTTGTAAACAAACAACACATCAATCGAATATCTAAGCTAATAACTGCATCCCACCATTAAACTTAGCCACAAATGCTACATAATCCTTTTTGATAGGTTGTTTTCTACAAAATAAGTCCATTCCTACCTCTTTTCGCCGTTTTAATAGGTAAATATCTGCTTCCAAAGTCTCCCATCAATGTGCTGCGTCAGCCACGTGACATTTTAGCTTGGGATAGTTAAAAATCCAGTACAATATTTAATCCTCTGTCTATCCACATGAGATACATATCAAGCAGACGCTCAGACTCTATGTAGAATACACTTTCAAAACGGACTTTAGAAACAAAAACAAAAAGCGTCTTTATTTTTGTGTCTTTGCCATAGGACTGACAACACATTTAATAATGTTTATCACTTTCAGCAGTGTTTTCTAAAACTTGGAGTAGTTTCCTGGAATATGACACCAAAATTTGGTATTTACACCACTGTATGTGGATATGATGTCAATTTAAAAGTGGTTACGCCAAATTCAGGCGGAAATCCAAAAAAATGGCCCAGAGTTTAAAAGGTTAAATTTTCCATTTTCACATTTTGTTGTTTTAATGGGTTTGTGCCTTCTAGCTCTAAAAGGCATACAAGTAGCTCCAATTCCCTTCTTTCTTATTTCTTTTGATTTAACAAATAGACGTCATTGTTGGAATCACCTATCTGCCTCTGGATCTGTTTATGAATTTACACTCAAAGTTGAACAATCATTGCATCAACATTTCCCACAATGGACAATAAGGGATCCAAACTGAAAACACTCAACCGTGTTTTACCACTAAATAATTTAAAAAGCAGTTGTAAACTCTGAAAATATTTTTTGAAACTATTAACTGACAAATAAAAATAAGGTTAAACTATAAAGTGTTAAATATAGTGTTTGTAAATTTTGTTTGCACAAGAATAATGTGAGTATAACAGTTTGCCACTGCGTGTGGCTGTGTCAATGTATATTAAATATAGCTACTACACATATTTGACTAAAACAGTGATAGTCTTCTTTATTTCTTTGTTTTACTAATATTAGGTTGACACATCTACCGTACAAACACCACAGAGTCACCAAAACAGCTCTAACAGTCGTTTAATGTGCTGTGTGTATGTAATATTTTGGAGGAACTATTGACACAAATGCAATATAATATGCATAACTATGTCTTCAGATGTGTATAAAGACGTTACGGAAGCGTTATGTTTTCATTACCTTAGAATGAGCTATTTCTATCTACATACACGCGGCCTCCTTGCATGGAATTAGTCATGCTGTATCCACCTAACTACTCTACAGAGAGTTTTGTAAAAACGCTATCTCCTTCGGCAAAGAAGCGAAAACTTCATCTTAGGCCTATGGCAGCTACCGTAGTGCTTCGAAAGGGAGTGGTAGAGTGAGCCGCTGGTTGCAATCCACGACCTTACCGCTAGATGCTGCACAATTTCCTACACTAGACCTTTAATACTTATAGCCAAATGATTCAAAAATAAAACGAAGCCAAAAGTCGCTTTGAAATTATGTTGATAATCCTACTTTATTTCTTTTTAGATGCTTGTGTTTCACATTCCTCCATTGGAATGTTCCAGGGTGTGAGTCAGTGGAGCACATGCCATCTAATGCCATCCTTCCTCTCTCAGACAATTAAACTTTCATAAGGCTTCAAACCTTCACCCTATTACCATGACATGGTCATGCATAGAATTACTTCAGCTTGTGGAGGTTGGTAATACCTAAAGAAAGATATCTTCTACCATTACCATTCATCTGGCTGTTGCTTGGCTGGTACAGGAACCCCTGAAAAAAAATTAAGAAACCTTAGACGCAAATTTAGTTAGACCCATCCTATTTATGTAACTGACTTCAAGAAGTTATGAGCAGTTTTGAAGAAAAAATTTGATGACGAACTTATAAGACTAACCTAAGCAGTTTATGCAATCGTCCCCTGGATAGGGAACATCTTTCATAATAGCAAGATCAGATAAAACAGCATTTAGTGAAGTCCAGGTTATTCCCTATAAAACCTGTTTGAACCGCATATTCTGGAGCTAACTGGTCCTTGCTATTTGCAAACCTTGGCCGATTGGTTCAGTTGTGCTTGTGAGGGGTCAAAGGTCAACAGCAGAGGAGGAGATGCTACCAGGAAGGTCAGGGCAAGAGTTACATGGTCATGAAAACACAAAAGTCCAATATTATAAAAACAGTATTACACATTAATATGGGCTCACACTAAACAACTTCACTAAAGTAACCTTATTAACCTCAAATCTAGTGAGGTGTCTCACTGTTTACATACTGTATACTGTACTCTGCTATATTCCAGGACATTATATTAATCGAAAGTGACCGATTTGATACTCTCTTAATTAATTTATAGTAAGCAAATGGTAATTCTGGGTCCTACATATCAATTAACATGATGCTTGATTGTTAATTCAGACACATCTTAGACAGAGATATCATGTTAATTAACTTTTTGGTACAATTTATTATGATTTGTTAAATCTGTTTCTTGCCATTAAGTGCTTTATCTCTTAATACTGAGTCGAACACAAAAAATCGAACCTCTTATATTAACACTGCAGCTAGCTCCTTCAACTAGTTCAGCAGTTTACTTTTCTCATTTCCTTTCTGAATCTACTTTCAGATACTCTGCTGTATGCTCAAAATCTGACCCACCTGTAAACTTCCTTACAAAAATAAAACTTGATAGTTTCTTGTTCCTTTGTCACATTGGTGATAGTTGCTGAAAAGTGTTAACTGCTGTCAGAATAGGAGCATCAAAACATATTTTTCACACGGGTAAGGCAAACTGGAAGAGCATCAGACACCAAAGCAGTGAGAGGTTGTTGCCGTGACAATGGACAACAGAGCAGACATAACAACATGCCGTGTTTGTTTATCTTTCAGATGGGTTGACTGTTATTCTGACCCACAGATTGTCTTTCTGCTCCAGATTGGAGGAAGGAATCACCATGGGGCTGTGAAAGATAAAGGAAGGAAAAACATGGGAAAGGGAATCCAGGGAACCCAAGGGCAGGATTAACTCTTCATGGTGCCACCCAAAGAGCTAAAAATGCCTAGGCTTTGTTCGTGTTACAGTATTAACAGTTTTAGCTGTACCTAAGGATATGATAAACAATCAAGTCAAGTGCTTAAAGTCAAAGTAAATATAAAATCAGATGAAAAGACATACATTATGATATTTTTAACTTCTGTTGTGTCATATTGTACACCGCAGAATTACTCTCATAATATTAAATGTGCATTTTAAAGTCAGCCTCATGATTGAAATGATAGAAATAGAGATGCACCACGGGGGGGCCAAAGAAATTTACAGGCTAAAATGCGCCCACTATTACTACCTATATCACAACACAAGGTTTATTACCACATTCCACAATCAGTTAGATGCTTTCAACTTCCCTAACCTCTGAGTTTACCTTTAACCTGACCCCACAGTTTTCCCTGAGGGGGCTTTTCTACCAGGATCAGAGTGATGGGGTACCGCACTGGATTTCAAACCCCAAATATACACGCACGCACGCACACACACACATACACACGCGCACACACATACACACACACACGCATGCACACAGGCAAACACACACACACAAACTCCTTAAAGGTTTATACTTTGAAGGGGGAGCAAGGTTCAGCTGTCCAAAGATGACAGACTGAAATGCACATGTGTACCCTTTGACCTCTGACCTTCATGTGGGTAGAAGGAGCTTCTAAGCTTGTGTTTTCAAAAGGCGCACACCCATCTAACACATTTGTCTCAGCGAGAAGTTTCCAAATACTTTTTCCATCCAACCCTCAAACCCCATGAGAAAGGGGTAATTGTGAGAGTATATCTGAAATGGGATCTCATTCTCGAGTTGAAGCAGTTCAAAAACATGAGTCTGGATATTGTTCTGTAATAATCATCCATAACATTTAAACCATCAAACTTCACATATTCATCACTTTTACTATTCGTCATACTTTAGGTTCAGTAAGCAAACAAGTATTAAAATAAATAGTCAGAGCCTACATCCCTGCATCGACCACAAGTTTGTGATACAGATATGAATAATAACTTAAATTTAACAGTTTGTTAAGAATAGTTGTTCTGATTTTTTCTCTGCCAAGCAGAAAAACATACAGAAAATATTTTTGGCCATATGTGTGTCATCACACTTACCCAGAAACCCCGGGGCATGGATAGTTAACAAAGAAGCTCTCCTTCCCCAAGAGGATACTCTCGGAGCGGGCAGGTTAGATTGACCTGGCTTAAAAACACTGTGATTATGAACAAGAACACACACTTCACATATCAAGTCTTGAATTAGTGCGTGGTAAGCTTACACTAATACTCCTTGATGTTTGTTACAACAGCGTTCACTGAAATCTGTGTTTAGGCCAACGCTTTGGCTCATTTACAGAGAAGCTTAATCCAATGTAAAGCAGTGGCGAGTCAAATAAAATCACTCAGAGTTAATGTGCTGTTTCAACAATGTGCTCCTTCATCCCAGTGTAAGCTGTAACCAATGTATTCATATAACTGGGCATTCACATTTCTGGACACTTCTGTAAAATATAATTTTTAAACACATGAATCATTTATTATAAAAATGATCTAGGACTAATAAACACATATTCACTTGATGTACAAATGGGACTTTATAAGCCCTTTAGTGCAGATGGAGATTTTACAGTATTGCTTACAGTCGGCTTTTGTATTTCATGACTGAAAGTCAATACTAACAGAAATGGACCCAAATGAGATAATTGTTTATATACATGATTTGTAAAGAGCTAATGTAAAAATAATGTTGATATCATAGTCCAGTTACACGTGTTAGGAATATTTCAGCACCAAAAATTTTCATTCCTTCATCAATTTCTCAATCAATTCCAGATTTAATTCCAAACCTGTATGACTGTCTTTCTTCTCTAAAACACAGAAGATATTCTGCAGATATTTTAAAGAATGGTGGTAACCAAACAACACTGATCCCCATTGACTTCTATTGTATGGACACAAAACCACTCAAATATCAATATATCTCAAAGTGCCTCTTCTTCAATGTTTCAAAGAAGAAAGTTTTGTAAATTGAGTTTTTCATTTTAAATCAACTATCCCTTTAAAAGATATGATGGCTTGAGTTCATCCTGAAATCTTTGGCTTTGAGTTCAAACTTTGACATTTGATCAAATCCAAGCACAGACTGAACCACTAGAGGAACAAATATTTTTTAGAGTCTGTTTATCAAGAGAAAGAGATCTGAGACATAGAGTAAGCAAAAGTCTCCATCTTATCTCATTTGTTAGGAGTTAGAAGAAACGATTGAAATATTAAAGAGATGCTTTTTCTTTCCCGTGGGCATAGATTGACAGTTACACATATACACCTCAAACTGCCAGAGGACAAAAACACAGAGAGCTTTATTAGGTCTTTTTTGATGAAAACTGCTCATATGTGTGGGAGGTAAAGGATTAGATTTATCCATTTGTTTTCCTCGCAAATAAGTAGGGCAGACCTCTGACAGACACATTCACACACCCCATTAGCCTAAGGCTGACAGAGCAAAGCCAATAAATATCAGTTCATTGGGACGAGAACGAGAGTGTGTGCACATGCGAAAACCACTCCTGAGGGCAGCAGCCTTGATGTCTGGACTACCTTGGGGAAATTCAACAAACAGTCAGTTGTTCAGTCTGTTTGTATTACAAATGTGCTTTGGCAAGAATGCTGCCACTTTAATGTGTGACAGATAAATCCAACAGAAATGTTTGAAAGCAGCGGAGGCCAGATATTGGTTTGAGCCGCCGGCAAAAAAATAAGCATCTTTTAAGATGACATTAATATTTCTGTTTACTGTTTACCAAATAAGGACTTTGTGCCCCAATTCGGCTCATGTCCTCACACAGATGAAAATAAATAACTACGATTTCCAAGTTTCCAAATTAACATTTTTGGGTTGATAAAGTAAGGTAAAGAAAGAGTTTCAGTGTTTATAATGATTAATGATGAATCATAACTTATCGGTTTCTTTTTGGCACTTCATAATTCGGTTGATCACCAAAAATTCCTGTAATAATATGTGATAAATATGCTATTCTCGGGAATAGAGACAGGGATAGTTTACAGCTGTGAGGCAGCACCAGTGAGATGTATTAAAGAGAAATGAAAGTGGATGTCAACAGAGAGTCTGTCATCACTCAGCTGTGAAAAAGAAACTATTCAAATGTTCATCCAGCTCACAGATAAACGTGAGATATGAGTAAATGGGAGGGGAATCACCAGGGTATGGGGATGGTGTCAATGTATGTTAGATATTTCTTTACTACACTTTCCTACTATATCTACTATAAACTCTCTGTCTTTCTCTCTCTTTCACTATCGTTCTTAAGGGAACATTGAAGCTTAAAACCCCTTAGAAACATTTGACTTTATAATTTTTATTCAAAACCATGTAAATGTAAAGAAATCTTAACTTGGGTCTTAACTTACAAGGTTTTTGGTATTGCTTTGACTCCTAAGCAAAAATAAATTAATCTATATGTGTTCTTACGAGAAATTATGTCACAAATTATTATACATTTACTTTTTACATTGAGAGACTGATAATAATGATGATAAGTATACATGGCATGAGAAATTGAGTCAATAAACATAGACATGCAATATTACAATTGTGAGTATAAACAAACATTGCTATACGGGTAGGTAACAACAAATCTAGTTTAACATGTATGTTCAATAGTGAGCCATACATGGTCTAAATAGTTTTGAACTTGTGTATTTTTTGTAACGATTCACAACTTTGATTACCTACATAATTCTGGGATATTTGAAAAATCATATACATGATGACCTCACAGATCAGGACAATTATGCAATACATAGCAGAAAACGGGTGCAAGGATGCAAAGAGATGTTCAAGAAAATTCTTTGGTGTTTTTAGTTGTTATTCAATGTTTTGGTAACACAAAAGGTCTGTAGTTCCATTGTACCTCAAAGCAGACATATTCAAATATGTTCAATACCAAAGACCCCTGACTCATTTCAGTTTCACTAGCAAGAGCAGCATTTATACATGAAGAAACTCTGGCAAACCCCTAAACATACTGGTTTCAGACAGCTGCTGGTGATTATGGCCTCCATGGAGTGTCACAAAGTTACTGATCAAGAAATGTTTTAGTTAATCTGGCTGTAAACACAGTGGGAAGAGTTACATGGCTGGACTCCAGAAAACATATATGGGACCCTGGTGTCCTGGGGCCTCATTTATAAAATGTTGCGCAGAAACCATCCTAAATTTGATTTTACGATCATTTCTCAAAGTGTGTACGTGTGATTCATAGATGGAACGTATGCACAGAATTCGTGTGTGCGTTTCTTTATCAGATGTGAAATCTATAAATCACAAAAGATTGTGAAATTGCACGCAGCTGAACAGTTTCAGATCTTTGCCGTTTAATGATGTCTAAATAATATCATAAATAAATGAAAGAGCACCTGTCAATGTCCAAGTCCTATACGAGTGGCAAGAATTACTTTCATTTCCAAAAACCTGCAGCACTCGGACAAGCAAAAGTGCGTATGTCTGCTCAGACCCTGATGTGGCACTAAGCACTTTTCCAGGTCAATGACCGTTTTATTCATATGAACGTTGTATTTTTGAATACACACCCTTTGCGATCAAATCTGTGCTGTGTGTATGCACATTTAAAAATGAGGCCCTAGGTCAGGCTTCTTTGCCAGCAAGTCAAACATATTTCCCAGCAACACCATGCTTGTTAACCAGCTTCACCATGTAAAAATGCTGACATATCTCAAAGTGTCCCTTTTTTGTGCAGATATGTGCTAGTTTATTTTCACTATCCCATAATGTACCTTGTTTTGGTATAGCTTTTAATATTTTGGACCTTTAGAATAAAATTTGTTCTAGTTCATGTCTGTAGGCTAAAGAGTTTCCCTGTATTTTACTTTGTGAATAACATTTTTAAAGGTTAAAATAAAAAAGGCATTGATTGAAAGGGTTAAATATCTAATTTACTGTCTTTCCCATGTGAATCCTCCAAAAGGTGGAACAATGTGCCAAGATGTTCAGAAGTGAGCTGCAATTTTGTCTATATAAGAACGCCTCTTATCTCACATCACCATCTTGTCCCCGAGTAAATCCAAGCAAGCTTCAGGAAAAGATAACAAGCCCAGAGTCAACCACAAAACACAATCACATCCCGTCCTTCAAGAGGAAGAAAATGCAGAGCACAGCCACAGGGGAAAAAGAAACCAAAACAGTCACACACATGTGAACACGTGCATGCACTGTTGCACATATGCACTCCAGCAGAAGCTACACAGGGGAGAATAAAGTTTTAGTCACACATATGTGTGAATGCACCAGAGCTAACATTCAGGCCCTGAAGATTAAATCAAATTATAAAAAAATTACATCAGTTAAGTAAAGAGGTACAAATCAATAGTGTCAAGCTGCTAGAACATTGTAAATCCACACAGTTTAATATGTATTGAAAGACCGATATGAAGGGTTAGAAACAGTGACAAAAATTTACATTCACCACCAAGTGCGAGTAAACATTGGCAAATAAAAGCCCAATGAAAGTGATTAATATTGATAGATGTGATCATGTTTATATACACAGACAGTTGTCCACCTCTGATATTTCTGGACGTGGACCTTGTAAAGCTCTTTAAAACCTTTCCTTCAGTAGATACATTTATAGATAAAGGTTTATTGAGTTTTCTTTCCTTTCCAGAACCCCATGAGGCAACACATGTGTGAGATATTTCTCACTTTAGTCAGCTAAAAAGCGTGTAAACATAAAGGTTTAATGAAAAGTAATGCCAGAGACTGGATGCTATGATGCTATTGTCCGTGCGTGCTGGGAGAAGAGAGCGTACTCCTCAGGGTATCCAAAACAAAGTACTTTTAATAAATAATTTACATTTTATGCATTTGGCAGACGCTTTTATCCAAAGCGACTTACATTCCATTATCCTACCCATATATACTTAGGTATAAGAAATCCCCTGGGATCGAACCCACAACTTTGCCCACAACAATGCTCTTACCACTGAGCTACAGGAAAACTTAATCCAAGAAATAATACAACGGTAATAATCCAACGGTAATAATCCAAACGTAATCAAGGGAAACTGGAACAGGTAAGGGACTAATTAACTAATAATGAAATCAGACACGCAAGAAAAAAAACAACCGAAACATAAAACAACCGTGACAGCTATATGACACAATGACCTTTTCTGAACTATAAACTGTTATTTTGTGGGCTAGTATCGTTAACGTCTTGAAAAATGTCCAAATAATGTTTATAAAGTTCTATTCCCCATTTATTCCTTAACTTTTACTATACTGTAAAAATGTTCTACATTATCACAGAATCATGGAACCAGATTACAGTAAATATTCCCTTTGGAAATTAAAACAAATCTGGATCAGAATAAGCTGCTTAGAAACATTTTTAGCACTTCATTCAATTCTATCCATTTGAACAGAAATGATAACACTAGCCCAGAGGCTATCATCGCAAGCCCTGAAGTTGAGACCATATCTTGAGTGCCTTTGCTCGCATATTTCTTTAAAGGAAATTGGCACCACTGTTTATGGAAAGCTACACTAGTCTAGCTAAAGCCGCCAAGTTTGAGGTTGGCAATTTTCTTCTTCTCTTGCCAAGAGTGTGGTGGGTAATAGAATCTGCTTACACCGTGAAGATCTATTCTTCAGCACTGCTGAGCCTCAGGAAATTTAGCTTGGAGTTTAATTTTGAAAGCCTATCACACATATCTGAGTTTACACACATGTGATGTACGCACTCGTTGTGCCGGGTCAACACCTTATGTAAGCGCAATTAATCACATGTATGTTACTACTTTTAAAATTTCCATCCGCAATTCCTACAAACCCATTTTCCCCTTTTCTCTGGGCATGCAATGGAATCTGTGGAAGTTTTCCTGTCACTATTGCCATACAAACAATTATACAGTAGTAATAGTTCACTCAAAAAAATATTTTAAAGAAAGTCGGAGTTGCTTGTGTCCTGCATGCGAGAACCTCTAAGAAAAGGACAACTGAGGACACCTAAAGCCATTTCATAGCTTTTATCTGAGGAATAGACCGACATTTCTAAAAGTCTTGCTTTTGATTGGTGCAATGCATAAACCAAGATGAAGCCACTGTACTGGAGACAACAAATATGACAATTTAAATAAAATGTATTTTTAAATCTATACTGCACACAAAGCTATTGTAGTTCAAATCTGAATTCACCATATGAAAAAAACAGTGTGGAGATTTTTTAAAGCACAGATAAGATTTGAAGGTTAATATATACATGATAGAGAGTATATAATGTTGTCATTTATACCTAAATCCAAACATAAAGCTTGACATATTCCTGCTTTCCTGTTGTACCTATTTTTCTCATTACATAGTGTCTGCCCTTCCGATGCATTGTTCTTATGTTAACCAACATCCTAATGAGTTTGAACATTGAGTAATTAGATCCAGTGCAGATCCAGATGGATTCCTACACTCTGTAATCAGTTGATTTTAAGTGATCAGCAGCCAGCATCCATCATGCACTAAAATGTTTTCTGTAAAGCTGCTCTGCAACAATGCACAAGTGCAATGGAAATACAACAGAATTAAACAGGCTTCAACAGGCAAAGGAAATTATTAAATCCATTGAGAGTTTGAATTCCTGCAATTAGCCATAAATCATGCTATTAGGGCTTTTGAGTATAGTTTTAAACACACATACGCACACACACAGGCACACACACAAAACAGAAAAGTCTTAGAACACCATAATACCTTAATAACCTAATATATTTGACATGCACAAGTCTATGTGTTCATGGATTTGTTTGGTTTAATAAGCCTGATGTTTCTCTTGGGTCAATGCAGTCAAGGGCTAGATTGCATTTGGGATCAGCTCATGCAGAAACACGTAGGCCCTGTGGGGACACCCTGACATATGTAACAAGATGCTGTACAGCATACGGCTCAGAATTCAAATAACAAATGCCAATGTGAACACAGATCTGCTCTGGTTACCTGAGATAACATCTCTGCTGTTTTCCTTCATTAGTGGCGAATTATACAGAGCATGATGATCCAGGTTCAACTTGGGGGCTCCTTTACCATAAAATTCACCTAAATGGTAGATTAGCTATGTTAAATATTCAAGCAGCTGTTTCAACCTCCATCGTGTTAAATGAGTCAAGTGATCAAAAATAAACACTTATGAGAAGCGGATATGTGGGGTTATTCGATTTGTTCAGTGAGTGGAAAGGCAAATGTCCTTTATGGAGCTCAAGAGTTCATATACATTTCCTAATAGCACTTCTTACAATAGAATACTCCTTTAAACTTTGTAGATTACACACTTAAGAAAATGATCCATGATTTAATAAAAGTAACCATAGCTTTTTGGTTTTGCAAAACAACAGTATCCACAAATTTTCTATGTTCTCACCACAATAACCAAAGTTTAATATTTGTTGTACAACTGGTAATACAAATGTAGTCAATTAACCAAAAACCAATAGTTACTAAACTTTAACTACTACTGTATAAACCCATGGTTATTTCTTAAAGCTTTATCTAGTAATCTTTGGTGAATGTGTTTTAACCCTTATGTGGTGCTCATATTTTTGTTACTCAGCCAGTGTTAGTGTTTCTACTGGACCCGCTGCAGTTTTGGGTTTTTAATTCAACATAATCAAACACTTTATGTTAAAATAAATAAATGAGGTTTACTTCATCCCATTACAATTGAAGTGCCCCACGTTTTTTTGCGGGAACAGCTGGGGCAGAAACGGAAAACCCAGACATAAAAAACAACCACAAACACTGTCTCTCACGCACACACAGAAACACACACACAAACATACTAAACGGAGGCCCAGACATGAAGAGGACAATATGAAGGTACACAAAACCTACAGTTTCCACAATTTTATAAGGGTCCAGTGGACCCGAACAACCTGTATGTAATATAAATGTGTAGGGGGTGTACAGTGTGCGGACAATGTGTCCTGATAAATGTTCTTCACAAGGCAATGTGAAAAAATAATTAATGGTATCATTTTTCTTTTGATAAAAATTAGGACTGCGCCCACAGACCCGAACACCATACAAGGGTTAAAAATATGAATGGGCCCAGGTATTCAAAAGGTAGCCCTGTTTCTGAAGACATTTGAAGAATATAAAAGATAACTTTTCAAGATACAGAAAGACATATAGCAGGGAAGTTTCATTTATTAAACTAATTTATTCAATAAGTTCTTCACAGTCACAGTCCTTAGCCCATTTCCATAACAGGAAAGGACAGTCTTGCTGGTCAAAAGGCTGTGTTTCATTTAGCTGCTTGAGAACTCTAAACTTTTGTGCTTCTCATCCCGTGATGCCTGTGTGCACATTGTACTCCCTCAAATTGTGGGTTTTTGTGGATGCTCATTGCTGCGTGACGTTGCCAAAGGTTCCAAAGAGCACTATATTTAAATCAAATAAAACAGCTTATTTTGCAGCAACATGGAAGATTTGTTGCCAGACTGTCTTCCTGTCTTTAAGGAAGGCAAATGAAGAGCGCTTATGTATATTTTTCAAGTCGCCCAAGTTAAATGGGTGTTTCTTTTCCCACTGGGTAAGCAGTTACAGAGCCTGATGCTTTATTGAGGTCTGAGTTGCTGTTGTGTTTGGCAGGAGGACCATGAAACTTTTGAAGTGAAGTCTAGACCAGGCTGAACAACAATGGTGCAACTGCTTCTGGGTTTTCTAAGTGAAAAGGCCTTTAAACAGACTCTTGATGATGGTAAAATCATCAAGGGGAAGGGAAAAAGAGGGGTGAGAAATGGAAAAATAATGAAATTAATGTCTGCCAGAAGAATTCGAAGCCTCCTAAAAAATACATTCTAAGTAAACATCAACAGATACAGTGTCATTTTCCTTAAACTAAAATAGCAATAGCATAGCAAAAAATACCAAAGCAAAATTTATTTCAATTTGCCTTCAATTGGTTTATATTTAATGCAACAGGTGAGGAGAAACTTTTACGGAGTGTCTATTTACACTGAGTACAAATAGCCCACCTTGTTAGCTCCGCCCACCAATATGTAATTGGAATGTAGAAAGTGTAAAAACGATGCCATCTTAAAACCTTTTTCTATTACCTTACAGACCATAAAGGCATTTGTTTCCAATAAAAATGATTTGCAACTTAATATTCCTTTTACTTTATAAAGTTTAGGTTTAGGTTAAGGTTAGGGGTAGGTGTAGTGCAGGGTTCCTCAAATCTTACCCTGGAGGGCCGGAGCACTGTAGAGTTTAGCTCCAGCCCTGATCAAACACACCTGAGCAAGCTGATCAAGTTGTTCAGTATTACTAGAAAATCACAGGTATGCAAGTTTGATCAGGGTTGGAGCTAAACTCTGCAGTGCTCCGGCCCTCCAGGGTAAGATTTGAGGAACCCTGGGTAGTGCTTTTTGTAAATTATATTTTTATAGATATAATGATTTACACTCTGTTATTATTGCATAATGTTTAATACACAACAATACTGAGGTAAAAATAGGAACGTTATATGCCACTATTTAGAATTAAATAGCATCTAACTACTATTTCTACTTATTTCAAAGAAAATACAGCTATTTTCGGTTAGTGTAAACAGCATATCGCTAAGAAATGCTGCTATTTTCACTTAGTAAAACAGAACCTACTGCTATTTTAACTTAGTGTAAATAGCTCCTATTGCTATTTACACTTAGTGCAAATAGACACAGCCAAACTTTTATTTAGCCAAAACAAGAAAAATCGAATTTACTGAAAACTTCCCTTACTTGTAAAAAAATGAAAAACAGATTCACATATAAATATGCTGTAGAGTTAATCTGATGCTGAATATGTGTGTTTCAAAAACTAAGCTCTCTATTTATTTAGAAATGTCTAAATTGGTCAGAGTCTATAGGCCACACTGTCTGACTTCACTCCTTTTTTTACTATATTAAGTGTTACATTATTGATTAAAAAGATAAAACATGTCATTTATTATTAATAATGTAAGATTTGGGAGGGACCGTTGTACAGAAGCATAACCATCAGCAATGAAAGATATAATGTTATTGCTCTTTAATCGTTTTTGACCGTTATTGCCTACTGGATCAAGGTTCAAATAAAGGAAGTACTGATCAATGAATGTCAAAACACAGGTACTGTATATGCTGTGAATCATTCATCAGTCCTGGTGTCGGGGTGCAATGGAGCAAAACAAATTGAAGGAATGATGATCTTGGTTACATAGTGTTTTAGGTCCTGTTTTAGTAACCAGATCTAAATCTGAAACAAAGAAAGGATTAGAAACCGTGTGAAACTGATCTGCCGCTCCTGACAGCAACCGTGAAGGTCACCAGAGGTTCAGAGGAATATGACACGTACACAAAGACACATCAAAGACACTGAAACTCCTTATACTTGAATCATGATGAACTCTGTGTGGAACAGAAAGATCACACATAGAAGGACTTCTGGCCACACACAATGACAAGACGTATCTTTACCTTTGCCGACTCATGAACGGCCACCTCTAAAACAACACCAACAGCTGTAATAAGAAATAATGGTGGTGATTATCATTATATGTTGACGAGAGTAAAAGAGTAAAATAATGGAATTGTATTTAGGTTTTCAGAAAAAAATTATATAATTGAATGATGCACTTCAGGGTGCACCAATTAAAGAGATGAAAATCAAGATGACCTGATTATAATTAGTAAAGTCATTAGTATCTCAATCTCAAATATGTTATCTAGCAAGTTATATTTGTTTCAGTCAGCATTAGTTAAGCATTATGCATAATCTACTTAATCACCATGAAATGGAAGTTGCGAGTGACTTTTTTCCGTATCGTGAAGTATATCTGAGTGCAACGACTTCTGAAATTAGAAATACATGTAGGGGTTTATTTTGCCTTTCACTTTTTGATTGGTTTGTTGTTAGTTGGGAGTTGCTTACAAAACGGAGGCAGATTTGAACGCCAGTTTACAGTCTATTGTGGAGGGAAGGCTAAAAATGCCTGGTCATTGGACAGTCAGTCCTACCCCTTTTTCGTTGCTTACCTCATGTGGTGAAAAAAAGAGTGGAGCTTTGTGTTTTAGATTAAAGATCACAAGTGCAAATGAACAAAAAAAGAATGGTTTGCACTGATAAATAATTTATTGTTTAATAATCACTGCAACATTGTGTAAATTTTCCTTTTTGATTTGATGGTGACTTTAAAATAAAAGATTGGTTTTAGTGTGACCACCAATCCCACTCTCCGTTGTAGTGCATTTTCACCCCTTGTCCCGCATGTTGAGAAAAGTAAAACATTAAAGAGCTCGTTCCCCACGATCCCATTTTTCAACCTTAAGTTAGTGTTTAATGTTGCTGTTACAGCATAAATGATACCTGCAAAATGATAAAGCTCAAAGTTCAGTGCCAAGCGAGATAATGTCTTCAACAGAATTTGCTTTTCAAAGACTACAGAGTAGGCTGGATCAGACTGCAGCGCCTTACTTCCCGGGTACATGATGTCATTATTCTGAGTGATTTTTATAACCTCTGCCCAAAGGAATATGCAAAAAATGTGCGAGGTTTTCCTTAGAGGAGTGGAAGAGCCGCTGGAGAAGTGTTTGGTTATCAGAGATTGTAAACATGTGACTGAGCTACACGCTAAACTACTTTCACTTTCATCACAGTCCTACAAATGGTATTAAGAATTCAGCTACTCACATTCTAAGATAACCAATGGTCAACTAACAGCTTCCACGACTTTAACATCGGCTGTGAAAGCTATTCTGTGTAATACACTGATATTGTGTGTGTGCGCGCATACCTCTGTCTAGAAAGTCTTCTATGAAATGTCCTCTGCAGTCCTGCTAGCAAATGTCTCCTGGTCAATCTTGCTTGTTTTATTATCCAACTCGGGTCCAATATAAGAAGGCAAAACTAATGCTTCTGTTATCAGTGTTAATTAATATAACTGGTCTGACGCCATTCAGTCCGGTGTCATTTCCCTCGCCATAGTAGGAATATCGATCAGATCTCGAATCGATCTGCATGTTTTTAGCTGATTAAGTGAAGTTGACTCCATTGTTACTGATTATTGCCCAAAGCCTAAGTTTATGAATGCACGTGCACTGAGAGGCTGATATGGAATGGGTGGGACATCTTCACAAACACTCTTAGCGGGGAACTAATCATAAGAGACCAGGTCAGCTTTACCAATCAAAGCGTTTCGTAAGGAGGAACTTTATATAGACCGGAAGAAAAAAACAGTGAGAAGAGGGACAGCAGTTAACTATAGACTTGAAATATGTAAAATATAAAGCATTTTTAATTTATTAGAAACATGAACATCCATTGTTAAACACCCCAAAAACATAATCAAAGCCTCAAAAACAGCAAAGACTGGCTCCTTTAATTAAGAAAACATGGTATTTTTTACAGAATGTATTTTTCCGCAAATGTTTATTTAAACATAAATAATATAAACGCTGTGTCAAAAGCAGGCAGCAACCCGGTGTCCATGATCTCATACAAACGCAACAATTTTTCAAAATATAGATCAGTGGCAATCCCTCCCATGTTTATATGCTCTCCTATTTGTAAGTCACTTTGGATAAAAGCATCTGCCAAGTGAATGCATGTAAATGTTAATGTCATACAGCCTACCAGAGTATGCAAAGATAAGGATTTTTTTAAGGATATAAAGAGTAGTAAAGAAACAGAAGTCAGTACTTATCAGTCAGAGTTTGACGGAAGAGATGTGTTTTCAGCCATGTCTTAAAGATGGCTACAGAATCCGCTGATCTTGTTGCAGTGGGCAGATCATTCTGCAAACGTGGAACAGATCCAGAGAAGATACGTGTGATAGATTTTTTTCCCTTTTTGGGATGGCACTACAAGACATTGTTCGTTTGCAGAGCGGAGGGATCTGGAGGGTACATAAGTCTGTTTTAGCGAGTGAAGATATGGGGGTGCCGAACCGACTCTTCTGTTTTTGGCAAGTGGTTGATATCCTTAGGGCAACATCATGTTGACACTGGGACAAGATTTAAAATCATTTAAAATTATTAAAACATTTTAATCTTCCAACCAGGATTAGGTGCTTCTGACCATTGTTTTAACAGAATATGTTGCCCTGAGGATATCAACCACTTGGCAAAGTCAGGTCAAGTGTGCAGACTCAGTGGTGGTCTATAGGCCAAGATTTGCTATTTGACAAGAGATGACTGTGAGATTGACAAGTAAAGCAACCAACGACAAATCCTTTTGGTTTAACAGGATTTCAGGCAGGATTTCTGAATTAGATTGAACAACAAAAATCAAATAAATGAAATTAAAAAGTGCAGGTGGAGGCTTGACGATCAGAAAAAAGTGTTGGTCAAAATTTTTGATCACCCGGCTGTATTAAACAAAACTTTCAATGCCAGTTGGAGTTATGGTTGCATATAGACCCCTTCAGATGACGTAAACAATGGTGGTTGAAGATTTATTCAATAATAACCGAAGCCTAATAATAAATAAAAAAATATTGAAACCGGAAGAGCTTCTGGGCCAGTTTTTACAATTTGCAAAGTAGTCTATAGTTTGCCAATCTGATTAAAGATTGCAATAGAAAACTAGGCATCATTTTGTGAGTAAATAGGCTGTGGGCGGTCTACGTGCATGCCATGTGAGATTATCCTATTCGTGACCCAACTGCACATCCCTGCAAGCCATTAGCATTAAGGCCGGGTTTCTAGGGTGTGATTACTGCAACAATATGAATGTATCCATCTTCCATTTATCTCAATATAGCAGACATCTCCTTAAACAATATACTCTACCCAAATATTTACCAATAATAAGTCTCCCAAGCTTCACAATACAAAATACATTAGCAACCGCTTAATCTTCTTGTAATCGCTACAGTTCCACACCCTCTAAACAGTCTAGGAAGCTCAATCATTCCTAGAATTCCATTCCAACCCTCACGTGCCCAGGCAACAATACATACCCAGTACAGCTTCACTGTACATTCAATCTGTAATGGGTCTAAAAAGCAGGTCATCTGTTAATTATGCATGATAATAGATTATCTTTAGGTGTGTTAACGTACTCTGTTCGTAGAGAGACCAGTTTACTGGGCACATGTCACAGGTCTTAAAGGAATAGTTCTTCTAAAATTCTGTTTTGGATGATTAGAGGATTTAAAATAAAAGTTCATTCGACTATTCTTCTATAGGCTATTCTCAGTTTTCTGAAGCTTTACTTTGTCCCATTCAAATTTTTAAATCATTAAGCATTTATGATCAGTTATGACAAATATGAGAATCAATCATCAATGACAAACCCAAAGAAAAATGTATGTGAACATGCAAACATACAGAAGTGTGAGAAATACTCTATGGAAGTGAAAAATATTTACAATTAATATATTTTGTTGGCTTATAATATAAACAACTGTAATGTAACAGAATTTTACTGCTTTATTCGACAGAATTGTTAAACATTTTTAAATACGGTAAAAAACTATGTCAAGTTACAGAATAAGGCTGCACAACTCTGATGTAAAATAACATGAAAAACATACATTTTAATTTACAAAAAATATATATTTTACAGTATTTCTGGTGCCCCTTCCGCCAAAATATTGCAGTTGTGTATTTATTTGCTACAGTGTATCTCTCTAGTCATTTGAAGCCTATTTATGTTTTTAGTGGGGGGGGGGGGGGGGTTGCCCTTCTTGACAGCTTTTTGATACTTGATATGCTTTTATTGTATGGAAAAGAGACATGTAAACCAATTAGGTTGACTAACATTGAAACAAACCAAATGTGGGACATGTACTACATTTGTCTTGGACAATGTGGGACACTATTGAAATGTAGATTAAAACTGTGATATAGTAATGTAATGAAAACATTTACCGTATATATATATACCTTTCAGCTTGAAAAATGTATTTGTAATTTAGTCCATTCCAGCTACAACATAATTAAGGCACAAATACATATTATATAGGTTTCAATTTATGGTTAACTGTCCCTATACATTTTGAGAACAGATCTGACATGGATTTATAATCATACAAATGTTGTAAGATCTTGTCAAAAAGAAAACAATTACAGTATAAACATTTTTTCAAATCCACACCGTTTACAATGTATTATCCTTTCGTGTAAAAGGCCATGCTACTATAGGAGGATCAAAGCTGGAGAAAGCAAGGGAAAGAATGAACAGCAATATATATATATATATATATATATATATATATATATATATTTTAAAGACACAAGACATTGTGGTTATCATGGTTAGACAAATAAATGTGTAACAGGTATGTTTTGAGCTGTTTGTTGAAAGTTGTGAAGGATCCTGCATTTCGGGTGGAGGCTGGCAGTTCATTCGTCCGCAGGGGAACCGAATGAGTAAAGGTTTTTGCAAGCGATTTGGTGCCTTGCTGTGATGGAACAACCAGGCGTCGCTCATTTTGAGACCGAAGATGACGGGAGGGGATGTAGACCTGGAGCAGTGAGTTAAGGTAAAGAGGGGAATTTTTCGTTATCGTTCTGAAGGCCAGTGTTAGAGATTTAAACATGATGCTGGCGACAACTGCCAGCCAGTGAAGTGAAATACGGAGGGGTGTTACATGGGTTCTTTTAGGCTGATTGAAAGCCACACATGCAGCTGGATTCTGGATCATTTGCAAGGGCTTGACAGCATTGGTTGGATAGGTTGAGACCAATTTTTACTGCAGTCATGCTTTTTGTTGTCCTTATGTTTTTCCAATTGCTTCTATTGTTAAGATCATTTGTAATTTGCTTTGGATAAAAGCGTCTGCTAAATTTCTAAATTTAAATGTATTTAGGAAGTCCTGAAAAAGCAGACCTTTTGTCATTTAATAACAGCTCTGGCTTCTCAAAATATCGTGACCATAGTACATTCAGATGAATTAGAAAGGAAATAACTGTATATTTTAATTTGTTTCTCAATTCATTTGTGGTGGATTTAATAACAAACCGTACCCGACCTAACATGTTCGTTTGATTGAACTACCCTCAAAATCACTCGAACTGTAATATCTAAAGTGCACTTCATCTTCCCTCTTGCTTAGGATGCACAAATTAGACAAGTGGCCGTGTCAGACTCTCTCTCTTTCTCTCTCTCTCTCTCTCTCTCTCTCTCTCTCTCTCTCTCTCTCTCTCCCACTCTCTTTCTTTCACAGTGTTCTGTAATTAATGTAATTGTTTGGCTGAGTGCCAGTCAGTCAGTGATTTGTGTTTTAGCCCAGACGGGGGAGCAAGCCAAAGGCCCCTTTGTGAAGGCAGGACAGGTGCCCACTCTACTGCCGTCTAGGACAGACCATTTGATCGGAATGCAGTTTGAAGTCCCCTGGGAGGACTCTGTTGAACTCTTTAACATAATAATATATGCAGTCTGTGGTCCTGTGTTGTGGGTCGGTCCTGTGGGGAAAATGCACCTTAAAGGAAGTCGAGCAATTTTTTTTAATCAATCAATATAGTTTTCTTTCCTCCGTGGAATACAATACATGTAGAATTAAGAATCCTGGCTGCTCTTTGCACTATATTGGATTTGAGAGAGGAAGATTCTTTCTGTCTTGCATGTTACTTTTATGGTACATTCAAGCCCCAGAACTTTAACTCTTATTCTGGTAATTTGTTGTATAAATGACTGTTGAACTGCTGCAAATTAAGTCTGGACATGATTTTACAATACATTTTGTAAAGAAAACAGAGGCCCTATAAGATGTTGCCAAATAACTGTTAATCACCCTGATCTGAAAAGTTCAAATACAGTCTCAAATAAGTCAACGAGAAACATGAATGTTGCATTATTTACTTCACTTCAATTAAAAAATCACTTTAAAAGATTTTAAGCATGCACACAAAGATATCTTAGTACTAATATCCCCTAGCTTTTTCTTGTGTACCTTTGGGCAGGCAATTTATGTGAACTAAATTTACTTAGCAACTACAAAAAGAAAAAAATAGTTGATCCAACTTAATTAATTTGGAAACAAACTGATTTCTAAGTTCTCTCAACTACAACTTTAAGTCCACCCAACTCAGAAAATTAAGTTTTCATTTAGATTTCTTTTATTATTAAATTTATTACATAAGCTTATATGTACACAAAACAGACCAGTGGCCTATCACAATGCCGGTTTGGGTTTTAACCTAGATAAGTTAAAGTTTAGTTTGAGCATACAACGAGTTTTCGGGCTCAATAAGGTGAATTGTTTTTGAGCGGGTTTCGTCGCCATGGTAACTTAAGCTACAGAGCTAACCTGTTCCGGAGCAGGTGTTATTCTGGGTAAGAGATCGCAAACCAAAACTTGACCAATCAGCTGTGAGAAAGTGACGTATAGCTTAAGGTGTGAAGCCACCCCACCATCTCTCACTCCAATTTTTTTTTTGTGGATAAGATGTTAGTGGGAAAATATTTTGCTGCTAAGTGTTATATATTTATATTTATTTGTTAATATTAAACATAGCATTTAATTAAATTAATAAACTATATTTGTATGAAAACAAACTTTAATATATAAAGAATTTAAAAGTAATGAAGTATACAGTACATATTATATTTGTTCTTATTGTAAACCTATATAAATAATTTAAATTCAGTTGATTCTTTATTGATACAGTCAGTAGCTGCCTTCTCAAACTTTCACTGCAGCAGTGTTTATTCCTGCCTTGTTTCAGTTCATGCCGTTTTTCATAATGATGTCGTTATCTTCAACAGAAAAGTGAATTGCGCTGATCGTCGCAAAAAGTCAATCAAACTGATGATTCTTTCCATGTTCTGTGTGATTGATTGTTTGCCGCACATGTCACACTTTCAGGTGCACATACATCACAAACTCTGGATTAAATCGGAATTGACAGAGAAAATTTATTCCAAGCGTTGTGCTATCTGAACCTGATCTAATCCGGTTGAGTTTGTCTGATTTTGTTTACTCAAAACTTACTCTGCAACTCAGTGTTTGTTCACCTCTGTTAGATTTGTTGAGATGTGAATGAGACATTGTGTCGAGCCAACAGATAGGGTTCGCCCTTGAGAACCTATCAACTCTGACTGCTATAGAAGAGGCTAATGAAAATTGGCTAGTGAAATTTGCATGCCGGTCTCCGCCCCCGGATATCCGGTATAAAACGAAGATGGCATGCAGCATTCATTTACCTTTTGTTCTGAAGAGCCTGAGAGCCTCTCACGACTACACAGAGGACGATACGTGTTGTGGCATAAGGGAACTGAGGTTACAGACGTAATCGAGAGGTTCCCTTTCTGTTGGTCTCTCGCCGACAGATGGGGTTCCAATGGAAAACGCCACAACGTTGTATCATGTCACAATCTCTAGCGAAGCAATGGTAGCAGGCCTGGGCGTGTCAGCACGAGGCTTTCGCGAAACTGTTACCTTCCAGTGTGATGGTCGGGGGTCCCAGTGCCTTCTTGGAGAAAGATGGGTACACCCTGACTGGTAACCTTTCACGGACGGAGGCCTTAGCTCTCTTCTGGCGAGAGGCCATCTGGATCGGGTTTACACCGGATGAGCGTGACTTACGCAATTAGGGATGCGCTGCAGAGGCCACTTCCTACCCGGGGGGAGAAATACAGTGGATATAGATATGGTCATGCCCTTATAGGAGATTGCATGGAACATGCGGACTGAGTAGTTAACCGTGAGGTGGAGGTCCACCTGGGGGAGGTCATGGGTTACCAGGAGTGGGAACCATCTCATGAGGATACATCAGACGGAAGGGAGGTAGATAGCACACTGACCCAACCTGCTGGAGGGTGGGGAGGTGCTTTCGCAGGCATACGCCCCGCCGGATGCCAGTCCTACATGTTGCCTCGCAGGACATGGACTGACACCGGGTTTCCAGGAAGGTTGTAAAACCTTGCGAAGGTGAGAAGCCTCTTGTGATCGGTATGCCGGAGGTCTGGTCTGGGACGCCAGAACGTGCCCTGCCCCTGAGAGAGCAGGTCCTCCATCAGGGGAATGGGCCAGGGGGAAGTCGTTGTTAAGAGTATCAGCTCTGAGAACCAAGTGCGGTTGGGCCAATGCGCCGCAACCAATAACACTTGGTGCTCCTCTTCCCTGACCTTGCAGAGTGTCTGTGCAATGAGGCTCACTAGGGGGAAGGCACACTTCTGCTTGTACCCCGGCCAACTGTGCGCAAGGGCATCCGTGCCCAGGGGGGCCTCGGACAGGGAGTACCAAAGTGTCGCAGAAGGCGAACAGGTGTACCTGGGTCTGCCCGAACAGCCTTCAAATGAGCTGGACTGCGCAGGGGTGTAGTCGCTACTCTCTGCGAGGCGTATACTGACGAGAAAGCGTGTCGGCTGTCTGGTTCAGGTTGCCTGGGATGTGTGTGGCCCGCAGGGAGCGGATCACCTGTTGACTCCACAGGAGGAGGCGTCGGGCAAGTCGTGTTAGCTGTCGTGAGCGTAAGCCAGCCTGACGATTGATGTACGCCACTGCTGTAGTGCTGTCCAGGCAGACCAGCAAGTGCTTGTCCTGCACGAGAGGCCGTAGCCTCCTCAGTGCAAGTAGTACAGCCCACGACTCTAGGCAATTGATATGCCAGCGCAGGCGGGGGCCCATCCAACGCCCCGCTACTGCGTGCCCATTGCACACTGCACCCCCCCACCCCTGCAGGGAGGCATCCGTCGTCACCACGACGTGCCTCGTAACCTGCCCAAGAGGACCCCAGTCCGGAGAAAGATCATGGAAGACCAGGGGGTTAGGGGTGTCGGCAGAGGGGCGTTATCACCATGCGCCTGCTGCCGGTGTGCCACGCTCTCCTCCATACTCATCTCTGTAGCCAGTGTTGGAGCGGTCTCATGTGCATCAACTCAAGGGATATTACCCCTGCCGAGGACGGCGTGTGTCCCAGGGGCCTCTGGAACTGTTTCAGGGGGACCGCTGACTACCTGAAGTGTTCCAGGCAGTTCAACACCGACTGGAGGCGTACTGTGGATAGTCGCGCTGACATGGTGACAGAGTTGAGTTACATGACGAGAAAGAGGATGCTCTGCGCCGGGGAGAGCTTGCTCTTTTCTCGGTTTACCTCTAGTCCCAATCGATCTAGGTGCCGGAGCACAAGGTCCCTTTGTGTAGACAGATAAGCCAGTCGTCGAGATAGCTTCAGGGACGAACTCGATGGCCTGTTTCGCCAGAATGGTGGCGACCTCTGCCCGAAGTAAGGAGGCATCCCTGCCTCTGACAGAGGTGGAGAGGATGCCCTGAAACTTGGGAGGGTTTCTGGCGAACTAGATCGAGTAGCCAAGACGGACCATCCTCAGTAGCCACCGAGACAGTGTGGGCAGCTCTTGCCAAGTTCCCATGGACCTAGACAGGGGGACCAAGTGGACGGTCTGCTTCACCATTCCCACGGGGGATGGTTCGTCGCCTGGCGGAGCTAACCACATCTCACGGGGGGGACCCCGGAGGGAAGGTTGGCTTCACCGACTTACCTGCCTGGCGGAACAGTTGCACGCACTGTCGGTTTGAGAGTGGTGGCGGCTGTAATGTGTGTTCGACCTTACATCTTGCCAAGAAGTGAGGTCGGGTTGCCGAACACAGTCCAGTGGAGTGTGAGAGCGGTTGCAAGGGACACACATGGAGAACGGAAACTCTCTTTGTGAGTAAGTGGGTGCCAGGCCCTGAGAAGGGCCCGGCTTTGAGACGAGGCAGGAACCGTCTCGTACCAACCGCTCAGAGGCATGGCTGTGATGGTCGGACCCGATGTTGTTCTCCGTGGGGTCTTCCCGTCAGGGGTGCACGAGATCTCGGAGGCCTCTGGGCGGCCGAGTCGTGAGGAGGCATGTTCCACCTGGGGGATATCGACGTAACATTTCGCTGCCCCACCATCGAGAGAAGTAAGGGAGCTAGAACTGGTTTAATTGGAGTCAAAGTGGAGCGCTCCAAGTCTTGCACAGCTCTTCATGCACCTCCGGGAAGAATGGCACCGGGGCTGGGTGCGGTTTGGCACCGCGCGCCGACCCCAGGAACCACGTATCCAGCAGCGAGCTTTGGGGAGGAGGCAATGTTGTGCACTGCAACCCAATGCTTGCGGCTGCCAGGGTTAGCATGGTTGACATCTCAACCTATACTTCCTCCTGAGCTCGACCCCTCTTGGGGGGAAGCTCGGAGTCTTCCGTGTCAGATACCAACAAGTCTCACTCCAACGCTGCGAGCGACATCTCATCATCGTCACGCATCGTTTCCGAATACTTGACTGAGGATCCGGACGGTTGGGAAACTGTCAGATGAGCGAGGCGGAGTGCGAGCGGAGGTCCCCATATCACCAACGCTGCCAGCCCTAGCGGACATCGGGGCCTTAGCCAAGTGGTGGCTGGTTCCCGGAGGAAGACAGCCACCCGTGACCGCAACTTCTGCATGACCATCTGTCCGCAGTGTGGGCAAGATGTGTCTACGAAAGCTGCCTCAGCGTGCTGGACGCCCAGACACCTGATGCAGCTATTGTGTCCGTCCCCCTCCTCGAAGAGGGTGCCGCACCCAAGAGAACAGCGGGACATGCCGCGCTGGAGAATGCTCAGTCCTTAAAAGGACTTTTTAGAAATTTCTCTGAACACCTCTGGAACCGCCGAGACGCCCAGGGAAAGGTCGCTGCAGAATAGGGATGATCCGCTGCTTCACGTTGTAGATCCGGCAATTTTGCTTGAAGATTTTTAAGTAGTTTGTAATCATGAGCGATGGCTCTGAAGAACAAAAGGTAAATGAATGCTGCAACGGTGGTTGCAAATGGTCTTCCTTTTATACCGGATATCCGGGGGTGGTGACCGGCATGCAAATTTCATTAACCAAATTTCATTGGCCTCTTCGATAGTAGTCAGAGTTGATAGGTTCTCAAGGGCGAACCCCATCTGTCGGCTCGACACAACATCGAGAGACCGACAGAAAGGGAATTTATTTTACCATGTATATGGTTTTCTACCAATGTATTTTAAATGTATTTAATTATATTGAAAATTGTGTTGGCTATATATTGAACCTCTATTTTGTTCCTTAAAAACAACTTTTATTTGGTTTTGTAAAAACTGACTTTGTAATGTATCAGCTTTATTTTGATCAGTTGCTGATGTAGTCATTAATGGAGACTCTTTTAATTATAGAAACTGCTACAGTTGTCATAATTTATCTAAAGTTATATAATTAAAAACAATCCTTTTTACACTGTAGTACACACTAACCATGATAATTCAATTGCAGTCGAGAATGAAGGTCAGTTGTGAAAGAGGTAGAGAATGAAACGTTAGGCCAGCAGATGTCCAATATGTCAAGTTATATATCCCTTTTAAATGAATGTATTTCAAATATATCCATTTACTTTTTTGGTTGGACTTTGTTAGCTAAAAGGCCATGGCTTTCCAAATGTTCAAAGAGGTGGAAAAGACCTATCCTGAAAGGAAAATCTTAATTTGGTGAAAGGCTTTTCAATTCTAAACTGGAGGAGGCTAATGAAAAGAAGACATTTTTAAGGAATACAGTTAAAGTTTTGGTTACAGTTTATTTTACAGTTCCTGTTTTACAGTGTAACTATATATTTAGTACTGAGTAATAAAAATTAACATGTACATACTATAGTGTTAGGATTAAGGGTTGGGTCAGGGTTAGTAACATGTAATTATAGATAATTTGTAGTAAATACTATAGTAAAAATGTAATTCTTATACATTTAAATGTATTTAAAGTTATAAGAAGAATTTAAATATGTGACTTATGGGATATTTAAATATGTGATTTAAATATGTAAATATTATTGGGGCAATCGTGGTCTAATGTTTAGAGAGTCGTACTCGTGCACAGAATGTTGCTGGTTCGATCCTCAGGGCGGGCAGGTAATGTTTGAGGTGCCCTTGAGCAAGGCACGTGTGTTCACCACTTGCTGTGCGTGTGTTCACTAGTCACTCAACTCTCAACTCAACTTTATTTATATAGCGCTTTTTACAATTTTCATTGTTACAAAGCAGCTGTACATGAGACACAATAGATTACAAGTAAAACAACTAAAGGCATATACCTGTAAAAACAAGAAAAAGGTGGAAAACAACAAAAGACAGACATACAAATGCTCCACACACACAATATGCATACATACTTACACACATTGACATAGACGCACACACACAAACACACTCACAAACACACACACAAACACAAACACACTCGCACAAAAGGACAGTGAAAGGACACATTTGAGATAAAGGAGAGAGAGAACCACAGGTCAAATATTAAACGGACTATAAATTCTTATATATTAATTATTTCTAATTTCTGAAATCTAAAGCAGCCCCCCGGCCAGGCAGATAGTGCAAAACAATATGCAAACGGTGGCGAGGAACCCAAAACTCTAATCGAGAAAAAAAAACTCAGGGGAACCCAGGCCCGACCGGGGGATTCCAGTTCCCCTCTTGCAAAAGCTGTTGCCTCTGCACAGGCACAACAGTGCTTGCACAACAAGGCTAAATAAAAAAAAAAAAATAATAAGCTTAATAAGGTAAATGGTAGATTTAAGATTATCATTAACAATCTAATAGCATTTGAAATGTTGTAGGAAAATCAAAGTTGCCACGTCCTTTATCCAGCTCTATCCTCTTAGCTCTTGTCAGGTCACCGCTTCCCATTCTCAGCTCTGCCATCAGGTCTGGGCATGAACTGCCTCCTCCGGTAACCTTGGAACAAAGAGACAAGACTGGCTGAGAGTAGAGTACTGTTCTGCACTCTTTGATGCAACAAGTACATCATTTGTTGTTGGATGTGTTCCTGGTTCCGGTTGATCTAAATAATGCAGCCTAAATCCTCTGAGGATTAATATTATGGAAGTGTAGTGTATGCAAGATTAAAAAGATGCGTCTTTAGTCTAGACTTAAACTGACAGAGTGTGTCTGCCTCCCGAACATTGCCGGGAAGAATATTCCACAGTTTAGGCGCTAGATAAGAAAAGGATCTACCACCTGCACTTGATTTTGAAATTCTAGGTATTACCAACTGACAGGACTCCTGAGAGCGTAATGCACGTGGAGGTCTGTAATACAATAGAAGTTCATTTAAATACTGTGGCGCTAGACCATGCAGGGCTTTATAGGTAATAAGCAAGATCTTAAAGTTAATGCGATGTTTTATAGGTAACCAGTGCAAGGTTGAAAGAACCGGGGTTATATGCTCATACTTTTTAGTACGTGTAAGAACTCGAGCTGCCGCGTTTTGAACCAGTTGCAGTTTTTGTAATAGGCCTGCAGGGCAACCACCTAGAAGTGCATTACAGTAATCTAGTCTTGATGTCATGAATGCATGAATTAATTTCTCTGCATCTGACATCGACAGCATATGATGTAGTTTAGATATATTCTTAAGATGGAAAAATGCAATTTTACTGGTGTTGGCGACATGGCTTTCAAATGACAGAGTACTATCGAATACAACGCCAAGATTCTTAGCTGACAACGAGGATTTTATGGAGCATCCGTCAATCGTTAAGCAGTATTCTTGGTTGTTACGTATAGCGGTTTTCGGTCCCGTAAGTAACATTTCTGTTTTGTCCGAGTTTAATAGTAAAAAATTGTTACTCATCCAGTTTTTTAAGTCAACTATGCAATCCTTTATTCGATCGAACTGCTGGGTTTCGTGAGGCTTCGAGGAAATATAAAGTTGAGTATCATCAGCATAACAGTGAAAGCTAATTCCGTGTCGCTTTATTATATCTCCTAGAGGTAGCATGTATAATGCGAAGAGCAGAGGCCCCAAGACTGAACCCTGTGGTACACCGTACTGGACTTGCGATTTGCGGGACACCTCATTGTTTATTGCTACAAATTGAAAACGGTCGGATAAATAAGACTTGAACCATTTCAATGCTATTCCGTTAATGCCGACGTAATTTTCGAGTCTATGTAGAAGTATGCTATGGTCAATGGTGTCAAATGCAGCACTAAGGTCTAGCAGCACCAATAACGAAATACAGCCACGGTCAGACGCTAAGAGCAGATCATTTGTAACTCTAATCAAAGCAGTCTCTGTACTGTGACATGCTCGAAATCCAGACTGGAATTCTTCATTAATGTCATTCCTTTGGAGGAAGGAGCATAATTGAGTTGAAACTACTTTTTCCAGAATTTTTGATATAAAAGGTAAATTCGATATAGGCCTGTAATTCCCTAGTTCTTTAGGGTTGAGTTTGGGTTTTTTGACAAGGGGCCTTATAACAGCCACCTTAAATGCTTTAGGCACATGTCCTAGTGTCAGAGATGAGTTAATAATACTAAGAAGAGGATCTATAATTTCTGGGAGCATTTCTTTCAGTAGTTTTGTAGGTATAGGGTCTAGCATGCATGTTGTTGATTTAGATGATCTAATGATTTTAGACAGTTCATTGTGATCTACAGTAGAAAATAATTGCAATTTCTCCTTAGGGGTGCTGTAGTTAGTTTGTTCAGCGGGTTTCACTTCAGGTTGCATTGTTATAATTTTTTCTCTTATATCTTGGATTTTACTAGTGAAGTAGTTCACAAATTCTTCACTGTTATGCTGATAATCAGAATCTGACGTCGCTGACGACTTATTTTTTGTTAATTTAGCCACGGTGTTAAATAAAAAGGTTTGTGATGGTTTTCCTCTACTAGTGATGAAAAGTAGGCGGATCTAGACATTTTTATGGCATCCCTGTATTTTCGAGTACTATCCTTCCATGCTATACGAAATACCTCTAAATTAGTTTTCTTAAAGTTGCGCTCCATTTTCCGGGACGCTTTCTTTAGAGTCTGAGTGTGTTCATTATACCACGGTGTTGGGCTGCCATTTTTAATTTTCTTTAAACGCAGAGGAGCAACTATGTTTAATATTTCCGAGAAGGTAGTGTTAAAATTTTCAATAGTAATGTCAAAATCGTCAACGTTTTTACTCATGCTAGATATTTATAGACAAGTTAGGCAGATTATCGAGAAACGCATCTTTGGTAGTTGAGGTAATCGTTCTACCATATTTGTAACAAGGAGTTTGATTTGCAGCCGTAGGCCAGTGAAGCAAACATAATATCAGGTAATGATCCGAAATGTCTTCACTCTGCTGAACGATTTTAACATCGTCCACATTTATACCATAAGATAGTATTAAATCTAAAGTATGATTACGAAGGTGAGTGGGTCCTTATACATGTTGACTAACGCCCATGGAGTTAAGAGTGTCTTTGGAAGCTATGCCCAAGGCATCTGTATCATTGTCTACATGGATGTTAAAGTCACCAACGACAAGGACTCTATCTGTGGCCAGTACTAGTTCGGATAAGAACTCACCAAAATCTTTAATAAAATCTGTGTGGTGCCCTGGAGGCCTATATACAATAGCTAGAATAAATTTAAAAAAAGGTTTTATCCTTAGTATTAGGTGTTGATACGTGAAGTACCATGACTTCAAAGGAATTGTATTTAAAATTAGACTTCTGAGAGATGATAAAAGTATTATTGTAAAGTGCAGCGACACCTCCCCCTCTACCTTTTAGACGAGGCTCGTGTTTATAGTAATAATCTTGGGGAACGGATTCATTTAGAGTAATATAATCATCTGGCTTTAGCCATGTTTCTGTCAAACAGAGCAGGTCTATTTTATGATCGGTTATCATATCATTAACAAAAAGTGCTTTATTTGAGAGAGATCTAATATTAAGCAATCCGAGTCGTAAAAGTTGATTACTTGTATTTTGTTCATGTTTGATTTGTTTAACGTTTATTAAATTACTTTCAAGAGGTTTACGCAATATATTATGTTTGCTAATCCGGGGGACAGACACAGTCTCTATTTTATGTTGTTTGTAAGAAGGAGTTATTACATGTTGTATATTTTGTGTATTCTGTGACGTGAGACGGCAAGCAGACAGTTGGTTAAGCCATTCTGTCTCCTGGATGGGTTTAAAGCAGAGGTCACATTTCGGGTATGGGTCACCATAGTTGACAAATAGGTCACTTTCACTTATGCCATAGGTCCCATTGGAGGTCACCTAAGTAAGCCTTGGAAACCTGCCAGCCTTGGAATCAAACCTTGCAACCTTGCAACCATGTATACGTGTCTTTAACATTGGCGTTGAATGCATTCGCATTTATGATACGTCCGTCTGAGCGAATTTGAAGGGCAGTTCAAGAAATGTGAAAGAAACAACAATTCAATCTGCTATTGTCATCCCTGAGACATTAGGTTTAAATAAACATTTTGATCTTTTTAAAACTTGCGCAGCCCTAAGATTAGCAGTATTAACTTAATGTCTTAAGAGGGTGACACAGACCTAAGCTAGATATTGTAAAGTAATACCCACTGTGGCCTTTTCTGCTGCTCAACGTTTCCTGTAAATACTGAGAGAACTGTAAACGGGGATTAACGGGAATAACATTGAGACAGACAGCTCAGACTCAGCGGGGAAGTTGAACAGAAAGCAGAGTAAAAGTAGGGTGGGGGGAGAAACAGAGAAAAGGGAGCAGTGAAAGCAGTAGGTGCTGACAGTACAGGAGAGAAGAGGCAGCAGAAGTTATTCTACTTTAGATCTTCAGTTCCTGGCAGATGGCTGACGGGGCCTACTGATGACTCACAGCAGGTTGATCACACCATCTTGAAGCAGATCCAGGATCAGTAGCAAGCCCCTTCGATCAGAGTGATGACTGCGAATGAGTCACAGTGTGATGATCTCAGCTGATCACTGCAAGCTTTTATCCTTTTACCTGACCTTTATTTAATTACACAGATACACACACACATATGCAAAAGCATGAAAGCAAAGTGAAATTTTAAAAGATCATGTAGGTTTGTAAAAAAAGTTTATACCCCTATGTTGTTCAATATGACATTCAATAAAATCCATATATGACTTTCTGTGGAGCACTCAAGATTTTTTTGAGCGAAGTCTCAGTGGTTTTTGTCCACACAATATAATTCAATGGAGGCCAATGTTGTTTGGTTCCCAGTGTTCTTCAGAATATCTTCTTTTGTGTTCTGTTAAGGAAAGCGGGTGATTAAATGATAAAAGAACAAAAACATAACTTTAAATATAAGCAAATTTGAAGTATTCTCAAAAAAATCTTGTTGAAAGAAGACATTAGGTTCTGTTGATGTCAGCTTGAGTTCAGAAAGCAAAAGTCGGACATACCAAACACTAAAAAAAGATTGCAGATAGCAGTTTAATTTCTTGCTAAATTTGATCATTTCCAGTTCCCTCAGAGAGTATTGGGGCTGATATTATGCTCATTTAAATATCTTGACCTTACAATAAGTGCATGAGTTTATGTAAATTTCCCTTCGAATGTACATGTATAATGACATTAAATTCTATACGTGTTGTCTATTGAATCCATTTAACTTATCATTATGGAATGTACACAACCGAGCACCATAGCATAATACACCAAAAGTCAAATATTAGTGAATAACAGATTTATAATCTAGAGCATTTCTGTAAATGTTCAGCTGATGCAGCGTGTGCAGACTATGTTTAGATGCAATGTTTGTTAATCAAACTGATACTGTCCACTCTCATAATTCTTTTTGCTTTGGAAACAAGCCACATGACCAACTGCTGAGGTTTTTAAAATTCTGTGTCAAATATTTTTCTGTGTGTCAACAGAATGCTGGTCAATAAAATATTTTTAGCAAGTATAATTTTGGTCAAGGTGTGATTGTAGCTGATGTTGGCACAGAAAGAGGATGTTGGTGTTACTGTGTGGTGGTGGAAGAATGAGGGTCCAGCTGAATGCCAGTCTACCCTCTTTCCTTTTTAGGTAATTTTATTGCGATTCATGATACTCTAGTATACTGGGACTTCCTATGCTGGATTTACAGAACATAGTACTGAGAAATATGTTCAATAAAGAGAAACTCAGACATTCTTTATACAAACAAGGAAAACCAAACGCACAAAGCAACATTAAGAGATCTTTTAAAAACAAAAGTGAAATTGAGACACAGTATACTAAATTCATATTACGTGGTTAAGTATAAGAAAGTCTAATGAAACTCACATAGGCCTATAATGTTGTGTTGTTTCAACTCATATGGACATTTGGTGACATTTGGGTTTATCCATGTTAGGGATGCATGATAAATTATCGGCCATATCGGTATCAGCCAATAAATTATCAGGTTTAATTTTGTCGGTATCAGCCGATAATTAAATTTTGGCCGATAAATTAGGAATCACTTTCTTTGGTTAAACCACTTCAGCTTTACGCTGCTCACAGTTAAAATCCAATACAGTGCTGTCTTTCTCTCATGATCATTCACTTACTGTAATTTGCAAAACATTTTTAATGTAGGTACAGTATGTATATATTTATAAATGTGTAAATTATAGGAACAAAAGCAAAAAAATTTAACAGATTGGTGTCTGAATGCTCTCTGTCTTGACACCAGTTAGACATGTGGCTATTAAGAACACTTTTCTGGGTTACTCTGGAAGAACATCAATAATTAGTTTATTAAATAAACACACAAGAAAAGTTTAATAGTTAAAGAATCGATTATCTAGTGTAAAAAAGGCTTGGTACATCATTTTCCAGGAAAAAAGAGAACCAATGGTAACCTTGTTTTTCTTTTGTTTTGTTCTCAGAAAATGTTATATTACTATTTACATACTATATATCGGCCAATATAACGAGTATCAGCTTTCAGTGATAAAAAAAAACGAATGGTTATCATTATCGGCCAAAATGTACATGTCGGTGCTTCCCTAGTCCATATACAACCTAACCATACTTTGAAACAACCCAGCATTTTTGAAAGTGTGATCGTTTATAAGTTTACACGGCTCTTCCGTTCATACATCTACAAATATTAATTGGGACTGCTGTAAATTTCAGAAATTCAGTTTAGTTTCACTCTCGTAACCCAACTGTGTTTGAACAAAAAGAGAAAGAAAAAGTGTTCAAAAAGGAAAGTGAAAGATAAACAATGTGAATTCCAAATATAGTGATAAATGTGGTAAACATCACTGAAATATTATTATTAATTACATAGATTGTTATTAAACACACAAAGTGTGAATAAAACACTTTAGACGTCACACATTACATATAAGCTGCAAACATTCACGCTGCTGATTACTTATAACGCATCACTAGTGGTACGTGTTATTCTTTGAATGTCTTAAACATCAATTTTTAACCAGAAACACCCCAGAGTAGGTTTATCGTACAGTAGAGGGAATTTCTGATGTCTGCCCCCAGTTGTCAGTGCAAAGGCGAGAGAAAAGCCCCTGTTAACTGAGCTGAGACCCTTGCATTCAGCACACCCACACAGACTGCGCTGTCAACCTCCCGACACTTCTCAAAGTGATAACACACACACAGATATCTCAATTATTTAACATGCAGACTAGCCAAGTGTAATTCCCAGGGGTGAAGGGGAGGGGTGCTCCTTAAGGGAAACCAAAAGAAGAAACGCATTTAATATAACAAATTATTTTGATAAAAGCCCCTAATGTCAAATGTTTTTGTCTTTCTTGTTTTTGCTCTGCGCGTCCTCTGGACAGAGTGGAGCAAGAACACTGTGATTCAGCAATGTGGTCACATGACCATCAGGAGATCCCTCCACTTCACAGTCACGTGATTGGCTGGAAGCATGTCCCACAGCCTAAGCTGCTTCCCAGAAACCTGAGCTCAGAGAGAGTGAGAAAGAGAGAGAGAGAGAGAGAGAGAGAGAGAGAGAGAGAGAGAAAGAAAGATGCTGTAGCAACTGCTTCCAATAAAGATGGAAGCCATTAAAACTAATAAAAAAACAGCCCAATGTCCTTAGCCGAAATGCCAAAACATTATTTTCATAAATACAATTATCTAACAATGAGAAGCAAAATCCTTTCGCTTTTAACCAGAAAAACAACATGATGCACCATTTTTATAAGTAAAAATGTGAGTTAAAAGGTAGAGAAAGTTATAAACATTTCATCACATCATCTTATGAAACACACCATCTTCACACTCACGCACACACAAACATGCTTTAATTACTCCTACACATCATGTTTCATGTGCTACACAGTAGCCTAGTAGAGTTTGGTTGAGAAAACACTGTGGGTGAAGGTGCTGGAGGTTTTACGTCGTGGAGCCACAAGGGTCACAATCCCGCCTCTAATACATCTGCTATTGCCATATCATAACCTTAATACAGCTTCACATGCTCTTATACTGAATACATTCAATTTCAGGAAACGGTATTACTGGTAATTTTATGTATGCCGTATCGAGTACATTCCCATAAAAGGCCACAGAGTGACATTCGGAAGAGTTCGGAAGAGTCTGAAAACACATTAGATCAAGGATTTCTTCATTAGGGCTTAATTAATGACATTTTGGGGAAAATGAGTGTTGTTTTCATGTTGTAATAATATTATGTTATGTTATGTTATGTTCTTCATAGACAAGTACGTACAAGTACTTTGCAAATAGTATACAGTATGCAGAAAAAAGAAAGAGTTTACATGTCGCTCATCATTTTAGCATGCAGTTATATTAAATGCGGACTAGAGCTTTTAACCCTAAAAAGTTCTGCAAAAGCATGAAAAACGCTATAAAAGTCCATATGACTTAAATGCTCAAAGACTTAAGCAGCCTCATGATTACTGAGTGAATCAGTACATCAAAAACATACTTGATCTTTGAGTTTATTATTCAGGTTGAATTGAAAATATGAAGTGCATTTGACAACTAAAACATTAAGTACAGTTCGTTTACGAGTAGATTTTTCAGCTTTGATCTATAGTTTGAGTCATTTTCCAACAAGTCGTTTTTTTTTCGGTGGTCCTGTTTTCGAATGATAGCTTTTAAAATTAATAATAATGAGAAGAATGTCATATTTAAAATTTCTTTATCTTATAAGAGCTTTCTTCTGGTTATATTTCGGCCTGTGAATGACATAAAACAAGTGTTTCCTGACAGAACCTGAGGCGGGTTAAAATTTTACGGCATTGATGCCCCCAAGGTATCCTTTCTGACTAAAGTCTTGACGTAATAGACTTTTGAAGAGTCTAATAAGTAAAGAGAAACGCCTGTCAATACACTACGTCATAATGGGACCATTTTGATCTTGTGGTTTGTGTTGACAGTTTATTGGTTAGTGGATTGTGAAAAAATGCTGTAGGAGGCTGGAGTTTCTGGGTCTGCTCATTGCTTATTACACTTGCATTGTCAATTACAGTAAACTCATGTTCAGGTACTTTTTGATCATCAAATCAATGCTTCAATGCATTTCTAAAAGGAACAGCACTTTTTTACTGAAGATAACGGTAATTGTGTATGTCTGGAATAGCGAGTCATGCTTTTTTAGCTACACTCTAAAAAAACCTACATTTCATCTAGCATATCGGCTTTTGTGTCAAATAAACTAAAACATTTGAATTAGTTTGAAACTACTGTCAGGCCAAGAATATTTACCTATATAAATTTTAACACAATTTGAAAATAACAATTTAGGGCAACCAATTGACCCTTCCCCTGGAGTTTGATTGACAGGCTACCAGACCAAACATAACACCGATATTATGCGCCCCCATGTTGCTATTAGCCATTTCGCAGGCAATCCAACTATAGTTTAACCGGCTGTGCATTATACGGTTTTAAAAAGTTCTTCGCGACTGTTGTTGTTCTGTTCTAAAGTATTCCCTAATTCACCCTGCTTGAACAACTTGAGGTAAATTTCACCTGTTGATTCACCAAAGACCCATGATTAAGGGCAAGTCCATTTGGAATTTAACTGTGACCCAAAATGCTTCACAGAACAAGTCAGTTCCTGTTCAATTCAGGCCTTATCAAGTAATCGGTACAAGCTCAGCTTACCTCTCACTATTAACTATACCGCGAAGGGCTTCGGTTTACCATTAGGGCTCGCGGCCAAGATAACAAGCTTGATACAAAGAGCGCAGAATCAGGGCAGTATGGCCTGGCTAATTACAAGAGCGCAGATAAAGTAGCTCTCCCAGCTTGGTACATCAATAATGTAGAGTGCTGCTATCCACAACCTGGGCAAACTAGACAGATTCAGGACATTCACTGTAGGCTTTGTCAAGAAGGGCTTTCCATGTCTACTGTTTGTCTCTCTCAAAGACAGTGTTATTACTTATATACTTTGCGGTCGGTAGAGGACAACAAATGACTCAATTATCTGCCGATTTCTTTTAAATGTAAGATTAAATATTCTTTAGGGGTCCTAAGTAAACTCCCAGAACTGCAAATTGATGTAAGCCTCGACCTTAAATGCACTATGGAAAATAACAATCAGACTTGTTTGTACATCTAATAAATTATTCATCTAGCAGTTTTGAAATGGATTTAGATAGATTTAGATTGTTAAATCGTTAATTTACTGGTCTCAGCAAATGTTTGTGTGGAGGCTGCACTTAAAGTTAACACTAAAAGCAAAAAATTAATTCCTTATGAATATAGTTCAGTCATTGATTCATCCTTATCATAGTCTTTCATAGCCAGATCTTTATAATGGAACCAGTGCCGCTTTAAATGGCCAAGGACCACCCAAGAGGCTATATGACTGACAAGTAAAGCAACCAATCACGTTTTGTGCCGCATCATATTTAGGAACGTGGAAATGTCCCCACAGTGACTAGTGTGCATTCTCAAACTTGATTGTGATGAATTCTTATTGTTACTGATGTAAATACTACAGCTTACTCGTTCCATCAGACGCCTTAAAGTTGTTTCCGGGCAGACCGGTAAAGAACAAGACAGACGTCAACCAGAAATCCTGTAGATTCAACCAATCCGAGGACAACTTTGAATCTGCTTGAGTGTTTCCAGTTAAGTGTGCCGAATGCACCAGCCGTTCCGCCAACGTCCTTTGGGTGTTACGTTTGAAACTAGTCTTATCACAACTTGAGAGCGATGTCTGGTTTTCTGAAATGCTTCAGTCAAAGTTGGTCGTGAAATTGGTATGTTATTGTCTTTCAGAGTAGGCATTCATCTCCAAAAGCTATGTTTATTGTGTCTGTGCCCTTTGTGCGAAATACAAGTAAAATACTGCATATTTTGTTTAGAAAAATTAGCTACAGTGGCTTCATCTGTTGCAGATTTTTTTTATATATATTTATAAGGAAGGTAAGATTTTGCTCTTTTGACTCACTGGATGATTTATTCACAAATGTTTCATACAATATTCAAATTCTGCACCAATAAATGTGTAACTTTGGATGGGAACATATGTAATATGTCAAAATATATATATATATAGTATATATCTTAAAAAAATAAACCAAACCATAAACTGTGATGTTGTTCCGGAACTGATACGACAAATTTCATATCCCAAACCCTCTCCTGCTGGTTCCAGACTGTTTATCAAGGGCCATTTTCATAACTTTAAAACCTCATGTTTATTTATATTTGTTAAAACTACAAGCACAGTGTCTGCTCCAGACCCTCCAGCGGGGGCCATTTTTCATAACTTAAAACAGACAATGCTTTTTATATGGCAGAAGAGTCATGACAAGCACACACACACACTTCAATTTTCATTGTGATCTTTTTTTTGGCTCTGCTTGCTGTATGAGCCTAATGAAATGAGCTCTCTCTCTGTGCCTATGTGGAGGTCAGGGAGTACATGTGGGGCGTAATTGATGTCTACAGTAATGGGGGAGGGTTGTTGGGGAAAAAAGGTGAGTTATTGATGTCTGTGCGACTAGTTGTCATGTTCAGGTCACTTTGGCTAAGTACCTACTAAATATTCAGCATCTGGCTCAAGGGCACATGAAACAGACCGTAGGACGGCAACAGGACAGAACGCGGTGCAGACAGAACAGAAATGGAAAGGAGCAGAAGACAAAGGGACAATCCATCAACATCTTTTATCACTGCAGAGCAAGGGTTGGAGAGAAAAGTACAGGGAACTTACCAAAAGAAACACCATTGGGTAAATCTAATCATTTACTGAAAACCCCACACCAATTTCTCCTTCTCCTACACCAAAACCTCAAAGCAAATGCTAAATGAAAAATGGACACCCTCATCCAAAGAACATTAGATGTATTACATTACATGAGGCTTAAAATGCTTGACAGTCTTTATATAAAGAAATCAGCCCAAGCTGTGTAACTAAAAAAATAATTTACAAAGACGTCACAACTAAACTCTCATGAATGTGAGGACGGCCACTTCCCTCAAGCCAATGCTGATAGTCTAAAAAGTTATAATACATGAAAATTATAATAAATATGAATATTTTTCTTACACAAACCCCCTGTTACTTCTGAAGACCCATTTATAACCCATTTATAAACCTGACTTTTATGATAGATAAATGTGATTTTGGAAAATGAACATTCAATGGCATTACAAGGACAATGATTTTTTATAAGAGAATTTTCATTTTTGGATAAACTATTCCTTTAAAACATGTTAAAGGAATTCAGCTTACCATTTTTGTAAAGAGTGAACAAATATGAATAAGGTCATTGCGGCCGGTGAATGTGCAATGATGTATTATTTAGGCATTAAGTGATATTTTTGATGTAGAAACTGTTGGGTTGTAATCAAGTGACATCATCATGTCGTGACTCATCATAGCCACACTAATGGAACTCCTGTGCTGAAGTCATCAACCTGCAGTGTCGGATGGAAGTGCCTTGTAACTGATCCTGGGTCTGCTTTAAATTGGCATGATAAATCTGCTGTGAGTCATCAGGGTACATCATCACCCATATGCCAGGAATTAAAGTCGAAGTCACTGCAGTTTACCTTGAGAAAAAAGAGAGAGAATGTAAAGAAATTAGCTGAGGTTGCTAACTGTAGACGCTACTTGTCCATCATCCATGCCCAGTTATGACAGTAACTCCATTCATTCGGCACTAAAAAATTGTGTGTTTGTGCTACGCAACATACTTTCAGAAGAAAATAATTGATTTACGCAGATTGTTTTGAGCATAGATATAAATAACTAGATGCCACATTAGCATCTGTTTCAATGGGCCACTATACTTGTCCACCATATTGGAACGGTGTGAGCCAGACTGTGTTACCAACTCTGCTGCTTTCCCATGCGTTTGTGTAACTTTTTAACAGTTGTTTTTCCATAATTTAGGGATGGCAGGATTTTTTTTTAAGCTGTCAATTTTACTATAATTTAATTTATAAATATCAAGTGCCGTTATTTAGTATAGGGATGTTAGGCTCGTGCACTAAATATTTTATTTAACAGATCTAGAAACCCTATCAAGCTGGTCAGTAAACACACAAGAGCAAACTGACTATGTATGATTATGAAAACATATTTACTGTTGTGTAAACTCAAAAATGATATTTGCCACTCAAGCACATGACAACAACGATCCCATAATCCCATTTTTCAGGAATTGAAATCCCCATGGTTTCTCAGCGTTGTGGCATTCTCCAAACTGTGAGGGACGTCAGTGGACCGTTCCAAGATGCCGGTCATGTCTATGCGCCTGGAGTGCCTGAATGGGGCATCTAGTTTTTTGTTATGATTTTCACAACATTGGCCTGAAGATAACTTCATGCCTGTGTTCGTTGATCGGTCTCTGGCTAGTGGCTATTTATATATTTTTTTATTTATATTAATATGATATAATAATAATATTTTAATGTATTGTATGATAATTGTATTGAATAAACACTTTGTTAAATTGAATTGTATATTCATTTCATTAAATAAACAATTTGTTGCCTGGGTCGTATACCATATACTTGTATACCGCAAGTTAAGTTTGGACCGCAAAAGCTTACATGCATCATGTAAATGTACAATCTATCGAAAAAGATAATTTCTGAAAAGGACAACTGCAAAAAAAATCTAATACATCTCAGCAGTCTAATTTAGATTTACCAGACTGCCTCATAATGTGTTCCTGTTTGGAAATAAACCCACACAAACACTTGCCTTATCTGGTCTCTCGTCCCCTGGCAGAAACTCTGAGGGGTCATGACACAACACCTCACTTCCTCAACTTACAGTCTGCTCCCTGAACCTTCACCTTTCCCACATTTTCACATACTTAATCTGCAGATGCACACGGAATCCAAAAAGACTCACATTTCCACTGTCAACCCATCCTGAAATCTGAAACACATTTATCAGTTTTTCTCATATCCTTTTAAGTCACTTGTGGATCAAAATCCGATCTGACATCTGTCTATTTGACCAAGGTCTAGACATAGTACTTTAAATGTGTAAAGTACTAAATTTAGTGATAATAAGTGATAAATCAAATATCAGCAGTATGCTTAAAAACTGCACATGCACACTGTGAAGAAATAAAGAAAGCTATTTATGCAAAAACCACAAGAGAATGTCAACTCAGAGCTACTTTTACTTGGCAGACTGCCTGGCAGCACTGTGAAGGAAGACAGAAGATATGGGCCTGTGTCTTGTGCCTTAAATTTAAATTTATGCATTTGATACACGCTTTTATCCAAAGCGATATACATTGTTGCAATACACTATTCATTGTATCTGAGTATGTGAAATCCCCTAGGATCGAACCCATGACCTTGGCATTGCTAGCGCCATGCTAAAGCAATGAACTACAGGAAAACCTCATCATAACACCACACATTGACTATGTGTGTATCATTATTCAACTGCTTTGTGTCATTGGCAATGTGTGTGTGAAAGAGCGCAGGAAAGAGGAAGGCAGACAGGTACAGCAGGAAGTGATCGTCTGAGTTATGGAAGAATTATGGTCTGAGTGAGTTACATGTATGCTTATTTTAAATGGCACGGATTACAAGCCACAAGTTGACAGTAAGCATCTACACATACAGATACCAGCTTTAGGTATTATTTATTATTCCTTGAAGAAAATTAGTTCTTAAAGAAGAATTTCTTAAAAGTATAGAGCAGTGGGTCGTGTATGTCACTTTTACAGGGATATCGAACAATGGCACTTCCCATCGACTTGCATTGGTTTCGCATCTATATAAATTATTGGGTACTGTCATTGTTCAGTTACCAACATTCATCAATAATATTCTGCAGAATAAAGAAAGTCATACAGATTTAAAATGACAAGAGGGTGAGTAAATGATGACAGAATTTTTGGTTGAAGTACCCCTTTATGTTTTCACTTTTACATATCTGCTATGTGTTCACAGGGTTGATTGTTGAATGATATAATATGTATAAATGAATGTCCAAATATATTGATGAATCTGAAAGTAGACATAGAAAAGGACAGATTTATCCAACATTATTTGTAGAGTTGAATCTGTCTTATTTTTAGTACCCGAAATGGTTTATGTGTTTAGGGCTTTGAGACTCCTATAAAAACATATTCAGAGCTCAAAAACTAATTTACATATTTAGTGCACTAACCTGTTTTTCTTCATGTCTCACTTGCATGATAAATAGAACATTTTAGAAAAGCAAGTGGAACTTTTCGCTTCTGAAAGACCATTGACAAGTGTCATAGCAACGCATATGTGCAACATGTTTGATGGGAGAGAGAGACCAGCCCCTCTCCTTTACCAGTCAGACAGTCTGTGGTACTGGGGGCTGAAGGGTCTGGAAATTATGCCGTTTTCAACATATAGACTGAATCCACATTGACTTTCCTGACAGACATTAGCCAGACTTAAGTCTCCTTCACAGGGCCATCATTCAAACTCTGTTTCCATCTATTCATCTCTTTCTCTCTCTCTCTTGCTTATATTCTCTGGTGAATTCTCAATTTTGTAAATAGGTTCTCCATCCAGGGGCTGTCAAGCACCAATTAATTGACTTTTTTATTGACTAATCTATGGGCTTATATATTATAGTACAAATGATGATGCTATCTATGTTGCTGGCAGCCTCGATTGGTTTACTTTTATTGTACAGAAAAAAGTTCAGAAAGACATGTTAAGTAAATAATGATAGATTTTCAGACAGCCTGATCTTGTATAAAAATATTTTACCTTGATGTAGGAACCAGAATAAATATGATAATGATATGCAAAAAGGCAAATGTCTCAAATGTCACATTAAAAACTCCATGCAGATGTAAACATATTTCACCAAAAACTGAGATAAACACACGCTCTTTCCTCCCTGATAAGCTGGAAAAACAAAATTCACAAACAAAGTTGTGACCAGAAGTGGAGAGCCCTACGGAGGTTTACGAGTCCTGTTCAAATTTCCATTGCCTCAAGAAAACACAATTACACCCTAAATTTGTGTCTGTCTGTGTGTGTTACAGTATTGTGAGAAACAATTCTGTTTTCTGGAGATGCAGCTATTTTCATACCTGACAGCGATGACAAGACTCAACAGGTTGAAGCTACACCAAGAACTTCGGAGGAATATGTGTGTGTGTATACAGTACATGTGACTTGGTATTCCACTAGGGGTATTAGAGGTCATTGAGTTTAAATATAGACTTTCCATGTCATTTGAATGTGTATATAAAGCATATACATGTGCACCTGTGCAGATATGGCCCCTAAAATATAGATTAGGCCTTTTGACAGGCAGTGAACTCATGGGAAAGTCAGATCTTCGTGTTTTTAGGTTACTCCATTGGCTAGTTATCAAAGTGCTTGAATCAGTATATGCATCTGTGCTGGCAGAAACGTTTCCCCTTTTTGTTCCTCTCTTGTGAAAAGAGCTGCTAGGCTCCACCTAAGCTGAGGAGTCCATCACAACCTTTAAGAAGCAACAGAGAACACACTCACCTGACTGACACCAGATTTTCCACAATCTTACTTTGTTTTTATATTTCTATTAATACATATATTTTAAGGGATAGTTGACCAAAATTTTTTTAATTCTTTCATCATTTACTGTTATGTCATTCCAAACCTGTACGACTTTCTTTTTTTTCTAGGGAGTAGAATAAAAAAAACACAGGTTACAAAATAAGACTTCATCATGTTGCTATGTTAATATATTTTACAAACATTTCTATTTATGCATTTGGCAGATGTTTTTATTATAAGTGATTTGCAGTACATTGCAGTAATTTATCAGTATGCCATTAAAGTAATAAACGGCCTAAAATGCACCTTTCTAAAATTGGTGCAATGTCCTAATAAGCAACTGGGGATAGTTTTCCCAAAATAAAAAATATTTTTTTCAACCTTATGTGGTTAAAAACCTGTACACGACTCTTTATTCTGTAGAACACAAATTAAAATATTTTGAGGAAGTTCTCATTGGTTTTGTGCCAATTCAATGTAAGTCAAAGGGGTCCAATTTTCGGTTTTCGGTTACCAACAAACTTCAAAAGATACCATTCTGTGTTCTACAGAAAAAATAAAGACAAAGTGGTTTGGAATGACCTTAGGGTGCATTTATGGTGTAAGAATTTTCATTTTGTGCATTATCTCTTAGTTCATAGCTAAAAATTTTTGGGTAAATAATCAGATGATATTTTGTTTTGGTATTATGATTAGTGTATTTATAATTATACAATTTATCTAACTTTGCTCACTTTTTTAATTACAAATCAATCCATTCTGGGATTGTCTTCTCCACTAAAGATACATATTATGCATCATAACAAAAAACCATTAAGACATTTATCAAAATCATCTTCTTTGGTCTTTTGTGTTTGAACTACGTAAACACCTCGTTCTCACTCCCAACTCCTCACATATTGATGTTCGGGCAGCGCCCCGCTGTATAGCCTTTTAATGCGCAGGATAACCCTTTGGCATCATTTTTCGATAAGCAGGGTACTCTGTTGCTTTAGGCTGTTTCCTAAACACTCAAGACCAACTCAACTTTATTTATATAGCGCTTTATACCATTTCCATTGTTACAAAGCTGCTGTAAATGAGACATATTGACTATAAGCAAAACAATTAAAGTCATATACCTGTAAAAAACTTTCCTGTAGCTCATTGGTAAGAGCATTGCGTTAACAACGCAAGGTTGTGAGTTCGATCCCAGGGGATTGCAAATACCTATCTAAAATGTATAGGATAAAGCAATGTAAGTCTTTGGATAAAAGCGTCTGCCAAATGCATAAATGTAAATGTAAAAACAAGAAAAAGGTGAAAACAAAGAAGACAGACATACCCACATACAAACGCTCAACACACACACACACACACACACACAGACATGCAAGCACGCACTCACAGTGAAAGCACACATTTAAGATAAAGGAGAGAGAAACACAGGTCAAATATTAAACAGACTATACATTTCTATTTGCAATATTAATTACCTAAAACTTCTGAATTTTAAAGCAGCCCCCCCAGCCAGGCAAATAGTGCAAAACAGTATGCAAACAAGGGCGAGGAACCCAAAACTCCAATCAAGAAAAAAAAACATTTTTCCCCAGGCCCAACCAGGGGATACTTGTTCCCCTCTGGTAAAAGCTGCTGCCTCTGTACAAGCTCGACAGTGCTTGCACGACAAGGCTAAATAAAAAATAAAATAAACTTACAAATAAGATAATTTATAGATTTAAGATTATCATTAATAATCTAATAGCATTTGAAATTTTAAAGTGAAGTCGTGTCAGGTCGCCGCGTCCTTTATCCAGCTCTATCATCTCAGCTCTTGTCAGGTCACCGCTTCCCATTCTCCACACTACCATCAGGTCTGGGCATGAACTGCATCCTGTGGTAACCTTGGAACAATGAGACAAGACTGGCTGAGAGTAGAGTACTGTTCTGCACTCTTTTTTGCAGGATTTATATTATGGAAGTGTAGTGTATGCAAGATTAAAAAGATGCGTCTTTAGTCTATATTTAAACTGACAGAGTGTGTCTGCCTCCTGGACAGTGCAAGGAGGACTATACCAAAGTTTAAACGCTAGATAGGAAAAGGATCTCCCACCTGCACTTGATTTTGAAATTCTAGGTATTACCAACTGACAGGATGCCTGAGAGCGTAATGCACGTGAAGGACTGTAATGCAATAGAAGTTCGCTCAAATACTGCAGAGCTAAACCATGTAGGGATTTATAGGTAATAACCAAGATCTTAAAGTTAATCTGGTGCTTTATAGGGGGACCAGTGCAAGGTTAACAGAACCGGGCTAATATGCTCATACTTTTTTGTACGTGTAAGAACTTGACCTGCCATGTTTTGGACCATTTGGAGTTTTTGTAATAAGCCTGCAGGGCAACCACCTAACAGTGCATTGCAGTAATATAGTCTTGATTTCATGAATGCATGAATTAACTTCTCTGCATCTGACAGTCACAGCATATGACGTAGTTTAGATATATTCTTAAAATGGAAAATCCCTGTGGTACACCAAACTGGACTTGCGATTTGCGTGACACCTCATTGTTTATTGCTACAAATTGAAAACAGTCGGATAAATAAGACTTAAACCATTTCAATGCTATTCCATTTAGTTCGACAAAATTTTGAGTCTATGGTGTCAAATGCAGCACTAAGGTCTAGCAGCACCAATAACAAAATACAACCTCGGTCAGATGTAAAAAGCAGATAATTTGTAACTCTGATCAAAGCAGTCTCTGCAACGTGACATGCTCTAAATCCAGACAGGAATTCTTCATTAATGTCATTCCTTTGGAGGAAGTAGCATAATTGAGTTGAAACTACTTTTTCCAAAACTTTAGATATGAGTGGTAAATTCGATATAGGCCTGTAATTCCCTAGTTCTCTAGGGTCGAGTTGGTGTTTTTTGACAAGGTGCCTTATAACAGCCACCTTATATAAGGTCCCGTCATGGCCTTCCAGAGGCCCTCCAGCTGGTCCCGTCGGGTCCTCCAGTGGTCTTCGAGCCAGCCTGCCCAGGGCTCCATCCTGGAGCCTGCCCCTGGACTCAGACAACCAGCCATTTAGTGATGATAATCTGCTATAAATCTCATCACAACAATAAGCATTGAGGGGGCCAGAGAATATTACAGTGGCTGACATCGTGCTTGCGAGCTCACACACCTCTTTAATATTATCTTTGGTGATCTCCGATTGATGGAGACCAAGACACTTTAATTCATTGCATTTGTAAAAATATAATTGTTTTCATAATTATTATGAATTTATGAATTATTATAATTTATAATGATCAAATTATTTATTTTTAACCATATAAAACACAGCACAGTCCCGGGTTCTTATGCTCAAACTGACCAAAAACAGTATAAAAGTATTACAAACAAACAACCTGCAGACCTTTTGAACCAAAGCTGTACAATAACTTTATAGGGAGAACTCTGCATCCTTGAATGCACGCAGACAGACATTGTGACTGCTTGGATCTTGTATTTTATCCATCCATCCATCCATTTTCTACCGCTTATCCGAACTACCTCGGGTCACGGGGAGCCTGCGCCTATCTCAGGAGTCATCGGGCATCAAGGCAGGATACACCCTGGATGGAGTGCCAACCCATCGCAGGGCACACACACTCACTCATTCACTCACACACTCACACACTCACACCCTACGGACAATTTTTCCAGAGATGCCAATCAACCTACCATGCATGTCTTTGGACAAGGGGGAGGAAACCGGAGTACCCGGAGGAAACCCCCGAGGCACGGGGAGAACATGCAAACTCCACACACACAGGTCAGAAGCGGGAATCGAACCCCCAACCCTGGAGGTGTGAGGCGAACGTGCTAACCACTAAGCCACCGTGTCTTGTATTTTATATTATATAAAAAATGAACATTACGATACTTTCTCAAACTGCCTGAATAGTGTATCGTAAACACAATTATCCTGTGCAAGTCACATCTGCGTGTTGACGCCAATGGTTTCTCATGCTCAGCAACGGATTACCCGCACGTCTAAAAGTGAGTTAAAAAAACTAACCCCATTTGAACAATAACAAATATTCTATCTTCTGCTTTTTTGCTATCTTCTATGTATGTTTCCCTAACTTCAACTCTGGTCTTCCTTATAAACATGGTTTTGCAGACTCTACTTATTGTTATTACCCTTGCAAAATGTTAAATGCTCTCTTATATCTCAATTATTTCGGATAAGAGCGCCTACTAAATGAATAAATGGAAATGTCATGTACAAGTACTGGGCAGCCACTCCTTCTGGATCGCTGTGACAGCATTAAAGTCACATTATAATGAAGAATTTACATTTGTAAATCTACACACCGGTCCATGATACACACTCTTGTTTTGCATATCATTTGTGATAGGGTGTGTATGAAGAGGGCAACATAATCCACCATGTCCTGCGGTACTGTATTAAATAAAGCGTACGGATATTAATCAATTATGTTGCATTTAAGTGCTTAGAAGTTCAGTCACTTAAGACAGTGTGGTGAGGAAGACGGGACGACAGCCGTGAGGTGGGGCCGGTAGCGTGAGTGATAGTTGGAATCAGTGAAAAAACATATGTGTGTTTGACAAAGAGAAATAGAGAGAGAGAGAGAGAGAGAGAGAGAGAGAGTATTAAGGTAAGGGTCAGCCTCAGAGGAAGTCCCTTTCATTGAAGTTCTTGTGAAACAGTCTAAATAGATTATTTATTAGCTACCCTGGAATTTACCAAAGCAACTTCATAGAACAGTAATGACTGTGTGTGTGTGTGTGTGTGTGTGTGTGTGTGTCTGTAGGATCAGGTTCAAAGCCTCGACCCAGAGCAGGACTCTAAACAAACCTGGTTAGTTTCTGTGGGCTGCAGACGAGGGTTATTTGTTTAGTTCCTGGCACATTCGCATGTACTCATCCCCTGAAATAAAAAAGGCATTTAAAATCAGAGATTCAAAATCTTCCTTGAAGCTGGAAACAAGCAAAACAATAATTAACATTCAGTCTCTAATAAAATGTAAGCACATTTTTTACATCACCAGAGGATTTACCATGTGCATAGGATCTAATGTAGCCCCCACAGCAGCCATAGCAGCATCATTGCAGCAAGTTTGCCAAGTGCATGTTTACATATTTTTTTTGAAGATTTAATAATCGAGATATAGTTAAAATGATATAAATTATGAAATTCAGTAAAGGAATACAATCGATCATCATCTATCATGTATCGCTGAGGCACTAAAAGTTATTGTTCAACTATGCAACTATGCATTAGTTGAACAATGCATAGTTCAACAACACTAATCTGAAACACACACACACGGTCAGTTTTGTTTAAAGACATCTGGCACTTTCTCAGTGGAAATCACAGTTAAACAAATTAATCTCCTTCTCCGTGATCTGAACACATAAGCAGGCTGACCAAACACAGCTCAAGTCATATATTCTGCTCTTATCGCTGGATTCTGGACCCGCTATCTTAAGTAAACCTCCACATCTTCTCCCTGTCCTAGACACACACAGAACAGCCGGCTACACTAACAACTCATCAGTGGAATACAAAAAAGGCGATAGTGGGAGAACAGGAACTTCAGAGTTTTCCTGAAAGTCACAGAGATAGCCTTCAACAAAAAACATTCTGTGGTAAGTGAAAAAGAAAATGTAAGTGAAACTGTTTAACTCAAACAGATGCCTTCAAAGACCTTGAGAACATTTCTTTGAAGGCAAATACAAGTAATGTTATGAACAGATAATAAAAAAATATTCATGCCCATTGAATGTGTATTTATTTTAAGTAATCTTCCCTGTTACATCAAGGAATGTGTTAATGAGCTTGTGTTTGTGATTGTTCCAGTTTTACTATATTGGTCAAATGAGATTTGTATGTTTTTTGTGAAGGTTAGGCTAAAGTAAAAATCATTATGTTACAATGATGCCATGACACACACATTTACCAAAAAAGTGTGCATTTTAAATGATTGCTGTAAATACTTGTCAAAGTTGACAAGTGCTTTGTTATACTTGTTATTGGTAAAATGCATTAAAAAAATCACGAAATATGGATATAAAAGGTTTCAGAATGTCAGCAGTAATATAAAGTATTAAGCTGACATTTTGAATCAAGTATAACATTAGATGTAATAAATCTTCTATCTCTTCTCTTTTTTGTTTTCCTATCAGGGCTCTCTAACCCTCTTGGACAACTCCGATATGTTGCGTGAAACCTTTAAGAACGGAGGTCTGACACAGACTCAAATCAAAGAAAATCCCACATAAATCTTCAGACTTCATTCTCAAGCACACCCATCCCACACACTTACATTGTGTGATCTTGGAATGGACTAGAGTCCATCTGTTTAGTGTCATTCACACACATGCCTGATCAATCTCAGACTAAGTTCCTGATATATGGACTAAACCTCACATTAAGATAACACGGGGAAGTACGCATTTCTATCTCTCTGTGTGTGTTCATGCAATAAATGTGGAGGAGAATATACTTACTGTAGAACACAAGATAATGTGATGTATCAGAGATTAATGGTACCTTGAAACATATTGTAGTGTTTGATTAACTCAGTCATGTGGTATGTACATTATAATTGTATTGGTATTACCATGTTATTACAATTTTCTAAAAACATGGTGATTGAACGAATAATATAATTCCAAGCATATAACAATAATATATTAATGAAAACTTCAAATAATGAAAACTTGTATCTCTTTCATCTCTGGAACACAAAAACATTGGTGACCAAAATACATTGCCCCCTTACTGACTTCCATTGAATGGAGACAGAACTTAGACATTTCTCAAAATATATACTTTGACTTGCAAAAGAAAGATTCATATACCATTTTAAACTACATGAAGGTGAATAAATTATGATAACATTTTTGTGTGTACTGTGATTGACAGCTGGGTATCTCATAAGATACATTTAGCATTTAATAAAATGCTCTTGGAAAACAAACGCCAGCTGTAGAAGCATTTCCTCAGCAAACACCTGCAAGCAGTCACAGGCTGAGAACATCGCTCTGCAAAAAACACATGTTCCTCCCCACAAAAACAGAGAACGTCCCTCTCCCTCCCTCGTTCTCCTCTCATCACCTCTCACAATGCTGTTTTCCAAACTTGACCGCGTCTTCAACTGAAACAGCCCTTGTTCGCCTCACAGGGCTGTGCCTTTGTTTATATTTTGACTGTATCCTAGCAACTGCACTGTTTTTGCTTACAGATCCCCACCGCCCCAGGGCTGGGCGACCCGCAGGCAGTTTCTCCATGTCTCTCTTTCTCTCTCCCTCCCCAACACATCTGCTCCACATTCATGTAAGGGCACTAAAAAGCCTGAACTTGAAAAAAATGAGAGAAGAAAAGAATGGAAAAAAGCTTTTGAGCAACGCGATGCACGTGCAGGAAAAATGTGACTCAGACAAAAATGCCAATGACAGTGGAGAGCAAAATAAAAAGCGCTCTGGAGTTTATGGTTGCAGTAAAAGGTTCTCAGTGTTTCTGGTTTGTGTGCCAGGTTATTTGGCTCCGGGGTTCACAGTGCTGGCAAAAGTTGGAAAATGAAGCTCTACTCTCTCTCTCTCTCTCTCTCTCTCTCTCTACATTCACACAGTGCTGTGGCTCATTTAAGAGTCACTTGCTGGGTTCAGTGTCAGTCCAATGGATTATGAACACAATAGGGTTACTTATTGACATCCCAGTGCAGTCAATATGGATATGCTGAGATCCTTGAGTGAGGCGATTGATTTAATAATGCAACTATTGGAGCACAATGAAGCTATCTATTCACTTCTCAAACTGCATGTTTCTCTGTCTTTCTCCTGAGGTCAGTGGGTTTCCCAGACCTGGTATCCATATGTGAACCAGTGTCGCTGTATTGCTCAGATTTATTTAAAATGTGACCAACTTTTCATTTTTTCATTCTTTTCATTTGAAGTCAAAGTATAGTTTTTCCTTACCTAACAGCGCATAATTATATTAAAGGGGTTGTGCAACGTTGTTTAATGCATTCTGACTTCTTTATAATGTTAAACGTGCTGGCTCCTCATGCTTGACATGGGCAACTTGTCAAAAAACGAGTTGGACGTATGTCATAGCATTTCTGTGCTCGATACAGAACTCTTAAAAATAAAGGTGCTTCACGATGCCACAGACGAACCTTTTTTGTCTGAACGGTTCTATAAAGAACCTTTTTTTGTCTGAAGAACTTTCTGTCTCACAAATGGTTATTTTTGGCAAAAAAAGGTTCTTCAGATTATAAAAAGGTAAGAAAGAGATCGTTGCTTAAAGAACCTTTGACTGAATGGTTCTTTGTCAATCCAGCAAGAGTGGGAGAAAGAGCACACCCATGTGCTCCTTCGTTCCCGAAGTTCAGCGTTGTTTGTTTGTTCACTGCATTTCGGGTGACTCTGCTCTCCAAAAACATTACAGCAAACCCAATAAATGTTAATCATTAAGTTAAGTCATTTGGCAGGTTATTCATCTGGTTCTTTTTTCCCAAATAGCTAACATCACTCTTGATATGTTGTCTCTGTGAAGTTCATCCTTACATACTCTTTGCAAATACACTCATGTAGGCCTACACAGCATCGTATCATACAGCCAGACTGGAGCCCGTGGGACCATTGGAAGCTCTAATGTGGAAAATATGGAAAAAAGTATGAGAAAATGTTCAGATTTGAACAATTGACTTCTGTACATTCCAGCTGATTACTGTGCTAATATTTGCCAGCATCCACTCAGGTACCTACCCAAAACAGTTCCTTAAAAGAAAAGCTCTAAAATGAAGAGCTCTATACAAGCAGATGTAAAACCAGGCCTTCAAAAGCCTTTCATTCTCTTCAAACCCCATTAAAACTATACAAATCCTTCAATCCCTGTTGTCTTTTCAGTACATCATATTATTCCTTTCTTCCAAAACATCATCTTTCCTCTATACTGTTCTTCAATCTCTGGCTAGTTTTGGAAAGAGCCGCGCCCACACGTGAGCCGAGTCCCATCCCGCAGTGCTGTCTGCATTCTCTGAGCTTAGCATTGTAAACAGTGGCACCTTCCTGACTGCATTTTTCCATTGTAACATGGCAGAGAGTCATGAAACACTACAGCCAGGGGGATCCAGAACCAGCATGCTTACTCAAAATTCCCTTGAAGTTTGTATTGTTTTATCTTAACACAAACATTGTTCAGAATTATTTGCTGTTGTTGTTTTAAGATTCTTTGCCGATCCTGAGGATGAGGTTTTGAAAGTGGAAACTGTGGAGGAAGGGATGTACAATATTTGGCCAAAACTATGAGGACTTCCCCTTCTAATTAATGGTTGTGGCTAGTAATTTCTTTGAGGACAAAGCTTTATACTAATGTACAGTATAAAATCACAATCTCGAAGACTTTGTTGTAACAATATGGGCAGGAGATAACAAAGTATTTAAATTTCCAGATAATTATTTCAAATTTTAAGAAATTACAAAAACAAGGACTTTATTTAGCTTTTATGTGAGATGTGTGAGTGCCTTGTTTTTATTTATATTTGCTTTGTATACTTTGTTTAGAGAAATTGCTTGTATCTCTTTTTGTTTTTATCTGATTGTTTTTATCTTGTGGTTATTGATTTCTAGTATATGTTGAATTTTTGTACCTCTACTTTTGCTTAAAGTGCTTTGAGATGCTACTTTTAAAGGCGCTATATAAAATAAAGTTATTAATATTATTATTTAGTAACAAAACAAGGTGTCCGCAAACTTCTAGCCTTAATGACGACAGCATCCCTGACAACAAGTATTAAAACTAGAAAAAAGCAATCACTAAAATTGTATAAAAATCTTATATAGATATATAGTATATACCGTAGATACAAAAAAGAAAATAGTATGAAAACAAATCCACAAGAGAAACTAATTTAATTTAATCTTACAAATGCATGAACTGACTTTTCCAGTTAAGACTTTTTTGGCGATTTAACTCTCACACTACACAGATGAATAACAGAATGTTAGGATTTTTTGTTTTGAGAGCCTGAGAGAATAATATGATCTGGAATAAAAGCAGAGTGTCTGTCTGTGGCCTTTAATCTATATTCTATATTCATTCTTCAGGATCAGAACCTGAGACCTACAGGAGAGATAAGCTGAAACATATGTGTCTGTGTGCCTTGAGGGGGTGTGGGGCTGGAATTTGTGGGTGGCATAAAAATGAGATTCTTCTTTTGTCCTCCCATCACCCTTTTAATATACACACGAACACACACGGTACACTTTCTTGAAATATTACATACATACTGTATTCACACAGTATGCGCCTTCAAAATCGATAAACACATAGGTTCACATCAGTTGGAGTTTATGAATATTCATCTACTTATTCCTTGAAATGAAAGGGACATAAATTCCTACAAAGAAATGAACACACATTCATTTATAATATACGTATTATATACGTATATATCTATATGCATACTGATCATGGACGCAGATTCAAACACACATGCACACATATTGTTTACATTCTTTCCCTGGGGTCCATTATTGTAACAGACAGTTGATGTTTCAGTACAGCTTCGCTGTATGGTTTACGGTTACCAGAAAAATACCTTTCTACTCTCTTGCTCATAACCTTTGACCCCCTGTTTCACTGCGGCAGAGTCAGAGAGGAGGTTAGGAGAAAAAAGAGAAAAGTAAAGGGGGGTATAATAAAAAAGAACACATGCGGCGACAGCTTAGCTAACCTGATGATTTTATCCACATAACAAAAAACCTGCATTGTTATTACTGGTTTTCAAAGTTCAAATGCTTTCAAACGTTAAATAAAATAGATGCATAATTACACTGGTCAAGGTTGTAACTTTAGTTTGAGAAGTGGGGGGGACAAAAAATGGAGAAAAATGTTTTGGATTTGAATCCCCTTTCTTGCATTTACATACGTTTAGGGACAATAGTGATACAAAATGAAATAATGGATTTGCTGCATGAAGTGTGGATGGAGGGCAGCAAGTGATTTTCTCCATTGGCAATTCACAATCACAAACTCAAAATACCTATGTTCTGCATCGTTTTCGATTGTTTAAATCGATTAAACCATGAAACCCCAGAGTGGTTTTGTTTGATATCAGTGATAAATAAAAATTAACTTAATTTGGTTTACCGTGGTTGATGTTTTGGTATGTTAAGCTGTTTCTTATAATGGATTTTGGGAAAGAAACACTTAGAACATAATAAAGGTATATATGTACTTTGAGTTTTCATAGTGAATTCCTATGGAGCAATTCACCTGCCGTCCAGGTGATTGAAAACAACCGTTCAGTGAGCAATTTATATATTGTGAAAGCAACGGCCGCATCGACAAAAGCAGACTGCTCGGTCCTACTTCTCTGTGGCAATGCCGGCGTGTGATTAAAAATCCTAAACAAATTTGAAAGTGGAGGGCATGTACGGGATTTGGGAAAGTGGAAATGACATGTCCCCTTTGTCCCCAGTGGAAATTACGCCCCTGAAATATAAAACAATGTAGGCTATTTCAAGTTTAAGTAATGTCTACATTATAACAAATTAAGTAAGAAAACTGAGTAGTATGACTATCCTACACTGACCTACAAAAAATGGCTTGGTAAATTCAAATCAATACACTAAATGGAGTAGATGTGTGCTTTACAAGACATGGACACAATTTGCATAAAACATCCCTTTTTATTACTTCTAACTCTCTTATTTCTTTCAATCAATGCCAAGTATAAATGTTCCACGAGTTTGATTATTATTACTGGCAAACCTGCATTTCTGTTCTAAGCTCTATCTTCTGGGAAGTGAACTTGATTTTGAGTAGCTTGTGACTTTAGATTTGCTTTCTGAGAATGGGGCAGATCGGCAATCTAGTATAAGTGAAGGTCATTGTGTGTATTTGTGAGTGTATTATTAATACTGCAATTTTGTGCAGAGTAACATCAATCGTTGCTCCTCTTCATTATTCTTCATACACAATTTATATTCACTTTTTAGGGCACGTTCACACATAATACTTATTGAGATATTTCTATTTGAAAACGATCAGCGAACATGAAAACACCTTTTTGGAGACAATCTTTGGTGCATTATAAAACAGTAAGCTTTTGTCACAATAGACAAAAGGAATCACACTGAATTCACCCAACCAGAAAGAAAGTAAGTCATATGGGTTTGGTATGACATAAAGGTGAGTACATCATGACAGAAATGTAATTTTAGAAAATTATGCTCCTGAGTTTATCCAATGAAATTGAAGCACATTTCATTGAATGATTCAAATAAATTGACCCTTCGCCAGCAGTTTGATTGACAGGCAATCTGACCAATCATGATGCCGATATTATCTGCCCCCGTGTCTGACTGCCATTTTGTCCGACAAACAAACCTGTCATAGTAGAGCTTTGATGATTAAATTGAAAAACTTGCTTTTGAATTATTGCTATAGTGGGCAGACACATATATGTTACCCTGGATTACAAAACCAGTCTTAAGTAGCATGGGAACATTTTAAGTGAAAGACGAAAATACATTGTATGTGTCACAATTATCGAAAAATCATTAGGCTATTAAGTAAAAATCATGTTCCATGAAGATATTTTGTAAATTTCCTACCTTAAATATATAAAAACTTTATTTTTATGAGTGGATGGCCTGCCACAGTGCCCCTGATTAACAACTTCAAGGCAATTTTCTCAATATTTTGATTTTTTTTACACTCTCAGATTTCTTAGTTTTAGGGTCACATTGCTCAGCTTTAATGAACGTTCACACTATAACGATAGACGATAACCAAGTTATAACTTTTAAAAATCATTCTAAATTAACTAGAATAGCGGAGATCACATCACATCAGCAACAACATCAGGCTCTGCTGAGTCTGAGAGAGGACCAAGAGCGCCGTTTCCAGGCTCTTATCCAGACCCGGCAGGAATCCCGCGAGTCGTTCCGGAGCTGGGTGAGTCAGGAAGGAGCCGCGTCCGGGTCAACGATCGCGTCCCCCAACATCCCACTCCACAAGATGGGCCCCCAAGATGAGCCGGAAGCCTTCTTGGAACTGTTCGAGAGGTCCGCGGAACTATCGGGATGGCAGCCAGACGCCTGGTCAGCCCGTCTAATCCCCCTGTTGACGGGCGAGGCCCAGATGGCTGCCCAACAGCTGCCCGTGTTGCTAGTCTTCTACAGTACGCGGACCTCAAGAAGGCGATCCTTGAGCGGGTGGGGCTCAATCCGGAACAACATCGCCAGCGGTTCCGGTCGTTGGAGATGGGGGATCGCGGTCACCCGTTCGCTTTTGCTCACCAGCTCCGGGACGCCTGCCGCAAATGGCTGATGGCCGACGCCAGCACTATCGACCAGGTAGTGGACAAGGTGACACTGGAGCAGTTCGTGGGTCGACTCCCCAGGAAAACCGCCCAGTGGGTCCAGTGTCACCGACCATCATCGCTGGCTCTGGCCATCCAGCTGGCGGAGGACCAGTTGATGGCGTGCCCCGGGGTCGGCGTACCCCAAAACTCTACATCTCTCTCTCTCCCCATTTCCCTTTATCCTTCTCCTCGCCCTGTACCCTTTCCCAGGACCCGGGGGAGTTTCCTTCCCCGTCCAGCTCCACGGACCCGGATGTCGCCGGAGATGGGAGTGACCCGAACTGTTGAGGGAACCGGGAATCTATAGGGCCAGGGGCCCAACACCTCCTTCCCCCCGTCTGCCTCTCCTCGCCAATTCGGGGGTCTGCCTCCTGCCGCTAGGGCGGCGGGGACTTCTGGGCCGGCCTGTTGGCGTTGTGGGGACCCCGGACATTTTATCGACCGATGTCCAATGATGGAGGTCGGTATGATGATCCGGGTGCCCGATAACCCATCGGCTGCCCTCGGTCAAGACGGTTAGAGTATTCGAGGGGGTACATATCAGGCTCTGGTGGATTCAGGATGTAACCAAACCTCAATACACCAAAGCCTAACTCAATTTGTGGCAAGGGATACGGGCCGTATGGTTAAGGTAAGGTGTGTACACGGGGATGTGGTGAATTATCCGCTGGTGCCGTTAACCATCAAATTTAAGGGGTTCAAACATAGAGTGGAGGTGGCTGTTAATGAGCACCTCAAACATCCGCTAATTTTGGGAACTAATTGGCCATTATTTTCTGTATTACTGGGACAACTATGCGCGGATGTTCCTGGGCGCAACCAAAAGCAATGGGGGGGTGCGGTTGCTCAGTTTGGGGAGGTTGAGCCGGGACCACTGACGTCTGGCTCAGAGGAAAGGAGTGCTGGGGAGAAGATAAATCTTTTCCGGGGAGATGATTTTCCTCTGGAACAGAGTCAGGATGATTCGCTCAAAAATGCGTTTGATCAGGTCCGTTCCATCGACGGACAACCTCTCCATCCTGATCAACTGTTATCCTACCCATATTTTGCTATTTTAAAAGACCGGTTGTATCGAGTGACCCAAGACACTCAGTCAAAACAAGATATAACCCAATTGGTCGTACCTAAGAGCCGTCGGGAAATGCTTTTCCAGGCGGCTCATTGTAATCCAATGGCAGGGCACCTAGGTCAAGCTGCAACTGTCAATCGTCTAACGACCCGTTTTTTTTGGCCGGGCATTCATGAGAACGTGCACAGGTGGTGCGCGTCTTGTCCTGAATGCCAGCTGGTAAACCCACCGGCCACCCCACGGGCACCATTATGCCCACTCTCACTTATGCAGGTCCCCTTCGAACGAATTGGTATGGACCTGATCGGGCCGTTAGAACGATCTGCACGAGGGCATCGCTATGCATTAGTCATCGTAGATTATGCAACACGATACCCTGAGGCAGTGGCGTTACGTAATATCTCAGCAACCAGTGTTGCGGACGCCCTGTTTCGCCTAATCTCCCGGGTGGGAATCGAATAGGGGATCTCAATTATGAGGTAGTTCGATCAGATAGGAGCGGAGCACATCAAATTTATCACCTCAACCTCCTCAAAAAATGGAGCGAGGCGAACACTGTGATGCTGGCGACGACAGTGAGTAGAGAAGATGATCTCGGGCCGGAGGTTAACACCAAAGTACAATCCCTCGCTCTGGCCCCAGGAGGAGATCATCTCTCGTCCTCCCAGGTCACAGATGTTGTTAAATTACAAGCAGAATTTGCGGATGTTTTCTCGCCCCTACCTGGTCGTACAAATCTCATAGAGCACCACATTGAGACCAAACCAGGTGCGATCGTGCGAAGTCGCCCATATAGATTGCCTGAACACAAAAAAATGGTGGTTCGGAAGGAATTAGAGGCAATGCTCGACATGGGAGTAATAGAAGAGTCCAACAGTGATTGGGCGAGCCCGATAGTCTTAGTGCCTAAAACCGACGGCTCCGTCCGGTTCTGTGTGGACTATCGAAAAGTGAACGCAGTAATGAAATTCGATGCTTATCCAGTGCCACGAATTGACGAATTACTAGACCGACTAGGTACTGCTCGTTTTTATTCGACATTGGATTTGACTAAAGGATACTGGCAGATCCCTCTATCTCCCTTATCCAAAGAGAAAACAGCTTTCACCACGCCGTTCGGGTTACATCAATTCGTTACACTTCCGTTCGGGTTATTCGGGGCCCCAGCAACCTTTCAGCGCCTCATGGACCGCACACTCAGACCGCATGCTGCATATGCCGCCGCATACCTAGATGACATCATCATATATAGTCATGACTGGGAGCGACATATGCAGCACCTGAAGGCGGTCCTGGCTTCGTTGAGAGGTGCGGGGCTAACGGCTAACCCGAAGAAGTGTGCGGTTGGAAGTAAGGTATCTGGGCTTCCACTTGGGTCATGGGGTGGTGCGTCCCCAAATTAATAAGACAGCCGCAATTGCAACCGCACCAAGGCCTAAAACCAAAAAGGAGGTGAGGCAGTTCCTGGGGCTGGCGGGATATTACAGGCGGTTTTTACCCAATTATCCGCTGACTGACCTCACTAAAAAAGGGGCACCAGATGCCGTCCAATGGTCGGAGCAGTGCCAGCAGGGGTTTACCCAGGTGAAGGCTGCTCTGTGCGGCGGGCCGTTATTGCACTCTCCTGACTTTTCTCTTCCCTTCCTTTTGCAGACTGATGCATCGGACAGAGGCGTGGGGGCGGTGCTGTCCCAGGAGGTGGGTGGAGAGGACCGTCCGGTGCTGTACATTAGTTGTAAGCTCTCACAGAGAGAGACGAAGTACAGCACCATTGAAAAAGAATGCCTGGCGATCAGGTGGGCGGTCCTCACCCTTCGCTATTACCTCCTGGGACGGGAGTTTACGCTCTGTTCGGACCACGCGCCTCTCCAATGGCTCCACCGTATGAAGGATACCAACGCGCGGATCACCCGTTGGTATCTTGCTTTACAACCCTTCAAATTCCAGGTGGTCCACAGACCGGGGACCCAGATGGTTGTGGCCGACTTCCTCTCCAGGAGGGGGGGGGGAGGCTGCAGGCCGGATGGAGCCCCGGCCTGAGTCAGGCGGTGGGGGTATGTGGAGAGGTGGGCGTGGTTCAGCACGGTCTGCGGGGAGAGAGAGAGTCGGGAGAAAGACGGTAAGTAGGCAGATCAACCACTTAGTGAAATCACCTGCTTCTTGTTATAGTAATTGGCGAGGAGACGCTTCAAAAGGAACCGACGGATCGGCAGGAAGTCGAGAGAGAGCGGCTGGGAAAGTCGAGTTGCAGAAGCCAAGACGTGGCCATAGAAGCAAGAAAGAATCTCTGTTTATTGTGAATTATAGAAACAGTTTATTTAAGAACCGGAAGTGTGTGAAACCCGGAAGTAAAGCAAAATAAAGTCTTACTACTTTCCCAGCCACGCCGACCCCGACTCCTTTCTTCAAGTTCGAAACGAACTGGTTTACATACTCTCTCAAATTGTCATTACTACAAATTTCGGAGTAAATATAAACACTTTATATATCACATTTAGGTTAGCTATACATCCAATTGTGTGACAGTAGTAGCCTACTGCATCGTGCAAGTTTAGAATTAACGTAATATTATCGTCTGCTGATGTGGACGCAAATATAGGTATAATTATTGTTACAGTTATCTCAAGTCCTGAATGTATCTCTAAAAAGCATATGGCTGACCTTTCTGTCTGAAATCAGCGTGTCATTTTTCTAGAAATTCTTCACTATTTCCCCAGGGAGTGCACAAATTTACACTAGGAGCGCATGGCTTATACCAAAATCTTGCGGACGAAAGGGGGTGGGGTTTTGCCAAGGGTCACTTATGAACGTTGAAAGCACACAAATTGGCAAATGTTCTCCAGTTTTTTCCCCTTTGTAATGGTAAGAGAAAGAGCATATACCCACTATTGAATCAGAGCTTTGAGTTTGAACAACACGCTCAGACACTAAGAGGTTGGCCAGAACACTCCTATTAATTATTAGCTTGGCGGCTCGCGGACCTTGTTCCTATCTTGAAACTAGCTTCAAAGCTAGTATTGAGAGAATGTATAGGCTCTTCCACAGGTCAATTAAGCAAATGATATTCTGAGTGTACATTTACAGCATATGTTTGTGCTTTAAGAGGACAATGCTTTGACCTGCAGTGGCATCTTATATAGGCCCATAACGAATTGTTCACAAATAGTCTAGCTTCATCCAAATTCCTCGCATTATTTATGTTTTCTGTGGAGTACAAAGGGAGGGTTTCGGAGAATTTTACTGAAGGCTTTCAAGCCTTGAAAAGAATACAAAACCATCATAAAAAATCTCCCTAAGTGCCGCACAAATGTCATATGGGTCATATGAGTGAAATAAAGTAGGCTTAGTAAATGTTGACAGAATTTGCTGAATATTTTTTGTAAACTAATGCTTCATGTAATGCCTTTATTGTTGCCTTGTAAACACTTGTTTTACTTAGTCTTGAATTGAATTCACCTCCCATGTTGGCTTCCCACAATCCTTCCCATCATCTCACTGGCAGGTTAATACTGCTTTCTGTGAGGAGTTTATACTGCAACAGATGTTTGATCATAACGTGGTTTCTTTATTACACATTTCGATTCACCCCATCATCTGTCAGCACTTCTGAGAACACAATAAAGTTGAAGAGCATCTATAATGAAGCAAGACAATACAGTAAAACTCCATGTGTTCACTATTCATCAGTTGTTCAAATTATGGTCTTGAAGTTTCAAATAGCAGAAGCCATGCCAAGGGATAAAGAGCCACAGAGTCAATCCAACAAAGCAGAGGCAACACAATTCAGACAGAAATGAGTAATAAATTACCCTCACATCATTTTTAGATTCATGCAACAGAATTGAGAGTTTGCAGAAAGATAATGAAGTTTGGATCAAGACAAAATGTCGAATGAGACAAACGGCATAATGTCTAAAACAAAATATGAATATTACACAAATTCATGGATGGATGTGCTTTAGGACAGGGTAAACCCAAAGCCCATGGCCTGAACCATTTGACCCACCCTTCCCATAACGCTGTATCGTTCTACAAACATTGTCACATCCAGCAATGAAATAACTTCACTATTGTGTGACATTTTCTGCTACTCTTCAGTTAGAGCTGCTTGTGTTATTACTGTTATGGGAGATAAACCGTAATAATGCATAAAGATGGCTTCAGTATATGCATTATGTGTTATCATTTCAGCAAGTTAAAAAGCAAAACAATCTCAATGGTCATTATTCCATTACGACAAGCAAATCGATATGCCAGATATAATTAAGTCACTTAGTTTGTCAACACATATAACTGTGTCCAAGTTTTAGAGATCTATATAGTTTATATTGATTATTTAAAAAAGCCCTGGTAACTGGTTACCGAATAAAAACACACATTTAGTGGTTAATTTCAGTAAGGACCTAAATCTTGCTATTTAATCATACAAAACAAATTTAAGGTTTATGTTTCTTTACTTAATACATGCAATTTAGTCTTATACCTCACTATGTGTGTGTGCAATTTTCAATAATGTTGCAGGCTGTAGGGTGTGACTACACAGTGTGTATGCACTCATGTCCTGGCACGTTTCTTGCTGTAGTAGGAGATGGGTGCCATCACTGAATGCCCCTTTGGTAATGCCTACAGTCACAATATCTCACTACATTTCCACTCTAGGACATAAAGCATCTCTTCTTATTCACACACACACAGAAAGAAAAAGAAAATGGACAGAATGAGAGAAAAATGCCTTCGCTCTGTCCATCAGGCCAGCGGGATGACAGTGAGTGATTCATGATGCTGGCATGGTGCCTGCCATAGAGCTGGCACATTGGCATAAAGCCTTACATTCTGACTACAGTCCAGTCCTGCAGTGGGTGTGGAGCCAAAGCAGGACACTCTCTGCATAACTCATTAATACACTTCACAAAGCTAGTTAGCCTTTAAACATTTCTTGCTCATACACCGTAATGATGTACACCTTGCCATATACAATGAAAATTTTATTTAATAGGACAAAACATAATTTTACTGTACATTACTGTAGTAATTCAGTCTTTTGCAAGATTAAATAATTTATGGTAAAGAGTAAAAGCAAGTTTTTCTTTAAGTCTTGAGGAACAGGATTTAATTAGCTACACTCTTAAAAATAGAGATGCTTAAAAGGTTCTTCTCAGCGATGCCATAGAAGAACCATTTTTGGTTCCACAAAGAACCATTCAAAAGTGCATTAGAGAACCATCTCTTTCTTACTTTTTTATAATCTGAAGAACTTTTTTCGTCACAAAGAACCTTTTGTAAAACAGAAAGATTCTTCGGATGTTAAAGGTTCTTCTATGCCATTGAATAACCTTTTGAAGCAACTTCAGCTTTCTTCAGCTTTTCACATTGATGTTTAACATAACATTCATGTTAAATTTAATATTGTTTGGTTAATGTTTGCCGACTGTGTTTTGTGTTTGTTTAACACTGTGTGTGCACAAGCTACACATTCTTATCAGGCAAACCACTTGTGGTTTGAGATGCATGCAGGTTGCAAGTCAGACATGTGTAAATGCATCTGGTTGTTCAGGCCACATTCATAAACTTCACTTCCAAATGGAACTAAATCATACATAATGCAAAGGAATTTTTCACTTCACAGGGAAGAGAAATTGCAAAAAAGGTGAAACTGGTAAAATTTGCAATGTGGTGCAAACTTTTACTGTAATTCTTGTACAGTAATCATACTTGTACTGTATTTCAATTTGCTTTCTGAAGCCTATACTCTTCTGTCTCTGTTCATTGGACAATCCGTCTCATCATCCATTCTACTTCAAATGCACACCTTTAGTGTTGAATGCTCCATTAATATTTCTCTATAGTGTTTACTTGTGTCATTTTGAGACTAGGCCAACACTTTTATTTTAAGACAGACAACAGCACAGAAAGAACCCATCGACCCATCCCAAAGACTCAAGCTCTCTAAATGTTTACTGACTGAACACTCTGATGGTGACAATCTGTGTGTCTAGGAAAGAGAGAAAGACAGCCAAGGTTCCACATCCACAGAGAAAGTTTAATGAAATAAATGCGAAACGAGTTGGTTTAAAGTAATTCAAATCTTTCTAACATACCAAAACACCAACATTGAGCAGATCAGATAATGACTTAGGCCTCCAAAACACCTTAAAAATGGTTGTTTCATTATTGTCTTTAACCTCGAAAAAAAAGTTATTGTTAATGTTACTGAAGATGCACAATTGTACAGGAACTTAACAATATTTTAGTATAATGACAAATATTGAAGGTTGTCGCTGGCAACTGATATCCACGTGCTTCACGCATGTCAGACATTGGGCACACACTTCTCACAAAAAACAAGTTTAACAATGTCTTACTATACATCTCTCGAGCTAGGTTTGTTTTGCAACGTTACATACAAAACATTAGGCACACAAGCTACATTATACCCTATGTCTCATGCTTTAAGGGCACTGAAATGTTTGTATTGGAAGGGGGAAAAGATTGAGAACATGACTTGCAGTGTAACACTTATCAATTAAAACAACAAAAGTCGATCAGAAGCCATTTTTCCTCATTTAGACAAGAGATGGCAAACCATACAGAAAGAGCATAACAAACCAAGGTGAGAGATGAAAGTAGAACGTGTAATTTGACACGGTAACATTTGAGCTTGGAGAGATGAGACACTTGGGACAGAACAGACAGATTGTGAGCGTGGGCCAGAAGGAATAAAAACATGGGGAGATGGAACAAACGAGAAGCAGATGTTCTCCAGCAAACATGGTGGATGTATTTGTGATCATGGTTTCCTTTCCAAAAGTGAAATTACCGCCGCACCCCTTGAGACACACACACATACACAAATATTCACACATAATATAGAGGTCAGGTCTCCTCAAGCCACAAGAAATGGAAACATTGTAAACATATTCAAAAATGGGCAAACTATAAACACTCTCCCTAAAGCCAACTACTTACATCCCCCTGGGTCAGAGCCGGGTCAGGATGCAAGCAAAGAAGAATTGAGCAAAAAGCTGGATCAAACAGGAAGAACAATTAGCAGATACCTCATATAACTTCAGGCAAGGAGATGAACGATTAACCTCTTTTACAAAGCCAGATCTGGACATGTCATCTATTATCCCTAATCTCTGATCTCGACATGTGTATCCTACATGCCAGTTCTATATTCAAATCTTATATATGAACATACTATATATGAAAGTATACAAAATATATCTTCAGTGTGTTCAGTGTAAACATATGCATCCAGACACATATTTCACTATCTTAGTGGGACTTCCTATAGACTTCAACTGTGTTTATAATGTAATATGTTATAATTATATCTATTGAATTCATACACAAACAAACTGTATATATGTGTTTTACTTTCATTTTTCAGATTTACAGTATGACTGGTGTGCTAATAAACGCTATCAACAGACTCGTGCATTGTTTGTGATAAACATGATGATTGACATAATAAAGCATGTCATTTCAACATTACTCCATATCATCTCCATAATAACCATTCTAGACTATTGCAACATGTATTGCGAAATCACCTGCCATTAGACCGCACATTTTTATTGCAACGCTTTCACAAGCCTTTCTTTGAAGCAAGAGCGTGAGCACACTGGTTTATATCCACTCAATAAAGACTGCAGGCTATTTTCCATCATTGCTGTTTGCTCTTCGATTCTCAAAACACACACACAAACAAGTTGTGCTTTCAAGGTTTGCTTTTTAACAGACACAAGAACGCAGTTCTCTCCCTCCTTCACTGAGTGGTTCTAAAAAAACTTCAAAGTATAATATAGAGAGCTTCGTGGAACAGAGGTAAGCAAAATGGGTAATGCAAATATTACTGGGTTGTGTTTTGACCACTGAGTGATGCTTTGATTCGTTATTTAATGATACGAATCAAGTGGGTTATGAAATTCCACACAGCTGACACATCTGCAACCACCTTTGATGGGAAACAACGCACAGGTGCCCATTTAAACACATGCACATGTTTTGTGATGATAATTACTGACAAGAAGTTCAAATGATCGTGTTCACGTAACATTAATGGGTTGTACTTTATGGCAGCACTACTTTATACCTACGTGCTCTTTCATGCCACTAATCATCAGTGTTGGGGGTTATTACAAGCTACAGTACTGTACACTATGTAATGTACTGAGAGCAACAATAGTTTTTTTTAAAACCAACATGAACCTTATGTTTAAAAATCATTGGTAAACTAAACAAATCTGCTTTCATGGATTTGTTTCTTTTCATGCTGCAAACACATAGGAAAGCTAAGATTTGCCAAAAATACAAGTAAAAGCAATTATTACTGAATATTTTTGAATTTGGTCTCTTGAACAAAATGAAAACTAAATTTTCAAACACATTCGACCATGTCCAAATTATTTACCTATACAATCTACATTCATTTTACAGCTTCTTTTAACAATTTTTATGTCTCCTAAACAATTTTAGGAGAAACGTCTGAGAGACTGTGTGACTCTGTAAATGTGATGTATTATATTGTTTTCACACAGTTATGGTTCTTGTGTACATACCCTAATGATAAATTTGATAATTAAATTAATACATTTAATAGAAAAACGGCAACACATCAAAACAATGTCAAAGTAAAAACACGTGCACAGTCTGAAAATAACATGTTTTTATCATTAGTAACAATGGAACAACAGTAACTTTTTATAATGAGCAAAAGAATATTCTCCCAACACAGAGAGAGAGAGAGCAGGACAATAAGACTGCCAGTGACCATTTTTATTTTTAATGCCGGTCTGCTTCAGTGCGCCAAAAATACCCACTGTCAGAAAGCAAACCCTAATGTATAAGCACTGACCCATTCGCACAGTGGGTGAGATGGCAGAAAGCACTGAAGACCACATCCTGGCATTTAAAAAGGAATGTGGACGTTCTACCAGACAAGAAACTGAGAGTGATTGAGAAAGACAGCATGATCATGAAACAGACAGACAGGGCAAATAACTGACTGATGGAGTGACAAAATGATTGAGTTCAAGAGAGAGAGGAAAGACGAGCTGTCCTTCTTGTTCTTATGTGTGTGTCTCTTGAGGCAAGATGTGAACGCTAAAAGCTTAAGCAGACGGAGATCTTGTCATGGGACAGAATGAAACGTCTTGTCCTGTCAGCAAACTGGGTTGCAGTATTTGTCTGGTCTTTTGACCATTACAGTACATAAGGTCACTGAAAATACTTCCAAGATTAGATAGATCATAACTACTACTTTAGCAAGAAATGTAAATATTTAGAACTTCCTATAATTTTACAATCAGCTTTATGTTATATGGCGTATCATTTTTATATCTTTCATTTTTTTTTATTCAGTTGCCAAAGACTTTTATCCAAAGCGACTTCCATTCAAGTTGTACAATTTATCAGCACACTGTAAAAAGAATCCTGTAAAAAAAAACATAAAATAAAAATGTTCCCTGCAAATTTACACGTTTTCCCCATTTATCTTGTAAATATTCCTGTAAATTTTACAGTAATTTTACCGTTTTTGACCGTATTTTCAAAAAAGAAAAGGTAACATAAAAATCCTGGCATCTGGGGCACCATATATAAACCTTAAATAAACCTGTACGTTTGTGTTTTTTTCTGATTTTTTTACCGTATTTATAAAAAATACATGAGAAATCTTTAAAAAACATAAAAATTCCATAGAACTTCAAATTAAGCTAAAATATTTTTTTTCATATTTAATAGTTTTTCAAGGTTATTTTTGTTTGATACAGCAGCTATATTATATATCATATAATATTATAGCTGCTATAAACAGAGAAGACCTATAAAACATAAAAAAACAAAACGTTCTAAAGAAAAAGTGAGTGATATTGGCAAAACTCAACCTCATGATGCTGTGTTAAAATAGTGTTGATATATGTGGTTTCTATGGTGTTCTGGGTGCTTCTACTGTGTTTATATACAGTCATTTGGAGTGTTCTTGGGTGGAAACGTCGGTCATGCTAAAACAGTAAAAAGAAAGCAACAGAAAAATATAAGCTCACTAGTATGAGAAGTAGTAGTAATAGCAAAGGTTGCCTAAGCACACAACACAACTTATTACAAGGAAACTAATTCTAAACTGTCTCGCATGTTAACTCATTATTATATTTAAGAAATTTTCATTCTTTCCTTACACAGTTTTAAAAAGTTTGGTTTTCTTTTAATTTCGTACGGACAAGAAAAACAATAATGGGGAGGCGTTTCAAATGTTTGTGAATGTGTGTCGTTTGTGTTCGTTTGGGGGCTGAGTGCCGTGACGTGAGCCCAAACCACACTAGTTTCTCATCCCTTTTACACGCACTTCACAAGGGCTCAAACCTCACCACCACCATGCCGTGACATCACATATGCTCTGCTGAAACCTCCACGTGTGCCTATAGAGAAGACGAAGAGACAGACAGCGCAAAATAACATACAACACAGAGACTCAGTGGGTGTCTACATATCTCCTGGCTCCTACATCTGACTGAATGTGACGTCTGTCCTCCCTGTGGGGTGTTCCCTTATTCCAATCTGCCATACACGTAGTATGCACTACTACGTATGAGAGAGCAAGAGAGAGAGAGAGAGACAGAGAGAGACAGAGAGACAGAGAGAGAACGAGAGCGAGAGCGAGATTAAGTAACATTATGGTGATTATTACCATGCCTCAGAGTTTAAGCACAGCTGTGTTATCATTCATGTCATTAGTGTCAGTGTTCACATAAACACACTTGATGAATAAATGACAAAGCTGAGGGCTGTTAGGCAAGAAACCACCTGTCTTTCACATTAATTTAACAATAATGATTTCCTCAATAGAATAAAATGCTTATCATAGCGCTAACAGCAAGCCCTCGACTGTCATTTCCACTTGTGAAGTTTGACATTCGTGAAACGCTGAACACAAGAAGTAATTTATCCACAAGCCCACCAGCTCATCTACAAATAAATCAATCAACTAGTCAAACAACACACACTGAAGCACAGTCACAACAACAAAAGAGGGTGGGTGGCACCAACAAGGATAAGGGAAAACTATATTAAATCAAGGTTTATTTAATAAATATGTTGCACCAAACTATAATCCTTGTTTAAAAATAATTATTTGATCCAGATTTTAATTAGACAGTAAATTCTCTTGCTCCAATGCTTTAAGCTCTGATTTATCTCTCAGTTAGGGATTAACTTTAAACTACTGAGGAGGTTTAAAAAAAACACATATCTACAAAACAATGTGGCAAACTGATTGGATTCCTTGCGTTGAAGGAAGAGATCCACCCGCTCGTGATTCGCGTACTGCGCTCTTCTCTCTTATGTCTGCTCTAGTTGCGAGCTGCAGGATAAAGATGCCGCTCAACTGTCAAATCCGTACGCATATCCCTCAAGGCTTGTGAAATGTGTTTATAGATGTTATAATAAATTATAAAGTTATAAGAAATAGAATATAAACAGTAAAATTTAAGAGCAGCCAAAGACCTATAGGCAACATAGACAAAGGCATAAATATAAATCCTCTGAGGTAGTGCAGTGACAGTGCAAGTAAAGTAATACAGTGCAAGTAAAAAGTGATGCACTGATACATGCTGAAGTCGTGATGAGAAAGGCCTACAGCTAAAAGTGTGCATTCCTACAGCGGCTGGAAGAAGAAGACAGAGGTTGCAGGATCAGTCAGAGTGAGGTTTCTCTCACCAGAGAAAAGGGAGCATGAGTTTGTAAACTCAGTGATACCCACAGATAATCGTTAGTCTTTAATAAATGACAAATGGCTTTTTTACCGGAAGGTGGGTCTTCCTTCACTACATTAGATGCACTTTTTCCCTTTTCCCCAGAGTAAAACTGCAGCATCTTGTTGATATCAAAGTTTGTCATGCCACTCTCGGCAGGTATTTACTTCATAGCAAGTCAACAGTCCTATCTCTTTGAATGGTTGAAGGTAGATATTTCTAAAATCACTGGCAAAATCCCAGTTAAACAGCATATTCCCGATCAATGATTTGGCCTGATATGGACCTTTCTTGAATTTGCTTCAGCTACTGACCATTCGCATTCACTGGTTGTCAAGCGTCTCACAAGAGCTCTCACGAGAGAATCGTCAGTATTATCGATTGACGATTGGATCTTTTTACCGAAAGGAGGGTCTTTCTTCACAAGTGGCCATATTGAGGATTGTATTCCCCCCAATTCATTGTAATGGCAGTGACGCATCTTTTCAATATATATTATCTTTTTTATATATATATCATTTTTGTGCAAATTAATCCATGTACAAAGGCCGTCTTGTGCCTACAGTCAAGACAGCCATGCTAAAATTCAGCGTTACAGCACTCATCTGATATTTTTCAAAAATGGTTCACAAATAACATATTTCATTTATATGAATATAATGTATATATTAACATTTGTACAAGCATGAAATTTTACTTAAGTCCACATTTGAAACTTGTGTTCTAAGCACTTCTGGGTAGCATAGTAGTTGTGTTTGTGAGTCAACACTCAAGATGATAGAAAGCAGGTGTTAGTGACATTATTAATATTTCAGGGAAACACAGAATGTGCAAAGTACTTCAAACTAAACACTCAAAAACTGACTTTTTGCTCTTATCTCAACTGGGTCATGTTCTACTTTGATAACTATTGTACAAAAAGATAATTTTGCTTACTGGACTTTGACAGAACAAAGCTCCCTATAATGGGCTACTTGAGGGGTTTATGTTTTCTTTTATGTGTACAAGGGCATAGTTTTCTACAGAATAGGGACTTTCCACACTACAACCCACCACAGACCTTAAGTGTTGGATGTAAAGATGGTTCACATAGAGAGAAAGACTGCTTCACAGTCTACTCTCACCTACACACAGTTGAGAAAACACAGACATACACACAAACACATACATGCGTGCAAACGTTTCAGTCATGTACACAAATGTTTGTTTCAGAAACAGGTGGGAAATACCAACTTTCTTGTATCAACCTTTTAGGCTGCATTTTCAGCCAAAGTCAAATGAAGTTCATTTAGGATGTGGAAAATGACAATGCATTTGATTTGGACATTTCTATACCATATGCGTATCAAAAAAAAGGAAAATCCTAAAATAAATAATATTAAGATAGTTAAAACAGTGCCAGGAAAACCTCAGATTTGAGAGAAGTGCAGGTGTCATATTGTTTGAAGGCAGTTTGTTGTTACGCTTATATGTGAATATGTGTACTAATTGTTCTTAAACATATAGTGGGAACATATTTTAATGTCCTGGACTATGAGGCTGATTAAAGTAATATACTTTTTAATATTTAAAAAACAATAAAGTGATCATTTTAATGAAAATATGTGATGCAGACAGAGAAAAAGGGAGAGTTAGAGAGAGAGACTGTGGTTTGACTGGTTCAGCAGAGAGGCAAAGATGTGAAAAAACGGAACCTGAAACTCACCTTAAGTCTCACAGGTGAGATGCACAACACACATGCACACACGCACGCACGCACATACACACATTCACTTTGTGTAAACAGAGATGAATGATAAACTAATGGCACACATTCCTTAGATCGCACCACAGTTACACAGGCACATGCATGACTGCTCATTCATTCACATTGCTGCAGTTACAATACGTATACTGTACAGCTAGGTAAACTTTTGGAATATAAACATATAAAACAGTTTGATCCCGTCCTTGATTTTGATTGGCCAATAGCTGTTATTATTCACAATCATTTACAAAAAAAAACAGCTATGATCGCTGCACTCAACGATTTTGTATGCCACCGTGCAGCACCCACACAACCTAAACATTCTGTTTCTGTTCACAATCGGTCAAGGATTATTTTTTCCAGCAGAAGGAAGACTCTGTGAATTTTTCATTCATGAAAGTTGCATCGATACATATTTCTTGGCTCTTATATCTGCATTGTGTTTCTGTATATAGCTCTATTGTGTGGTAACCGTTCCTTTAAAGCTATAAGATTTGTATGAGGTAATAGAGTTTAAGTCTTCTTGAAAACTAAAAGCATCTAAAAAGAGATATGACACAACTAGGCCAGATAAGAAGAGAACACACCCCTCTTATCCTTACAACAAAAAAACATGTATGCCCTGTTTCACAGACAAGGCTTAAGGTTCATCTGTAAAGACTGGCAGCTACAGACAATTTATAGCACACACTTATGCACAAAAGTTTTTCTGGCATATTTTCAGCCCCTCACCCGTCATTTTAACCCTGCGGCTCTCCATCACACACAAATTTAGGAGAACATAGTCATGCAAAACAAGAGGATTTTCAGCCATTCAATGCAAAATGGCAGAACATTGGCAAAAGCTCTGAGGTAAATGTACAACACCAGAGAGACGCTGTTTGCAGAGAGATAGTACATTTGTGAAATACTTGTTGCACATTACACTGCGATAAATGCCTTTGATGCTTTACTGTATTGACCATTATTAAAAATATATAACTGAAAGGTCCAGAGCATCTCCAGACAGAATGAGAACAAGGTCCTGCTGATTTAACTGATAGTGTACGGCACTAGAAAACATTAGGGTCATTATGAAGGGTTCAAATTCTATGGAATAAACATACTGATAACGTTCACTTGCACTGTAAATTAAAGCATCTGTCAAACTCAAAACGTAAACGCAAGGAATAGAACCCAAATGCAGAGAGCACTTTGACTCAAAAGATTTTAACAAAGAAAAATCCAGGAAATGGAAAACAGCAACAAAAATCAGGAAATAACTGAGAGTTCAAACATTATCGCTTCAAAACAAACTTCTTGGCCTGATCACTGCATTCAGTGAACAGTTCAAAATACAACCTACAAGCACTAGACAATAAGCACAAGGGCATTATAATGGGTGACAGAACAAGGGATAATAACAATGGGCAGGTGAGAAGCATGAAACATTGGCGGGAAGCTTGACAAGGGGACGCGGTCAAGACAGTTGACAGGAGAGCACATGGCACAACGACAAAACAATGACTATGTGCTTCCACACAAAACACAACAAGCTCAAAAGACATGGTACTGTCAAGACCCTGTCCATAAGACTAGAAACCTTTCAAGGAGGACAGGATCATGACAGTCTTGCACTTTATAATAAATACATTATTCATTTATTCAACATATTAACCAAATGTTTTTAACATATAAAATAAACATAGTGGTCGGAACCGATAGCCTCGGTTGCACTGCTCTGAAATGTGGCATGGTTGCGCATCTGGTGATACCCTTCTCATGGTCCTTTCCCAATCCCAACCGCTTCTCTCTCCCACTTTTCTTTCTGTCCTTTCTCTCTCTGAACTGTACAAATAAAGAAAAATTCCCTAAATAAATCAAATAAAAAAAAAATATGGTGGAGTTGTGTAAGAATAAAACTGTTCTTGCATATGTAAAACTTTTGTGTGAGTTCAATGGAGAGGCTCAGAGATGACGTATTTTTGTATGCAAAACCCGGAAGCGAGTTAGCATTTTAGGACCTAGTCAATATTGAATAGGTTTTTGGTAAATCGGCCAAAATAAGTTGTGTGGTAAACCAAACCTCTAAATATTTTCAAGTTTTATCCTATGACGTAAAACACACAAATTGTAACCCGCTTTTGATTTTTTTAAAGTGGCCCTGCAACGATGTGTCATGCATTCTGACTTCTTCACAATGTTAAACGTGCTGTCTTCTCATGCTTAACATGTTCAACTTGTTATAAAAAAAGTTGGGCGCATAACATAGTATTTCTGTGCTCGATACACTCCCACAGCAATCGTACAGGTTTCCGATTTTTTTCTGAACATATAAGATTGTTTTGTAACAATTTTCTTAGTCACTTTTTGGACAATTATCCTGGAAAAGCATTGTTCAGGATAGAGAGAGAGAATGTGTTCGCGAAGTTCAGGTGTTTGTTTACTGCATTTGGGTCGTGTGTTACACCTGCTTTAAAGCCTTATTGTGTCTTCAAAATGGTGGTTGCAAACAAGTTGCTAAAAGCCACTACTTTCTTTGGCGGGGACATAAGACGTCACCGCGTATAAAAAGCTCACAAATAATGCAACATTGGTACAAATCTCCTAAAACGTCGATGCGGATTAATTCACGGAGTAATTACTTTTACACATGAACAAACATATTTAATAAATTCTGAAAGAGTTGTCGGAGGCTTGGTGGTGGTGACGTTGATATCGAGCAACCTTAAGTATAGTTTGTTTTTTAGCAGCGTGTTAGCTTTTTACTTCTGCCGATTGTTTCAAAGGTTAAAAATGGTGTTCATTTGTAAAGATTATCTGGATATACAAACGCGTAAACACCATAAACCATTGTTAATCACAGATCTTATTTTTGTAATCTTCCAGAAGTCTATGGGAAAAATGCATAGGCTTTCGTTCGAGGGAACCAATCTGGATTATACTGGATTGTACTGGATATACATTATACATTTTTCAAAGAACTATATTCTTTCCTTTAAAAGGGGTTTTCTTTGGGTTAGTATTGCACAAAAATATACAAAATATTTTTGTGATTCATTATTTTATTTTATTTTATATTGTTTAAGTCATAATTTCTCTTTTATAGGTCTAACAAATAAAAAAAAACTTTCCAAGTAACCCCTAGAGCCTGGTTAAGTACACAAACCCTGGTTGTGAAAACTGCTCTATTTAATAATACAATATTCTCTTCAGGTCAGGCTGATATGTCATCAATCAGCTGTATGTTTAAAGACAACCTAGAGTTTAGAAACTTGCATATGAACGTAGAATGCACCCACATAAAAGGACGCAAATAGACAAATACAAACAACAAGTCAATTTCTATTTCCAGATGTCGTGCCAAACTGCAGACAGACTGGTTTATGCTGAGCTCTGCTGGTGCCCACATCAGCATCAGAAAAGAGAAAAAGAGACGAGAACACATCGCTAATGCAACAACTAATACAGTCTTATAAAAACATGTATGAAACACATGCCTATCACAGCACCAAACCCATTGCTTGTCTTCCAGCTGAACGGACACTCAAGCCGTTAATGCCCAAGTGTGATGCCAGGGGCCAGTAAAAGGCCACACCTGTCCCTCTGTGCCCCTTATCTATTGTGTTCGGATTATCCCTGACAGACAGCAGACATACAGTCATAAGTACACATATGCATGTACATTGCAGAAGAAAAAGGCTATATTCTATAACTTTGTATTTATTTTTGACCAAAATCAACTTATAATTACCAAAAACTCTGTGATTTTAATTATTAATATTATTTTGCTACTTTATCTTTAACTTTGCCTCTGTTTTCTTTGACTATTTTTTTATATTGCCATATTTAATGCTATTTACGAAGGACCACATTGCTGAACACTAAATTGGCATTGATGTAACTTTAGGTATGCCAAAAAACCATTAATGGAAAGCTTATTTATTCAGTTAACCCATAAGACTGGATTTGTTGTCCAGGATCACATATGTTTATGTCTGAGCATGGACTAATTGACAATGGTTATAGTGTCCAATATGCCAGCCAACATCATCCCTGTGAAACATACACAATAGATGGATTGCATCCAAGTCAAGTTATTGCTGGGTTTTCTCAGGTCTCCAAGACACAATTAAACACATAGCAACACTTATGAAGTCATCATTTGTAAGTATGTGTTAAATGATAGTGCTACAAAGTGATCCACTAAAAAAAAACATCCATCTATCCTCGGAACACTTATCCTAAGAAGGGGCAAAAGAGGACTGGAGGCTATTCGAGCATCTTGAGCCACAGATGAAAATGTTTAAAACATCTCACAATAGTTCGTAAAGTTATGGATAGGGTTCATTTCTTTTTATCTATAAGCAAATTGTTCAGTGTCCACTGTGCTCTGCATGAACAAGTGTTGCATTTTCATTGTCAAACTGTTGGGTTGTTTCTTGGTACATCCCATCTTTTGTACCAGGAAGTTACTACTTTTTTGCTAGGTTGCCTACAGATGTTTGTGGATCTGGGTAACCTAGTCTCTACAACGAGGTTGATTGGAGGTATCATTAAGAGTAGCATGAGCGGTTCTAGACCTGTGCCAATGTTTCATATTTAGAATTAGTGGTTTCTCATTGTTAGCGATAACAATTAGGGTCTCTTTACATTTTCCGTTCATGCATTTGGCCAAAACTGATCCAAAGTGACTTACAACGCATTCAAGCTATTTTTTGCTATTAGCTATTAGCAATGGTCAAAGCAACTGAGCTACGGGGATATTTTCTTCCTTTTTTTCTTGTTGTTTTATACCATTTGGCTACAAAGGTATCATGGTGTCATAGTAACAAAAATAACTAGAGTTGCATTTTGGTGAAAACCATTGTTACCACAGTAACATTTAGTGAGGCATACAAAAATGCATTTTAGTCTGTTTATGTCCGTTACCTACATATAAAAAGACAACACAGATAAACGATTGTTCTTTTAAGACTGAAAGCAGATCATTGCACGAGATTGAGAGCCCTTTGACAGTTTATAGGCCCATCCACAGCTAGTAAGTGTGTGCTGTATTAAAATGCTCCTCACCTCAACACTTTTTTCAAGTTCACTTCCATGAGACAAAGATAGTATTCTGCCGAGCAAAAGAAAAGAAGGGGGCAAAGGAAGGAGGGGGTGAAGAGAAAGACAGGGAACGTTCCAAATCATTTGAGTTGGAATTTTGTTAGAAGGTGCTACATAGCTCCAAATAGTTGTTGTTTCAGTCAACATGGCAACCAGTACACAGGCCAGCAGTTCTATAATGAAACCTAACATTGAAACTGCTGCCTCAGTATATTACACACATGCACACAGCGAGATATGTGTGATTGTGAGAGGATTCAAGACTCAGCTCAAAGTTTCTTTCTCGCTTGTTCGCTCTCAAATTTCACTGATGGCTTGCTCCAGTGACCAATGATGATTGACAACGTCTCTTAGGTGAAACCAGTGACCAGAAATGGCAGAGAATTGAGCAAACATTAGTCACTCAATTATTAATCCTCTCTCTCTCTCTATCACTTACTTTCTTCAACCTCTGCTCGGTGCACACAGACACAACTCCACACAAGAACCAACACTGAACTGTGTTTCACAGTTTATCTTTACAGAACAGAAAAATAAAATATTTTGAACAACAAACCACACTGGCCTCCATTGACTTCCATATGAACACCGCAGCACATTTCTCAAAATATCTTCCTTTGTCACACAATACGTATTTGAATGAGGATAAATGTTTTTTTTGGGTGAACTATACTTAATATCGTTCCAATTTCTTTACTTCTTTTTTTACTAAATTCACTTTCATTATGGAGGAAACCCTTGTACATTGTTAAAAACATCTTGCGTGCCTTCGTAACAGAGCTTTCAAAATCTTCTGATCAGAGATAAAGGTGAGACAGAAAATGAAAAACAGAGATGGACAGAATAAGAGAGCAAAAAAATGAAAGAATAGAAATGAGGGCAGAAAGATGTGTGGGACTGTGTGTTTAAGTATGTAAGAAACAGATACAGTCATACAACAGGCATGAAATCTGATGACTGATCAATATTCGGCTCTGCTCCAAAGAGACCAAATAACATCAGATAGTGGCTTGTGGGGTAGAGTGGAGGGTGTCTTAATGCACTTGGCTTGGTACATTGAAGGAGGTGCCCACATACACTCAGCCAAGTTCTTAAAAGCAAGTTTTCTGCTTTGGCTATTTGCCAAAAATGGTGCAGCGTCATAACTTTGACTTTTGTAAAAAAGGAATCTCAATTTAAAGCAAACTAAAGAACAAAAACCCTAAACAGGATCAGATAGAAGTAGAACAGGAAATAATGAAGAATGAAAATAATACTAAATGTTTTACTCCATAATTACCATGATTCACATCTAAGCTACTTAGTCAATTCAACCATCATCGATAGCAGATGATGAACCAAACGTTGCACACCATGCCATTTGGGAAAATTACATTATTAATTATTCATCCGTTTTTGACCAGATCGAAGGCAAACCAGAGGCGAACACATTAGACAGAGGAGAGGCATGATTAGCTGTAATCATTGAATACTTAGTGTCAGGGTAAGATATGATGGTGGTCTTTTGTACCAACCTTCTAAACCAAAATCAATTACATAAGTGGACACACAACAGTAGGTGAGTCACAAGATTCATAAAATGGCCAGTGTGTGTGTGCGTTATGGTGGATGGTGGGCACTGACCATTTGTTGATGGAACAAATTTCCCTAAGAAAGTGTAACAGATACATCAAACTGAGAATATGTGTATTTCTGCCACACAGTTTTTGCCTTTCAGATCCTGATAGATGGTGACTGAACGGTTAGAGGATCTGTATGGAACAATCCACACACTAAACCCATGTGTACATGATCAAGACACATAACCCCAGGTTGTTCCAAATGGGCTTTACCTTTATTACGTAACTGTATGTTACAGTTTTGTTACAACATAGTTCTTAAGGGTAAGCAACTTTATCAGGATTATCAGTTTCTAGGATCTTGGCAAATCTGTTATTTTATATTTTTTATACCATAGTCTGAATGTTTGAATACTTGATTCTGATTGGCTGAAAGGTGTGCAATAACATTTTCACCTGTCGGATCATAAATTATACTGTAAACATCAATAACAACTTTAACTTGGCAAATGACCTAGGTACAGTATAAGAGGGATAATCAACGGCTAGCCGTGCATTAAATGATTTTAATGCACTTCGCACCAGGTGATTCATGGCCTCCACATCGTGCGTTAAAATCCTTTAATGCACAGTTAGCTGTAGATTATCCTTTACGCGTTCCACAGATGAAAGAGAGATATACAGGTTTTGATTGTCAAGAGTGTAAATACAGTAAATATGAATTTTTGTTTTTGGGTGAACTCTGCATTTAAATTCAAAAGTCAAACTAACTTAGACCCCTCTTACCATAACTAGCTAAATCTGTCTCATGAGGCACTCTAACTATGGTTTTAAGCGGTGTGGTTAGCTTATAATACGCATTTGAAATGCAAAGAACTTAAGGTTCCACATTTGCGTAAATCCAACCAAACATTTTTCATCGGTGCAGTGAAGTGTAGTATCGTATCATATATTACATTAATAGCATATTGATATTCAGGTTCAGTTTTCAGTGTTAAACAATTCAAACAGTGTGAAAAGAAAATATACAGAAAATACCAAATAGCTGGGGATAAATGATTGATTTTCAAGGTCAGTGACAGTGTAAAATCAAAGAGGACTGTGTTTTTTAATCACTCACTTGTCTTTGAGAGCACTGCTTATATGGACTCCAATCTGGCTAGCGGCTGACATAATTTTTTTCCAGCCTGCATTCTGCGCATTTCCTCCAGCACATCTGCAGCAGAAAGGAACAAACGTGTTCTTTGCATGTGAAGTTCTGGTAGGAAAAGCAAGACAAGAAAAACAAGAGTAAAACAAGTAAATAACACTTTCCATTTTTAGCAACTCAGGTGATTGAGTGTGAAAACACCTTAATACGGAACTGCCAAATGTTTAGTTAATTGGTTTCTGGAAAATTCCACAAAACATCATAAACTACTTAAAGGAGTCCTGAAAGTTTTTTCAATATCAAGTGCCTGTCTGTTCTTCATCTTGACTACCCGTTGACCCAAGGATACAAACTTCCTTGTCATTCTCGTAACACAGATAAACATATCCGAAACATTTACATTTAGGCATTTGGCAGACGCTTTTATCCAAAGCGACTTACATTGCTTTATCCTATACATTTTACGTATGTATTTGCAATCATCTGGGATCGAACCCACAACCTTGCGTTGTTAACGCAATGCAACAGCTTTCTTAAGGTAAACGTTAGAACAAAAAACACAGAAAGTAAGAAACACACAAAGTGTGTGAGCAGAATGAGAGAATGTGAAAAAGAGCAAGAGAGATTTTCACTTTAAGGTAGGGGTCGTTAGAAGGTGCCTGCCACCATACGGGGTTAAACGGTGTGAAACAGGTTCGGTGCATAGCGACACATTGTTGGGCACCTGTGCAAACAGCACAGCTCATCTGAGCTCAGCAGCTCGCCACTGCATAATAACTAACGATCATTCCACTCCACTAGAAACCCACCCACACAGACACCTCTGTCTGACACAGGCTGGCAGTTAAAAAAAATCAAAAATACCCTCTGAATTACATACAGGCAGGTGGTGTCTGTCAGATGTCAGGTTTAGCCTCAAATGAGTGTCTGGATCTCAGCTGGACTTTTCCAGCCCAGTGGGCCTCTACTCTAAAGAGAGAGTGAGTGAGTGAGTGAGAGAGAGAGAGAGAGAGAGAGAGGTAATGGTACGAGAGGAGGCAGAGGTCAGGTTAAAAAAACCTTCACCTGTAAGCAGACAAACTGGAAAGGGGCCAGTTGTAGAGGTTGGATCTGAGCATTTGGCAGCGTCATAAAGGTCTACATTGTGGCCAAAAGAACCTGTTGTGTGTGTGCATGCATTTTAAATAGACCTGTTGAAGTCAAACATGGTGCGAACATGAGGGTGTGGTGGATTTCTTGTAAATACTAGTGGACACATGAAGAAAATTAGCGAGACATTTAACAGGCTTTCCAGAACATAGACATGTACACTTGGAGCTGACATTACCCACTCTGCGGAGCATGTATACTTAAGTCTATGTGGTAAAAGAGATCCAAAGATTAGTTCTCTAATGCAGCCAGAGATTTCCACTATTTTGGCAGTAACTGGCGGGCTTTTGACAAGTGTTACAGTGAATGGTCTGTTACCCGGATGTGCAATTGCCCCTCCTCATATCCTTGAGATTCTGATGTCATAAAGCATTTCTAAGCATAAGTTACAGGGCAATGAATGCCATCGAACCGAAACACAGTCAATACGAAATATAATTCAGCAGTGTCAGTCGGAGGCGTGATTCATCAAGATGTTTTAAAGACAATTAATTGACAGTGCTAATAAACTGAGAAAGGGCACTCCGGCTCACCCCCTTCTCTCCTCATGGGAGACTTCAGAAAATCACAGTCTGTTTTATGGCTTTACTAATTAAAAAAGCCTGCTGAGATAACTCCCAACGTGTCATCAAACAGAGATGAACGACTTTTCGCACAAATGTTTTTTTCGACCTGCTGGAGGAGGGCACGTGCTGATGGATGAAAAGTTCTGCTGTCAGACGATATTGATAATGTAACTCCACTGTCTGCGGCTATAAAGAGACATAAAACTGACAAGGTGTAGCATCCACATCCCCTCAAATACTACACGCCAATGACCAAATGATTTGGCTTAATATTTCAACCTTTTATGTTTCCTCATTAATCAGAGATAAAAGGCTGGGCTGACGTTTAAATCTGGGTTTTACAATATCCTACTGACATTGAAAATTGTACGTCGAAGTCTTAAGAATCCATTTCAAGATCTAAAATATGATAGAGAACGTATGTTCATGTTTAAGACACTTGGTATGTCAGATTGTAATTTAACCAGTGCAGAGGAGTCTATAAACCATGAAAGGAAATGTACTCGTGGCCCACTTGAATTTCATTTTATTACTTAAAAAGGATGATCAACAGTCGGAATAAAATAACTCACGCCGAGATGAAGCGCTAAACGCAATAAGGAGCAATCCACTGAGGTAATGCTGACCTTTAGATGCAGTGATACTGTTTTAGATCTCACTAAAAATGGCACCACCATAAATGCACAATAATTGGTCTGTTTTAAAAGGGTCAGGCGACTACAGGGGTTTCTTGTAAGTTATGGTTCAAGGAATCACAAAACATTGAAAAAAAAACACAGCCATCAATGTGATACCTTAAAAACGTAAATTAGTCTAAGCATACCTGAAATTACTACATATTTACTGCAGATATGACCGAACGCGTGTTCTCATTCTCATTGGTTTTCAGATTGTTCTTCGTTATAAATGAGAGATTGTGTGTCCTCATAATTTGTCCTCCGAGTAAATTGTAATTTAACACATGCCCAAACCATCTATATTGAAGGGCACAAGAAAAAATCTCTCCTGTAGTCCCAAAACAGTTGAAACACATTTGACATGCTGTAGATCAAGGTCACGCTATGAGTTGACTCTACATTTTATCCTAAATTTAGTTGAACTTGTAAGTGCACAGGGTTTTATGGCAAAATACATGAATATGCACATTAATTAAAAGAGATCCATTGCAGGCACATTGGCCTTGTTTATTAACCAAAGTAGAACTGAGTGCAGAGATCATTTTACAACAATGTTTATGTGGTTCATGTTTGCTGCCAGTCCCATCATATGAATTATGTTGATACATTCGGTGGCAGAAAATCATCATTTAAATATCACACCCCTGCACTTTACAATTTAGAAGCCTTGCCTCTAGAGTTTATGACATTAGGAAAGTAACCTGACAAACAAGCGTAACCTCTTCATGGAGAATTTTGATCTTGCAAGTTCAAACTATCCTGTGGTATTTTGCAATCATAAAAAACGCAGTTTTGATTGAATTATTAATGTAATGTTCACATGAAAAAAAATGTAGTATACTTTATAGTATTAACTATATATAAGTATTAATTCATTTATTTACTATTTATTCATATAATATACTATTTAATCTATTATGTTTTAATAGATTATATATATTTCTATTGTTTTTATTATATTAATGATAAATAACTATTGGAGTATACTACATTTTATCAATTCACTATAGGTAATACTACCGAATACTCCAGTATACATTGAAGTTTAGTGATCACAATACAATATTCTACATCATATGTCAATTTACTACAGTTTACTATGTGTTGAAATATATTACAGTATTGTTTTCATTTAGGAAAATTTTGCACCAAAATATTTTTTTTTCATTTGTTGATCTAAACAAATAACAAAGTTAACTTTCTACTTCTCGCTTTTTCTTTTCAGATAGCATATTAAACATGAAGAACAAACACCTTCAAGTTAACTCGAAAGCGAGTGAGTTGAATCTTGATGAGATGTGATTGTTACCACTACCACATTGATAAATTGTTGCATGGAAACGACTGTACGCCCAGTTTTCTGACATATGTTCATTTTAGTTATTGAGGCCCATTTGGAGTTGTCCCTGTTCATATAAGAAATCGAATGGTTAGACTATTATAATAGCCTCTGTGTTGTTTATGTTAATAAGGCAGGTTCGGCATAATCAATGTGCAATTTTTTTTTACCATTTGCCCATGTCATTATAATCAGTTCAGGGTCATGGCTACGGTCAGCCGAATATTTGTTTTAACTGGGCAGTGGTGCCAAATGTCACCTTGTGCGACAGGGAACATTTGTCGCCTAACATAAACTATGGCTCTACTTGACAGGTTGAATGAGGGTAAATTGAGGTACTAATTTCAGCTGCAGGGTATGCTTAATTCATTTCTATTCATTTGAACCCCTTTGCCCAAGTCAGTGCGGGTCTCACCTTTTCAATCTTAATTAACGTGTGGAGCTGTCAATGTTTGGTTGTATGTCTCACTTTGGGTTGGTAATGGAGGGTTACTTCTGGTGACACACAGCTCTGAATAAACTTTCTAGGAGAGGTAAAATAACAGTGGAAACAAATTACTCAATCAGTCATAAAGTCAATGAATGATTTGACAAGAGAATATTTGTTATTTGCTAGGGGGATTGACAATAGAGTTGACAATATAATGTTGGGTGTTTAGATGTAGTGCAAAACAATGCACTGTTCAAAATCAGCTCATTACAAAACTGAAAAAAAATGCATGCAAACCCATAGAAAAAGCTGACACAATCTCAGTAAATGTATCCATATGCATTGTGAAATCTTGTATAAAATTTATGATCTAAATCAAATCAAATCACTTTTATTTTCACATCCCCACAGCACAAGTGCCTTGGTGAGTGAAGTTCTTGAGAGCGTGCTCCAGAAAGTGCAGAAACAATTAACATATAGACAGTACTATTTACACACATACAGACTTATACAGATAACAGTGTGCAATATACACATACATATACTCAGTACACACAGTGTACTATTAGATATACTTACAGTTATCAATACACATTACACACCATATGTACACATTCGGCATTATGTACACACAATAATATGCGAAGGTGCAGCAGATTATACATAGATTGGATATGCAGATGTCATGGATGTTTATTAAATGTTTAATGTAAATTAAACTGCATTCCATTACATTTTAAAGTGAAACAATTGTGTTCATATACTTACACATAGGCTAATATTTTGGGCGTAATATTTATAATATTGTTTACACTTTGATTGGCCAATGAACTTGACCACCGTTTTAACAAAAGCGTAAATCTAATAGCGTTGTTGTGTTGCCTGCTGTCCACAGTTACCTGTTGATAGAGACATGACAGAGAGTAGAGAGCTGGGTTGGTACGTCTTCACATACTGAATAGAGCTCTGTGTGCAACATGCTGAGAAACAGCTGTCCTGTCTCTCCATATCTGTGCTTTTAATTATGTCTAACCTTTCTTAAAAGGAGAAACCAGTTAAGACCTTGACAGAGCACAGCGCAATAACACAACCTGTAACCAACGACTTTAGAATTAAAGGAGTGAACTAGAACAACAAATAAATTGTGGAATCAAAAATCTGTAAAATATTTTCAAAACTGCCTTCCTGTTATTATTTTTGAGATGCTGATAAAGGCTATGAAGAAAATAACATCCACAAGGACACAGCTGGCTGAGAAAACAACCCAACGTCAACAGCTGAAACAACAGCAGTTCTTGGAGGGGAAAGCCTTTGTGTTATTGGTAATCATTTTGACACCCAGCCAAGCAAAAGAAATTGAGCCATGCGTCATAAGCTTTCAACCTCTCAACCTACACACTAGCGGCGATTTCGCTTAGAGTAAAGCCATGAGCCCAGAAACCCTTTGGAGAACTTTTATTTGATTTAAGAGAGTAATTTTCCAGTTAAACATCTTGTTTTGCATAAAATGTGTCATTTCGCAGGCGTTAACCACACTAATTTGTTCATACGAGTTGCCTCTGTACACCAAGGCTTGCGTTTGAAAGCGTTTTGATAAAAGTTTGAGGCAAAGGTATGTGTTAATGTGCAAAAAAGGTATGGGGGTTGGTGGTGTGTATGCGCTTTGTGATGGAAAGTGCTCAGGAAGTTCACTCCTCTCACGCGGGCAGTTGGTTTTTCTGGAAAGAACAGACCAACACAATAGAGCTTGACTAAAACCGTTTTCAAGGCAACGGATTTCCTGTGCTGTAATTGTAGTAAGGGATATAGACGTACAGATATTGTATATGAGAGTAAGTGTGCATGTTTGTGAAAGAGAGAGATAACAAAATTGATACAAAAAGACAAACACAACATACTGTCTTATCAGTCTCGGATGATGGGAAGAAGAACACAGAATAGCGTAGGTGGCAGACAAGAATGGAGAGAGAGGAAGAGAGTCATACCTCCCTTCAATGTAGGAGTCAATATTCTGCACAAACACAATGGTACGGGTCACACTCCCCACTTGTGTTGGTTTTATTCAGCTGGGCCGCTGAGTAGAAAGACATTCAAATAAAAAACACAGGATGTGTGCTTCTGATATGAAACCATGTGCATTAAAGGAATAGCACACCTAAAATAAATTAATTTATTCATTGTGCCTAACCTGCATGACTTGATTTATAATGTGAACACAAAATACTATAAGCAAAATAATAACTGTGTTCATGTTTTAGTTTGCTCCTCCCACAACCTATTATTATTTCAAAAACCTGGAATATAATGAAATATTTATGGTGTTCTTTTGTCACATTTTGAGCTTGACAGCAGCTGGTCTGAATTCACTTTCATTCTTAAGGTTTGCTTAATAGGACTAGGTGTTATAAACTTATACATATTCTGAATGAATTAATGATGAAATATCCTATTAACTTAAATGTATAAATCTTTTTGGACTGAAATTTGGCCTATGCACAGTGTAAATAAAGACAAATAAACTCAGACAACCCCTTGAGAGATACCACAAAAACCTGGACATCACAAAATAACAACCAAACCGCGTTCACCCCTTCCGCACATGGCAGAAGGAGATGTTATCATATTCCCACATTAGCTCAGCTATAGTGTCTCATACTGCTGCCAACTATGTGGTGGGCACTGGATGACTAGCCGAGTTAAGTTGTGGGTCTGCACAAGTATTTTCTCAGACTCTGATGAAGACATACAATAAATACCCCGAACTCACCAGTCCCAGGATTTCCAACCACTGTCCACCATATGTCGCCTGCAAAACAGTAAATTAGAATTTTTGTACTAGCTGTGCTAACCTCAAACTGAACGGAAGCATTAAATAAAATATTTTGTAACTTTTTGCAATTGAGGGTTCATCTGTGCAAGGTTCTGTTATCAACTAGTTGTTTCGTTTTAAGAATTAAACTTTATTCGCCTTTTCATCTGCTCTAGTTTGTTTTTGAAGTAAATGCCTTCACAAACTTGCTTTATCAATCTTTTATCCACTTTAAATTCAAATTAGAGGTGGTGTATGAATAAATTCAGAGCAATTATGTACAAACCATCTCAGCTCTTGTCCTTATGGTTGAATCTTTTATATTAGTTTAAATAAAAAATATAAATCATTTCAAAAATATAAAAGCGTTTTTTTAATAAACGATATTCACTCATTTTGTTGTCTGCCATGCAAAAATCATAAGATCAATTTGTGAGAAACCTCCAAAAGCCAATATTTCATATATGTAGCACAAACGGTTTAACGAACAACTATATTTAATTTTAAGCAATAATAACGCAAGTTATATAAAAATCAGGCCTAAAGGTGATTATTGAACTACTGATCCATAGTCTATAAAAAGTCCCATATTCTCTTACACAAAACCCCCTAATGACCCCCACAGGTCTGCTTGTCCTCTGCACTCTTTTACTATGTCCAGCTAGCGCCAGCATTCTGATTTACTCTGACTCTGAGGCAGGAGACGGCTGTTATGATGGCTGTGGAGCCCTGAAAATAGTCTCGGATATGACAGGATTACTCTGCGACCTTTGACCATCCTTCCATTAGGACCCTGGTGATTTCTGACTATGGGCTCGAGGGCATTGAACTACAGAACACTAATTACAGGCACAAACTGACAAACATGGGACCACAATAGGCTTTTATGAGGGATTAGACAGACTGGCATTAAAAGAGGGTTGGGTGCAGAAGGGCAAGGGAGATAACCAGACAGCTGTTCCTCACTCTCATAATCTCTTAAACTCTGTTCATCTTAAATAAATAAAAATATAAACTCACATACACACAGCAACTCTGCTGCTAATATTTATAAAGAGTCATAAAATGTATAACCCTTTGGAATAATTAATGTGTCTAAATAAATTACTCACCAAAGTGAAGCCAGTATAAACCTCTTTTATTTTTATTGCTGTTTACTATAAAATAACAGTAAATTCTAGATGTAATCTGTGTCGATTCTTTCAAAGAAATCAATAAACATTTGTTTATTCGCTGATATTCACTGACAAAGAACGGAGCTACAACTTTCATGAATGTGGACGGACCAGTTTGGGTAGAACAAAATTTTCCTATTTTACCACAGGTAATGGAAAACATGGGTGTATTTAGATTCCAAAACAAACACACCCTTTAACAAAAATAAAATCTTTAACTTGATTAACAACACAGCAAATTACAGCTGAGTACATATGTTTGTATGGATTTAGCATCATGTTCAGTTTTCACTGCTTCAGCATGTGGCTGATGGCGATTGCCCCGACAATGTCTGAGGCTGTAAACCGGGTGATATTTACACAAGACCCTCCTCACAGACGGATGGACCACTGCTGAGAGGACTGGGTGGTGAGGTGGTAACTTACTGTGACTAACGACAGGCCACATGTCAAAGAAAACACTCCCTGAACAGCCCATGGTTATCTGATATTAGCCTGACAGCCATATTAAAGATTATATTATATACACTGATGTTTAAATAATTGCTTGTTCCATGTGTGTAATGGTAAAAGTGAAGCAGTGGGTATATTGTCCATAGTCCAGTCTCTACTTGGGTGGCTCAGACATTAAGGTATTCTACTGGTGATAAAACAAACATTGAGACCTGCTTACATGCATATACATGTATATAAATAGAACAAAGTGTTAATTTAGGATCCTATAATACACTATAAATAGATATATCTAATCTATGCAGTAGTTAACAGAACTGTAAAGTACAGTTTATATTACATACAGCAGGTTATAATGGTAAATGGTCAATTAAAGGGCCAACAGTATAGTCTAGGCTACATGACACTGCACTGCCTGATTTGATTTATTTTGTGAAACACAAAATACTATTAGCAAAATAATAACTGTGTTCATGTTTTAGTTTGCTCCTCCCACAACCTATGATTATTTCGAAATAATGAAATATTTATGGTGTTCTTTTGTCACATTTTGAGCTTGACAGCACCTCGTCTGAAGTCTAGGCTACATGACACTGCACACGTGAGACTTAAATTGAAATGTACACCTCAATTTCGCAACATAAAACGAAACAATCATCACCAGTTAGAGTTGACATGAGAATAAAAGGAGCTAACTGCGAGAAACCGGTTTCTTGGGGCAAGCTGCCATTTTTTTCCGTTTGGTCTGGGCTGTGGTGCCCAAACAAGTTTCTGTCAAGTACAAAAACTAAGATGATTCCTCTGTGTTAAAACTTTGGACATCCCCTGCTGCCTCTATCAGTGATGCTGACATCTGTGGTGATCAGAAAGAGGATACACAATACTTCAAAATGGTTGTGACCTTTTACAATAAAAACCCTCCTCTGACCTTTGTGGAGAACTAAATAATAGGAGACAAAAAACACCTAAAATTCCTAAAAAAGTATTATACTTTACATATTTCTTTAAATTACTCAATTCAAAGGTAAATGTACTTTACATGTTGTTAATGTTATATTTGTGATTATATGATATTCATGACGATTATTTTGAATATCATTCCTTGACTTTTTATTCTAATGTTTTATAAATGCAGTTGGTATGTTCATAAAAGTTTCATTTTCAATGGTTAATAAGACTAAATTTAAAGCTAAAAACAAAACAAATATCTTTCTTAAGTATGTTCTAAAGCATTTGTTTTGTTTTTAATTCGGGTTATCGCAAAGAAAATACAAAATTAGCGGGTGGGTGTCATATTGGTAACAGCTAGCAGTTCGTTTATATATATATATAACCTATTTAAGTCCATATGTTGTAGCTTTTCAGTTGCGCTCAATGTCACGTTTACGTTGTGCTGTAGCGCTCGAGCTGTCGCAACAAAATGCAATGTGCCAGAGACCATCGATAAGTCACGACAACCACTAAAAACGATGTTGCCTGCTATGTAGATATACTTCGCATGATAACAAAGAGTGTTTTTTCACAGTGTTTAATATTCATCTTATGATAAAATAAAAGGGTAAAATCATACCATTGACATAGTTTGCGGCTTTGAATTAACAGTGAAGCTTTATATGACAACATGCACTTTTGAGATGATCTCTAGGGACTGTCACGGGGACGGCCGATGGACCTTGTGGTATGCTGTCACTCCACAAATGATACGCCTCCTTTCAAAACCATTGGCTAAAAGAAAAATCACTGGAGCAAATGCACTTTGCTCATAAAACACAGTATTGCCTCGTTTTTCGCGCCATAAGATGTTTTCTAATGTTTTTCGTATTTCATATCCAGATAACAATAATTTCGTACTCCTTGAAATTATGTTTTGAGAGTTCAACAGCTCGTTCTTTATTAAGGAAAGACTAGGTTGCGTCTTGTGAAACTTTAATTTGCCCAGGTTTTAATCCTAGCATAGCCGTATGCGGTTTCTACTAAATACCGTCAAAATTGATACATTGTTACTTTTACCTAATCTAAATATTACCATATTAACACATTGCTTCTTTGTATCCCGCCACTGCCACGGTCTCAAACTGCTAAGCGGGTAACCAGATATTCAAAAACAATACGTAATCCCACAATGCACCGCTCCTTCGATTTACAGCATTACCTCATCCCATCAGCCACCGCGAAAAGAAGAATCTTCTGGGTGGTCGTCTAGGCAACGCGCCTTATCTGAAAACTGTGGAACGCCCAGTAAATCGCCTCCAGCCAATAAGAGACTGAATGCATGACATCATTGCTATTTTTAGTGGGGCAGCGGTAGCAGATAAGGTTTGCCTCCACGCTGGAGAGTCTCACAGTATACGGAACGCGCCACAGTGAAACATCTAGGCTTGGTTGAAATACAAAATACAAGTTTTCGACTCAGCGCTGTTTATCAATAAGCAGAACGACAACAGTGGTGAATGAGCTTTTTATGTTCGCCGAGGCGAGTTTTGGACACTGGCGATAACTTAACGCAGTAAGTTTGTTACGGGACGGGGAGTTTACGAACGAACTCTAAACTCCGTGAATCTTCTCGCTTTTGTCTCAAACCCCCGCGGTACTTGCTAGACTTCTTCCGAAGTGAAAGCGCAACATTAAGATAAGCGGAGAGTGAGTTATCGCTCGAAACTCCGAAAGACTTTTCAACTAAAAGTTTCGTTTTCTCTTCTATGTCTACCAAGATGGAAACTACATTCTACGATGACACTCTAAACAGCGCGTTCTCCCAGCATGACAGCGCTACTTTTGGATACAACCACAAGGCACTGAAACACAGAATGACGCTGAATCTGACCGACCCAGCCGGCAACCTGAAGCCCCATCTGAGAGCGAAAGCCAGCGACATACTGACCTCGCCCGATGTGGGACTGCTCAAGCTGGCTTCTCCGGAATTGGAAAGGCTTATTATCCAGTCCAGTAACGGACTGATAACCACAACACCGACTCCGACTCAGTTTCTCTGTCCTAAGAATGTGACGGATGAGCAGGAGGGTTTCGCGGAAGGGTTTGTGAGGGCACTGGCCGAGCTGCATCACCAACACATGCCCAGCGTCACCTCCGCTCCCCAGACGACCATCAACAACACCATGGCGCCCGCCGCGTCTATGGCAGGTGGTGCGGTTTACAGCGCAGCAATGCGCTCGGATCCCCCTGTGTATGCTGACCTGAACACTTTCAACCCCGGTAACAGCAGTGCGCCCTCGGCGGCACCGAGTTTCAGCACCGCCAACCCTGCTATGAGCTACACGACAGCACCGCAACAGCACACCATGAGCACGCAACTGCTCGTCCAGCACCCGAGACTTCAGGCACTGAAAGAGGAACCTCAGACGGTGCCGGAGATGCCCGGAGAGACCCCTCCTCTCTCTCCCATCAACATGGAGAGCCAGGAGCGGATTAAAGCCGAGAGAAAGCGCATGAGGAACCGGGTCGCCGCTTCCAAATGCCGGAAGAGGAAACTTGAGAGGATCTCCCGGCTGGAGGACAAAGTCAAGAACCTTAAGTCGCAGAACTCGGAGCTGGCATCTACCGCCAACATGCTGCGCGAACAAGTGGCACAGCTCAAGCAGAAAGTCATGAACCACGTCAACAGCGGCTGCCAACTTATGTTGACACAGCAGCTGCAGACGTTCTGAGAAGAACGAAAAGACTTTGGGTTTACTTGAATAGACGCAAAGGACAAACTTCTTGGGGTTCAAGCAAGCATGACAGCTGCCATTGGCCCACTGGGACCGGGAATGTCCGGCCGAGAGCCTTGCGCTTTGGCGCGTAAAAGGATGTTCTGACTGGACTTTTGGGGAGTTTAAAACTTCACAAACTCGGTCTATAATAGAGACAGAGGGCATGAGACTCACTCTGTTACATCTTTTTCTTTCTGATGAGAAAAGAGACTTATCACTAACTTCACTTTGACCAAATGGTGCATGGACCTATGCTTAACGGAGCTGTCAGTATTATGGAAGAATAGAGTGGACATGACTATAATACAATAATAAGGATATAAATGTCTGGCGCACCAAGCAGGAAGTCTGTCCTCTAAGCATTTGATAAAGCTGCCAGGCTTCTGAGTTGCATTGTACGTTTTGTGCTTAAACCGAATGACTGTTTCTTTGAGTTAGTCAAACTTCAGCTGTTTCCTTTTTTTTTTAAAGTCCATTAATGAGGTTTCACTCATTGTTATTTGTAAATAAGATCAAACATGCAAGAGTACTTAAGTTTACCATTTGTAAGTAAAGTACAATATAATTTTTTATTTTTGTTTTCTGAGAACATCAGAAACTATCAATATTTATGAACTGTAATAAAGTATGTGAAACGAAAACAATGTTGTTGTTGTCTTCATCGAAGAATGTGTGCCTGTGTGTTCATGACAAACATGTGCTGGCATGTTTTGGGAGATACCTGTTTTGCAAAGTAAAGTCTACACATAGTCTTTGGACATTCTTTAATATTCAAGCCTAAGTAAAAAACAACTAAAGCATTTTTTATAATGGAACACAACATTCTCACAACAGAACATTGTACATTCTCCTTATTATAAAAACTAATCCTCAAGCTTCTTACAGATACCTAGAGTACAACGCCTTATATTGCCACCTTGTTAAAAATGCGGTAACTAGTAGTTACTAACTATTCCATTGTCTTAAAAGCATAAAGCAATCAAATTGCCATGCAATTCAACAGTAAAGTGGTCTAAATAAAGATCATACATAGTGCATCATGCAATCATTATCATTCCAGCTAGGAGAAGGTCTTAAGATGTTTGACTGCCTACAGCTTAATTATGGCACATTTTAATAAAGATGTAATAAAATAAAGAAATAATTTAAATAATTATTAGCTCTATAATGCAAATATCTATTTACACCAGAAGAGGGCGCCATCGCCCCGTTAAAAGTGAGAAGTACTCGGCAGACCACTGTGTTTTTGTGGTCTCTTTTTTTTGTCAGTTGTTTGGAGGGAGAACAGGACACTTGCGGGCATTCAGAGTGTTCACAATGCGAGAAAAAGCGTCCATGGACGAATAATATGTATTGTTTCAATAAAGTAAAAATACACCAACGTTTGTATTTATGAAAATAGCCAAGCACCCAGCAGGCCTAAACATAGTTCAAAAGTATAACCTTAAACAATAATAAAATATACACATATCATTTTAAATGCACTAAATATAATATTAGGTCACCAACATTTTAATTAAAAATCTAAATTAGGCTAGTTAAAAAAATTTTTACAAGCCTATGATTTTTAAACGAGTGTCTTTATACACAAAAAAGCCAAATAAAAGTCTCACATCATATTATATTCAGGTCGCCGACACAAACTTATCTATCGGATCCTCTTGAGTCCACTGCCCAAACTTGGCAAATGATGACATCATACCGGAACACCGGCACCTACCTATCCATATTAGGCAAGATAGCGGTCGGAAGATCTACGTCATTCGAACTAGTGGGCGTGTGTTACGGGAAGAGGAACTCCTCAGACTAATCTCCATAAATCTGTATGATCTTCACTGCGCTTTTATTTTTCAGAAAAGGGAGTTAATTATTAACCTAATAATGACATTATCAAATCGTTATTAGAAACGTACAGTGAAAGAGTTTTTATTTTATTAGCCTACAAGGTTTATGTTAATTTACTGTGAGCATAATAGTAAAATTTTATATATATCTATAAATCTATATATATAAGTGAACAGTTTAAAATGTACAGTATAACATGTGTTGTACATTACAATATGGTCATGTGAGCACAGTTTCTTGCTAGATGAAACAAATAATCCCTGTCACGGTTACAGTAGCCATGTTGCAGATTAAGGCAGGTACTCCAAACATAAAAAATATGCCGGTTAACATCAATAAAACTGTTCAAATGTATTATCAATCATGCTATAAATATGCAATACACATATTCATAGTCTTACAGTATATGTTTTAAATGCATTCCAAAGATTTCTAAATGGTAATGTTGATATTTACTATTATTCCCTTTAAATCTTGTTGCTAAGAAACAATTTGTTTATAGTGATAAAGGACAAAGAGAATGCAGGAGGACTTTTCACACATTTCAGCTTTTCTACCAGAACAGGCTATAGACAGACATACAGAGGTTGACATGGGTTCAACCAGCTTTACCAATCCCTATGCGATTGAAGTGATTCGGACAAAAGAAAATGATCTGGTCCGTGGAATTTCCAATACAGAAGATTTACTGGACCTTCTCATCGCAAATGGAGTTCTTCAACCCGACAGCCGAGCCCTGATGTCCAGCATAACAGCACAAGAAGAGAAGAACACTAGAATGTTAAACATCTTAATCTCAAGAGGGGAGCGGGCCTGTCGAATCTTCTTCTATCCTTGTCTAAAACGAGTGGAACCTGTCCTGTATCAGCAAATGAGGACATACGTCGGTGGGGTTAATGAGGGCATTAAAGATGCACGGAGGCAGCTAATCGGATATCTGATAGAAAAAGATAAACAAAGTCATGTCAAACACTCAAAATCAAACAGGGAACCTCAACCCGAGAGAAGTCAACCGAAGACTGTAAGAAACAAGGCTTCTTCTTTTGAAAAAACAAAAGAAATCCCTAAACCTGAAAGGGATCAGAATGCCATCTTCAAAGCTGTTTCCACCGGTGATATATATCTACTGCAGGATCTTATCAAAGGTATGGATATCAACAGTGCTCACCAGTCTGCTGCTACCCTTCTGCACCTCGCTGCTGAACATGGCAAGGAGGCTATCATATACTTTTTGTTAAGACAAGGGGCTGAAATGAATTTTAAAGACAGAGAGGGCCGTACTGCCTTGCACAGAGCCGCAGAGAGGGGTCACACTGCTGTTGCTCTCGCCCTTGCAAAAGCTGGGGCTGATATTCATGCTAAAGACCAAGCATCAAAGACTCCCTTCCATCTGGCTGCCCAAAATGGACATGAGAGTATTGTCAAAGCCCTGGTGCTAGAGGAGCAGAAACATTTTAAGAATCAGACGACAGTTTTACATATGGCTGCCATCCAGGATGATGCAACCCTGGCAGAAGTTCTTCTGCGAAATGGTGCTTTAGTAGATACCAGAGATGGACACAGAAAAACTGCTCTCTATCACGCTGTATGCCATGGAAATGAAAAAACCGCTGCTGTTCTGTTGAAGGCTGGAGCTCAGGTGGAATCTGTGATTGTGGATACTGCGTTTAAGCTGAACAAAAAGCCTTTGTTGTCTTTGTTTTTCCAGTATGGGCAGGAGTCTATGTCCCCAAATGAAATAAACTCTGCTCTTTTCAAAGCGGTGGAGATGAACTTGGATGAGGTTGTGGCTGCACTCCTTGACCACGGTGCAGATGTTAATTGTTGTAATGAGCTTGGATACACACCTATGCTGCTGGCCGCAGAGCTGGGAAACACAGAGGCGTTCAAAGTTCTGGTTACAAGAAAGGCCAGACTGGATGAGAGACTTCCAAACCAGATCTCCGGTCTTCACCTGGCCATCCAGAGTGGCAGTATGCAAGTGGCACAGGTAAAGAACTTGTAATCTCTAACAAACAAATGTTTTATTTATCACTTCACACAGTTGACCGAGTGGATCGGGTAGTTCGAGCTGGCGTTATTCAGTGGAGGCGGGGACTGATTTTCATATTTATAAATGTGTGTATATAAAGCAAAAAATTTATTTACAGCATACAAAAAATTATAATTTAAAATGGTGCTATAACATCAATTATTATTTAAAGATTCCAAAATAAACTTTTGTGTTTATATAATATATGTGTTATACACGTATACAACACATTTAATTTTAAATGGAATTATAATTTATATGATGTTTAAATATAAATATACATACACATATTTCTTAAATATATACGTATTTTCGATTTCTTTATCATGATTAATCGATTTGACACTCCTAATTTAAATATCTCATTTGGATGAGCAAAGATAAATTAAAGGATAAAATTATCAACAAAGGGGATGTTAAAACAGGTCAACACCCAAGAAATAGGCAAAATAAGATTATAAGAATGACCGTTTCCTGTGGCTCAGTTTTAAGTTTTAATTTCAAACTAAATCTAAATTGATCTGTTCCACTCCAGATACTGTTGGATAAGGGCATCGACCCCAACATCAATGGCCCTAAAGATCAGACACCTCTACATTTAAGTGCAATACATAACCAGCCAGCTTTTATGGCGCTTTTGTTGCGTATGGGGGCTGAAATTAACTCTATCACCCAGGAAGGACTCACTGCCCTGCATCTTGCAAGCAAGAATTGTTACAGGGAAGCTGTCGCCCAGCTTCTGGAGAGCAAGGCGGACATTCACGTCAAAGACAAACAGGGAAGAACAGCCCTGCACTGGGCGGCAACACAGGGCGAGGCTGGCATCATACAGCTGCTACTCAATGCAGGAGGTGATTCCAACACCCCTGAGAAAGATAAAAAGACGCCACTACACCTGGCTGCAATGGAGGGCCACACTAAGGCGGTTTCTGTACTGCTGTCTGGCAAAGCTAAAGTTGGAGCTAAGGACATGGATGGCTGTACGCCTTTGCATTATGCTGCTGGAACAGGGAAGCATAAAACAGCAGCAGTTCTTCTTGCAACTAGTAAGAGAAAGAATGTGGATGATAAGAACGTGTGGAGGAGGACTCCTCTTCATTTAGCTGCAGAACATGGACATGACCTGCTGGTGGAGCTACTCCTGGAGAATGGTGCGAAGATCAACACCCTGGATAACAATAAAGACATGCCGCTGCACTGTGCTTGCCGCGCCGGACATGTGGGAACCGTGCAGAGACTGGTGAACTGGACACATGGAGAGCGAGCAAACTTACAGGCAACTAATAATGTGAATAAAACGCCCCTTCAGGTGGCAGAGTCTGATGATACAGAGGCCCATCAGAGCATTTGTACTCTGCTGAAGAAGAAAATGTTCCTTGTAAAATAGCTAATTCAATTCAATTTTATTTATATAGTGCTTTCCACAATGTGCATTGTACCAAAGCAGCTTTACAGGAGAAAATAAGAAAAAGAAAACACAGAAAAGGTAAAACACAGTACAGTGCATGGTGTTTGTAGAACAAGTAAGATCATTCAAATAAAGCAATCTTAATGGAATTTACCAAACTTTTAAGCTAATCTGATATAGCAGTCTCCAGGTGAGCAAGCCAACATGGCCCTGTGCCGAGGACCCCAAACACCAATGAAAAAAAATGGAGAACAACCTCTGGAGAAACCAGTCTCAGCTGGGAGGCCCAGCAGGTCCCCTCTGTCGTGTCACAGCTGCACTCGAGGGAATTTAAATAAAAGTTACTGTGTAAATGTTTACAAATAACAAGGAGAGCTTATTTAATTAGGATTTAGTCAATTTAATTTGTTGAAACAGTTTTAGGTCTCATTTTGAGACTGATATCAGACAAGAGAGAAATGTTATAAGCAGACAAAACAGGAAGAAGGCAAAACACATTAGGTTAGCTTCATGATGTGAGGTGTGAATGTTTATCAGCCTGATGAAAAAAGAATCTACATCTTCCGATAAATGCAGATTTGTGATGTATTGATATGCCTGACATTCAAAAAGTCTACTTGCACACATATATTTTTAATTGATCAAAGCGTAGTCCTCCCTGCATACAGTGTGTCCCTGACATGTCAAATGAAACTTGAAATGTAATTATATTGTCATTAAAGTCTGTATTGTATGTAGTTATGTTCACTTAAAGTGATACTTCACCCAAAAATGAAAATTCTGACATCGTTTACTGACCTTCCATTTGTTCCAAATACATTTCTTTGTTCTGATATACACAGAGAAAGTTTCCCATTGTAGAAAAAATACTTTATGATTGTTTTTGTTCTGTTGAACACAAAAGAAGACATTTTGAATAATGTTGTACAGCAAATAGTTCTGGGGCACTTTTGACAACGATTGTTTTTTTCCTACTATGGTAGTCAATGGGTGTTGAGATCTGTTTTTGTTATAAGCATTATTCTAAATATCTTACTCTGTGTTCATCAGAACAAATACACTTATATACATTTTGAACAACTCGAAGTAAATAATGACAGAATATTTGGTTGAAGTGTCACTTTAACATGTATTCTATTAAAAGCAATTTACAGTTTTGTCAATAGGTGTCACTCAAACACAGCATATGGCAACATCGAAATGATACGTAATAAAACAGGTTAGACTGTCGTTTACGAGCATTAATACGTGTTAAATAAACAAATACAAAATTTAAATAACTAAAAGAGTAAACATATAAATTACATATCAATTCTTTCAGCGCTTATTTGAGATAAAATGACGAATGTCAAAATACCGTGTCATGTGACCCTCGATCGAACTTCATATGACTCCCTGTTGCCGGAAATCCGTTTGGAATGGCGAGAAACGAAGAGAAGCAACTTGGAAAATTGAATCGCTTGTGGCTACAGAAAGAGAAAGATGGTAGGAAAAGGGTCTCAAATTATTTCAACCAAGTTAATTAACTCGAATGTTAATGTTTTTAACTGCGCTTCTTATAAAGTGCTGTTTAAACGCCTTTTAGCAATGCTGTTTGCTCCCATGTGTTGGCCTGCGCATGTTCAATCATTTATTTTCTTCGTACTGCATGTTTCTTTTTCTAGAGGGTCGTATTAAAGATGTCCAAGTGCCAAGGCCAAAACTTGTAAGGAGAAACGCAACACATAGCTCTTGTTCTTTTAACGATGCAATGACTACCAATCACCGTGCTAATCCATGCTTTCGTGTGCAGGCGACGTTAAATTCAGTGGAAGCCGTGAAGAAATGGATTCCGAGAATTAAGAAGGAGATAGAATACTATCTGCAGGTGACGTTACTGATCAGGCACACATCTAACATAGTGAAGAAGGAAACGGGGCCACCTATTCACATATCTATGTTGGTATGTCCAATCAGATTGCACCTTCTGTAGCTCATTCGCTTCAAACATTTCAGCATCTTTTCTTAAACAGGCCTTATGCATTTAATAAAATGCTGAAAAGGGTGCAGAAAAACAGATTCTGTTCAATATTATGAACGCAAACATCACACTGTCTCTAAATAAGCTGAATATGAAAATATGTTACAACAGCATAAGTTCCTAAACACCTCAACATCCAAAAATCGATGCTGACCCAAAATGATAAAAAAAAACTGTGGATAAACTTCATAAGATCTGTGCAGGTAAGACATATAACTGAAAGTTTCCTAGGTGGCTGCTAAAGCATTAAAAAGCTGTGAGGTCAAGGACTTACCATGCGTGTTGCCCAAACTTTTACTTTTTAACATTTTAATTTCATTTTTGTGCATGTGTGTTTTACTTAAAATATATAGGAATGTTGCACAATACATTATAGACGGTGTAGCACCATTTTTAGACTTTGTAAATTGGGTCATCTTATTGATACAAAATAAGAGAATTTTGAACCAAGGTGTATGCCGTGTTGTTTTTGTAATAAGCAGTGCAAAGTGAACAAAGAGTGTGTTAACACACCCATAGTTTTGGTAATGATCTTGCAACGGCTTACATTTCTCACACAATGCGGAAAGCTGAATTTACAGTCAGAATGATAGTCAACATTTCACATCTCTGCAGAAGGCACAGATTTCACCAGTTTTTCCAAATAATAAAAGTGTTTCCACTGTTGCATGTCTAACGAAGGTTTCACTTCAGTTGTTTGTTCTTTGGGAATGACAAACTGACAAAAAAAAGTTAACATCTTGATGGTTTTAAACTGTCAACTATAACCCTATCATAGAGAGCTATGCAAGAATATGACTATACTGTGATACGATATATAATGCATTTAAATATTTATATAAACTAAGATGCACATTGTAGGTTAAATTATTTATTACCAGCAGTTAACATGGAACCATATAGGTTGTTGCACAGAAATAAATCCTTTTAATTTTTTTAAACCTTACATGTATTCAAATGTATATGAAAATAAATAAACATATTTGATTACATTTAATAGCATATAAGTCAAAAAGCAAAAATATATCCTGACATATTTCAACAATTTGCTGCAACCTGGTCTCATAGAAAATATGTACCGCTGTACTCATCACTGGACTTATTATATGCATTTCAGTAGTTAAAATCAGCCAGTACCTGCCTCAGGTTGCTGTCCCATAAACAGTTCAAACCTTAAATTAAGACAAAAACAGCAGTACTAGAGCCCCCTCTTAGCTGCAGGGTGTTTTTAAATTATCAAAAGATCTTCAATTTAATTTAGTAATAAGGTATTAAGCTCGTTAGCATTATTTATATAAGGGCATTTAATCCATACACTCTTGTTAGACTTGGATACCCTACGTTGAACGATGTGGAACTCAAAAACCCAGTAATGTAAAAAAGGCCTATTGGCTGACCTGCTCCGATTGCATCATACACAAATGCCAATGCGTGCATTCCTGGAGAGCGTTCGTCCACAATAGTCAGTTATTAAAACCTATTGTGCTCATACAGCGGTATTGTACGGCTTTAGAAGACTTGAAATGCAGAGTGACCTGCTTGTAATACTTTTGTTCTCATTTTAGTCAGTGTTTGCAATAAAAACCATGTCTGACTTTTATTTCTTTGTTGTTATATGGTCGGGAAGTGGGTAGTTTTAGGGTAGGAGGGGGCTTAGGTGCTCTAAAATATCTATTGAAGTGCGAATAAAATGTATTTATAAAAAAATTTCGAAGGCAAATGGTCACACTAGCCGGGTTTCCATTACAGATTTGCGCTAAAAATAATCTATATTTTCTAAATGTCGATTTAAAGAAGATTGCGAAATAACTGCGTTTCAATTTAACAAGTTATTCGATAAAGTGTATTTTCTTCCTGCGATAAGTCATTCTGGCCATACCTTTTCTTTGTAGGTTTAATGGCAGGTTGCATACCAACTTCAGTGCATAGGCCATTGTTGCCCTCCTCCGTTGGCCTCCATGCGTTGTCTTTTGTCGGTATTAAGCATAGTTTCATTTTGACAAATAAAAATGTCCATAACTTATGCCTGAAAAATAATCGGCGTGCACATATGGGAATGTTTAATGTGGTGATGCAATTTGACTTGCTGCACCCAACCTAATGTGGTTGCTAATGTGACGAAATCACCTCAGGGGTCACGGTCGAGGAGGAAATTCCAAAGGCTGATGTTTTTTTTTTGCATAGTTTTATTTTTAACGTATAACTAATATTTATACTTTTTTTATAAATATTATTGATTAAATAGGCTATTCCTAATAACAAAAATATATAACATCTTGCGACCCCACCCTCGCGGCCTTGCGACTCCCTGGGGTGTCCTGACCCCTACTTTGGGAACCCCTGTTCTAGATGACCAATACGGTTCCTCTCTTTAGCGCCCCCAGTGGACTTTTGTGTCTCAAAACTGTAGCAATATGTACCTAATGGTTCATATTTTGTGGCGTTGCAAAAAGTGTACAGAAGTACGTATTTCCCATGAGGCCAGATTGATTTATTGTGTTCTAGATTTGTATTGAACTGTGCATCTCTATTTCACAGCAGTCTCAGTTGTCTCACTACCCAGAGAGAAAAATAGATGAGTTCCATCAACACATTGAGGGTCTGCAGAAAGAATACAAACGCTATTTGAACAAACTGCGCTTCCTGGACCCCAACTGCAAAACCACACCCTGGAAACCTCGATTATACACCAAAAGGAGACAGGAGCCACACAACAGTCTAAACACCAGTTAGTTTACAGTATGCTTTAATTTGAGTAATCTTTGAGCACTTTTCCACCATCACGTCGAATCGTTCTCGTAGCTTAATCGTTCCACTTCGTGCCCATCCATGCCAGCCAGTAATGAAATGGTTTCATTTTCCAACGCAGGGCTGATAACGAAAATCTTTAGAATTTAAAGCTATAACATCTCTGCAAGCATTATATAAGCACGATTCAGACAACCGTGCCGAAAATTCAGAGATGAGAAGAGTTTGTTATTGGTCCATGACGAACCAGGCTCACATGGAAATGTAACCAAAACCGTTTCAGACTGTGCTGAGAACAGTTCAGAGCTATGGTGGAAACGCACTCTTTGTTTAAAAATGCAGCTATTAGCCCTTATCACACCACATATAAGAAGTCTTTTTTAAGTTACTGTAAGGAGGAAATGTGTGAACACAGCCTTTTCAATCATGATAGCAATGGCATTTTCCGATATTGAAGTTGTAACATTACCAATAAACTATTAAGTGAGAGTACTGGTATGAGCCTGTACTAGGTCTGTACACCTAACATACAGTACAAGCCTAATAGAGTGTTGTTGGATCAGCTGTGTAAATGTAATTGTTTACTGCAAGCATGAAAACATCAACAACAAATACGGACTGCGTATGTTCGGATACAAAGTGATACCCTGTCATGTTTTCAAATGCAACACCTGTAAAAATAAAAAATGCCTTTGCTTGTTTGAAAAACATATTTGTGTTATTCTATGGCACAGTAATACCAAGGCTATTATTTTACTTATTTTTCTCTTTAATGTGGTGGTAAGGCTTAAGAAAGGTTTTGAAATAAGTCAAGATCTAAGAGACGTTTGGTGCAACACAAAATTCCAATCGGACTTTGGTCATATTCTGGTAATGTAAGCATCACCTGAATGCATTAACCTGATCAATGCATTAACCTGATTACTACCAAAATAATATTTAGATCTTTAGAAAACTTTTCTTTTAGAAAACTTTGGCCTGAAATTGTGTCCTGTTAGATGATTTGGAATATATCCAAACTTAATGAACATTCATCTGTGTTTGTCAAAAAAAGATTATTAATGGTTTCATTACAAATAAACAATTGTGAAAAGAATAACTGCATTTTACAATTTATCTTGTGTGGTATTTTCAGAAATTAAAATTGAGCAACTTAAATATTTCCAGAATAAAACAAGAAAGAAGAAAGGAAGTGGTTGACTTATTTAAAATACTGTGATTACATGTGGATGTAGGAAAAATGTCAATAGCTGTTGATCATCTTTTAGAATAAAGCTTCAACCAAAATATAGCTTTAAAACAAAAAATTACATCAATGATAATGTAAATGGCAATTATTTGGTCTTGTTTTCTTAGGCAAAAGAGCTTGCCACAATAGCCTAAGAAACCTGAGCAGATCAGAAGATTTTAATGGAGACACCAACCCAGACGCCACTGAACAGCCAACATCTCATGCTACTGTACTACCCTCCGTATCAACTCCCATTACCACACAAGCTTCAGATCTTCCAGACCAGGACCTCCCACTGTGCTTTGATCAGACCCGGCTAGGGGTGGCGGTGGCTAGTTCACGGGTGGCTCTTGTAGGACAGAAACAAGACACTGGTAGACTTACACGTGTGCTGCTCTCCGGCCTGCCCAATCTTCACAGCCTCCCACTGGCACGGAAAACAGCTACAGAAAAACAACAGCCTTCCAATGCTGAAGTACCCTGCAATAAAAACATACTTGGCCTCAGCTGCTACTCGTCCTCCTCAGACGAGGAGGTCGACTGAGATAATGCATTTTTATCAGTTTCTAACATGTGTAATATAGAGTATATCATTTTTTTTTTCTTGGCTTTGTTTATTGTTGTTAGTGCGCTCTGTGGGATACAAAGAGCTGCTGTCAGTTGAAATTCAATATGTAATTTAGATCTTCATATATGGTGCATGAAAGTGAAACTTGAAAGTAAAACATTTTCAAATGAAACCTGAATGATGTGAAGGTATGTTTGTTTGTTCAGTTTGTCTTAACCCAGTTTTAATCCGGTTTCAAATTGTTCTGAATAGGAAATTACTGATTTATTTAATGAAATATCATAAACAGAAAGTACAAGCAGTTCACTGTTACGTAAGTAAATAAGGAGGGCATTTCTTTACTATTTATGAAAACATGCAAATGTAAAAACAATTTTTATATTTTCTAGTTATATAGTAAACCCCAGGCCCATCGAGAGAGAGAGACGCGACAATGGTAGTTAAAAATCTAGAGCGTCACGTGATTCATAGAGCCTTCAGATAATTCCAGGAAGTTATGTTTTTTCCTTTAATTATATTTTTATTTATTAAACAACTTATGTCTTCAAATGTGTTAAACGTTTATCTCAATTGGATTTATCACAATTGGAAATTGTTTTGCTGCAGGTCCATGCATAGCTAACTTCTGGGAACTATAGAAAAAACTGTTCCACTGGAGTCTACGGACTTGACATGACTCTCTCTGTCAACGGCTCTAGAAAACCCTAAGCCGGTGGTTTATAGAACCTTTAAATCGATACTCTAATTTGAAGAACCTAGAATGCAAAAATGGGTTTTAATGGTTAAATGAATAGTTCACCCAAAAATTATCATATCAAACCTATTTGGCAAAAAAAAAATTTTTTTAAAGAATGTTGGTAATTGTGGGCGATACCCTTTGACTTGCATCGTTCATTGTTGTTTGTTACAAACATTCTTCAAAATATCTTCTTTTGTGTTTTTCAGAAGAAAGCTTTACAAATGACCATAGGGTGAGTGAATGATGACGGAATTTTAATTTGTGGGAAAACAATTCCTTTTAAGAAACCTTAAAGACAAAAGAATAGAGTTCTAGACCGAAAGTGTTGCATAGATATTAAAAAAAAAACTTTAGTGGGAATAAATGTTTCTAGAACATTTATACATAACAACATAAAACCCCAGAGTTTCAGGTTGACATATGTTCATGAGTTGTATGTGGGATAATGTAATAATGCTCATACCACAATAACCCTGATTAAAATGACTGCAACATTTAAAAACCTTACGTTTTTGTAGAGATGCTGAGTCAGAGAGAGAGAGCGATAGATGTCTTTGTTCACTAAACGATTTTCCAACAGTTTGGTAAGAGATCTGGGGCTTTGTGCCGTACTGCAGCCCACGTTTCGACCCCAAAAACCCTTCATGACTACGTACCAGCAACAAGAATTGCTTACCAAGCAACACTTCGGGGAAACTGAGCAAGAGCTGACTGCTGTTACCAAGTGCCAGTGGTGGATGAGATGTGTCAGAGCATATGTCACTTCTTGCACCTTTGGCTACGTTTGCTCACAAGATAGACAGGGTTTCCCATACTTGTAAAGAGAGGCAATGAAACCTGTAATCTGATGCTATATTGATGTCAGTATGTCAGTGAAGCAAGTATTTCCCCTGCGGAATTTACAATAAAAACATTTTGGTTTTGTACTCATCAATGACAATGGAATGCCTTCTATGCTTTGTTTGTGGTACAAATCTCTAATGACATGACAATTACGTGAATGCACGCAATGCTAAGGCATTAGTGAGTCGGACATGTATGCATTTAACGCAATGCACACTTCACATGCAACCATCCCCCCCCCCGGCGACAGTTTTGTTGGAGGATCCATGCCTTCAAACACTCCACACACACACCGGTCCCCCCGTCATCAAAATTTTTGGAGGGCCTATGTGAGCCGAAAAATCTATGTCCGAGTTTGCTTCGAAGTCAACCAATGTCAGGGATCTCTACTTCATTGCAGTCTATTCAAAAGTGTATGTGTCTATTGCAAGGTTTGAATTAAAGCCAAACAGTGGTTAAACACCTTATTAAATAAAGAGATATAATCGATTTCCCGTTACAACTGCATTGTGCAATTCATATCAGTTATTTTTATTTACCTTTAAAATTTAGAAATGAAATTTAGTTGCATCTAGAGTTGAGGTTGCACAAACGGTTCACCTTAACCCTCCCATTTGAAGCACCACTGTGGCTCACATAGGACTAAAATGTTGTCACACTTACGCTTCTTTGCCGAAGGAGTTAAATTTTTTACAATATGCATTCTGTAGCTTTAGGGCTGTAGAAACACGTGGTGAATTCCATGTAAGGTGATGGGGTATGTAAATAGAAATAGCTCATTCTAAGGTAATAAAAACACAACGCTTCATTATGTAAGGTCTTTATACCTCTGAAAACATAGTTATGTATATTACATTGCATTTGAATAAGTAGATCCTCCAAAAAATGACACACTGGACCTTCAAGATTTTTTCAGAATATTCTGTGAAATGGGTTTACAATTCTATATACATATTTATGTACACTGTTGACCTTATCATCACTATAGCATGTCATGTAATGACTAAAATGATCAGTTGTGGATACAGTGTAAAATCAAATATGCAGAATAGTAAATCAATTTTCTGTATATTATGTGCAAAAATAATTTTATCTGCATCTTTGTACCAGGTGGTTGAGGCTGAGAGCCCACCCTGGTCCCCCTGTGGAGTCGGGTCTTCCTGGGAGTTCCACATTAAGGCAGGCTGTGGCTACTCAAATACAGGCGATGAGAAAATACATAGTTAAAAGCTTTGAAGATTGAAAGCTTTTGAAGATTTGAAGATTGAAAGAGGAGATGCATGATCACGTGCATGTTCCTGTAGCTCAGTTGGTAGAACATTGTGGTAGTAGCTCAACACTTCTTGGTTTGGTTCACTGAAAGCACACATACCGATGAAGTACCTTGAATGCATACCACAGAGGCGCTCTGGAGTAAAAGAAGCATCTACCAAATGCAGAAATGTAGAAGTATGAACATATTATTGGAATTTCAATTCTTTATGCTCTGTCATTAATAGGTTGCAGGTTGGTGAGAACAAACAGTGGGTATATGAAAGCGAGGCCAAACCACTAATAAAAAAGACAGACTATTCCAGGAAAGTCTGGCGTCTGATGACATGAGAAAATATGTTGTAGAGTGAGAGGGTTTAGGTAATGCCTTTTCCTCCCTCGCTTGGTTTTAACCGCATTGTTCACCTCACTTTCACAGTCCTTGTCATTCTTGTGCAGACCCTCAGAATGCAGTGTGCAAGATCGAAAGAACATGCACACACACGTACACATCGACAGATTGTTTCATGTGGCAGCTCCTGTTCTTTGAGTGGTATGTGAAAAAGGGTTTACTGAAACTCATTTTCTGCTGCATCACTGTTTACAAACACTTGACTAAAACTCTTTGAATTAAGAGTAGATACATCTTTCCTTTGGGCCGTTTTACATGCAATTCAATATTTTACATAGGATTCCTGAGCCTTCTTGGTTGAAGCAGTTGGCACATATTCAGTAAAAAAATATTGTGCTTCATGCTCTGCATATTTGGCATATGCTTTTATCTAAACAAGCTTACAATGCATTAAAGTTATAAATTTTATTTGTATTATAAAAATAAATGGACACAGAAATATTGACAGTCAGCAGATATTTAGATACGCATGATGCGGTTGGAGATATCCCTGATCTGTTCAGCTAGCACAGATGAGTTCCCATATACGATGTGGGCGTGATACAGAAGATCATCTCACAACGAAACTTACCTGCTTGAAAGACTTAACCCTGAATATGTAAGGTTTCTATAGTCAAACCTGGTACCCTTTGGAGTGCAGACAGGATGCTGGTGGTCTGTCAGAAATATGGTGTTCTGAAGAACTCTTTCTAGGTCAGATGCATTCTTTCGCCTCATATGCAGATGATAAACCACACTGACCTCTAAAAGAAGCTGGAAATGTTAAATTTGTATTTTATTAATAAATTATAAATTAGATGGATGCAAACATTATGTAAAAATAAATTAAAGGATGATACTTATATAGCAGGTGGACTGTTTAAACTAATTGAGTGAAATTGAACATTTTGGAATAGACCTAAACTTTAGCTCAGAAAATCTTAAAAGCATAGTTCCAATGAAAACATGATGCTTAAAATCATTTCCCACCCCCATGTCAATCCAAGAACATAATCATTATTTTGTGTAAAACAATGGATATTATATTTTTAATAGGCCTACAATTAATAAAAGTGAATGTAATGATTTTAATTCCAGAATCCTAAATGAAAAATATTTATGAAAAGAGTCTATACAATAAAGTTTTCTGAAGTCTTAAAGTGTTGTATTTGAAACTGAGGGAAATTTCCTTTATAATTGTCATTACAATCTATATACATCATTTGTGTTTTACAGTAAATAACATATAAGGTAAGAACAATATGAGGGTGTAAAATGCCAGAAAGTAGTTTTTTGTAAAACTATTTCTTTAAAATGTTTTGTAAATTATATATATTAGAAAACAAATGGAAGCCAATAATTGCAAGTTACATGTACAAAACTCAAAACGTATGGCTTCCTGTCTTTGACATCATCATCGCACCTCTCTCCGAGAATTACAAGAATTTGTGCACTAGTTGACCCTGGTTGACCCAAATGCATGCACATTCACAAACCCAAAACCAGAAAACTCAACAGACATTCATAAAGTCTAACTATCGTATCTACCTGATATGTCTGCGTGAAAGGAAGGAAAGAAAGAATCAGAGGTAAAGAGTAAGTGAGTGAGACAGACAGAGTGTGTGTGGGTGGGTGGGAAGTTTAAACCTCACTGCAGGACCTTTTAAGACAAGCCCTCTGCAGCCAGCCTTCTCAAGCAAACCATATTCTCACCTACACTCTCACACACAACTTTGAGCTTTGCAGAAATGAGTTCTAACTTAGGCCATTCATCTCCTCCACTGTATACGATGGATTCTGGTGGAGGTCATACTCAACCGCATCGGTATTATCATCAGCAGATGCTCGGACAGGGAAATCCACCCCTGGTACCCTGCTGGACATTCCCTCCTGCTCGAGCTGAGATGAAGAGAAGGCGGTGGGGAACAATGAGCACTGGGATGACTTGGGTGCTGACTTTGATACTTCTGTTGGTTTTTGCGGCCCTGGGGCTGGGAGCCTACCAGATCCTGAGGTTGCAGACTGAAGTGGAGAGGCTCACACAGGTTAGAGTGGATTATAAATAATATGTTAATTTTCTATAAAAAAAGGCTATGCATGTATGTATGAAAATAGTCTTTAAGTACAATAGCCCAAAAAGCATTTGAAGCCTTTTATGAATTGGTATTTAATAATAAAACAATGGGTGTAAGTTTTTGATCTTTAATTCTATCATTTGAGGGGAACCAACTTCATACATTTATTAAACATGTATTGCCAGAATAAAATTATTTAGATCTTTTTCACATAAGCAACTTTAGTTTAATTCTGTGATGTTTATTACCTATAATCAATAAATGAACTATTATTTATATTGACAATTGCTTTTTGAGCCACTGTGTACTAGTTCACATGCTGACATCAAAATCTCATAGTGACATCTTGATATTCTAAAAATATTTCCAAGACTAAATTAAGTTACTGTAAATCCCTAAGTGTTTGTTATGTAATCAAACTCTTCACTAGAGGTACATTTTGACATAAGAACATGACTGAAAAGGACATAATAAAAGTATTGTGGTTTCTGGTCAACTGCTACAGGATATACTCTTCTTCAGCCATGGCAGTCAAACACCAGCTCTTGTTTCTCATAATCTAAAGGTCAACAAGCTGTTGATCTACAGTATCTAAAGTCATAATACTGCCTGCTCTTTGTGTGCACTTGAATGCACATTTATAATGTTGTCTATGTGACAACTTTAGCTTTAGCAGTTAGATGTGACACTATATTTTTCTCACCCTTTATGTCCAGGAAATGCCTACACAAATTGAGAGCATCGCCCCACAGAAACAAGTTGGTGAGTTTTGTGACTAAACTTAATTTACATCACAACGTTTATCAATACTGCCTTGTGCTATCTTGTACTGTATTAACCTTAGCATTTGTGCTCTTTTACCAGGCATGTTACCTGCAGAGCTGAACAAGCTTACTCAAAAATCAGCTGCACATGTAATAGGTAGGTCTGGCAAACAAGCATCCAAAGATTAACTCTTTTCTTATAATAAATCCTTTAGTATACAACATCAATATGTTGGACCAACATTGCTGATCGCCAGCACATGTACTCTTTTGGACCTTGATGCCAGGCTTGGTAACATGCTTAACCAGAAGAATTGCCATTGTCAACCACCTTGATTACAAAAAAATATTCTGGTTGACTTTCTGTATCTTACCTGGATTTCTTTTTGACAACAGGATGTGCAGACCAAAGCAAATCACCCGGAACTCTGAAATGGGAAGCGACACATGGCGAGGTGTTCACAAATGGCATCAAGTATAGCAATGGCGGCCTTCAGGTGAACGAGACTGGCTTATACTTTGTTTACTCCCGTGTGGAGTTTCTAGCAAGGACATGCAAACCCACAGACTCTCTCACCCACATGATGTTTGTGTTTAGAAATGGACGCAATCAAACAATTATGGAGGATCATAAAGAGGGTTTCTGTATGTCAGGGGGAAAGCAGGTGTGGATGACAGGCAGTCATCTGAGCTCTCTTCAACATCTCAAGCAGTCAGATTGGCTGTTTGTCAACGTTTCACACCCACTTCTGCTCAGCAAAAATTGGAATTATAATTATTTTGGCCTTTTTAAGATCCATTGATCGTAAAGATCTTGAAGACGTGGTACTTGAGTGTGAGTTCAGGTGAAGAGGTTTTGCTTTGGACTTTCTGATCTTCCCCAAGATCACCTGTGCTTCATCTGCATTCATGCATCCACTGCTGTGCAACCAGTTAGATTGGCATTGAGAGATTGCATTTCATTTCTAGCTGAATGGATCTTCTTGAGATGTAAACAGTTTTGCAGAAGAGTTTTCAGATTAAACGAACACTAATAATCTGCTGTATCAGGAGAGGGTTGGATATAAGTATTTATTTTCTTTAATGTCTGTCTGTGGGTAAAAAGTCACATTGTATACTAAGGTGATACATCGGTCATATTGACTAATGATAGTGATGTACAAATGAAAAATAACTGATATGGTCAATAAAATGTGTAATTATATAATAAATGTGGCGTTGATTATTAAGAAGAAAGACATAAAAGCAGAGGATGTCTCTCACTAGAGATGAGCTAGATTTTTCCAGCACTGCTAATATTTGCATGTGATAGTGGGCTGGTTAGGCAACAAAAATGCTGATCGTTGGTGGAACATTTCCAAGGTTATTTAATTTCACACTTGAACAATTGCCACATTCTATCATATCATCATAATAAATTAATGATATTTTAATTTTTAAATTAATTAAACCTACAAGTGTTCAAATGCTGCATTAAATTCTGATTTTTTTTCTTTTTATCAATGTGACGGATTTAGAAGATTTTAGTCAGCTGTTTTCGTAATATGTAATATCCTTTACAGACCGCAAAGGCAACTTTGCAGGGATGTGGTTTCATTCCTCGTCGCTTCTGCAAAGACCCTCAGCTTGGCTTCATTGCAGTCTTGCTGAAACAAGTTTTAAAAAGAGGTTTTGTGCAAGCTGTGACAGTACACTATGTGCTACACAATTCTCATGCTTCCTTCCAGCATTGTGTTTTGAGGGGGTTAAAATGGTTTGAAGCTGCCTTTAGAATTTTTATTCATTTCTTATCTAGCACTCTACATAGTACAAATTTTCAGGGCCCTGAATTAGACATGTGAGTAGAATAGTATGTCTTGTTGGTTGTTTTAATTAAAAATGTTTCCAGTAGACCTTTTGATACCCCTCAAATGTTCACCTCCCACATAGGTGAGTGGAAACACAACCTACCCTTTCAGTCCCTACAAGTTCTTTGGACACTCAAACTTTGCATAAACACCACAGGAAATGACCACTGGAGAATTATCACCCACAATTCCATAGTACAAATCTGCAGTCTCAAACATTTCAGTTGTTTCAAAGACTTCCGGGTAGATTGTCAAGTCTAGCATATCATATTAATAACATACAAATGTGCTCTATAGTTTTAAATCCATGAGGTGGTTTTCTGCTGCATTTTTGAAATCCCAATTTTTTATTTTAGTACATTTACAGCCACATACTGTACATTTTATCACCTATCCTACACTCTTCAAAATAAAGGTTCTTCACGATGCTATAGAAGAAGCGGTTTTGTCTAAATGGTTCCAAGGTAAAGGTTCTTTGTGGCAAAAAAGGTTCTTAAGATTATAAAAAGGTAAAAAAGAGATGGTTCTCGAGAACCGTTAACGGAATGGTACTTTGAGGGACCAAAAATGTTTTTTTATATGGCATCGCTGTAAAGAACCTTTTAAGCACCTTTTTTTCTATATGTCTTCTTTCTTCTTTTTTTTCTTCTTTAAGCATCTATTCCTTTGTACAGTACATTCAAGATGTTACTCATGGTCTTCTGATCTGGGCAGAGCTATAAAGCATTAGTCACACCTATGGGCTACTATTGGTTATTAGTTGACTGATAGCCTGATGCATTGCCCGCTGTAGCTCATCGGGTCCATGTGTCTCCACACACATCAGTATCAACGTATCAACTCATGAATATATTTTGATGTCATGTCTAGGTCACAGACAAGCACAAACAAAGATAATTTTTCTTAATAACCTTACAAAATAGAAAACACATAAAACTTTGGAAATCCAAGTAGAATGGAATGTAAACATAAACCCTTATTGTAAATTGTTACAGATTATTGGTCAAATGATTGTTATGTTCCATCAAAAATGTACTTGTAAATGAAAGTCTAGATGTCATTTCTATAGCCACCTTGTTTACCACATTACACATTACACCTTTCAAACAGTTCTTTCTGGGACATCCATTTTCAAAAGATGGTATCAGGCCCCACAAAAAGTTCTATTGGCCCCATTCAAACATAGAGGTCGGTATGTTAATGTGTCACCGCCTATAAAATTGCCTTTCTTATTAAATGTTATGCAGAAAATTTTATGATTCTGCTCCGTCATGACAGTCCCACCTGTTTAGTGTGAGAGAGATGGCATTGTTGTTTTGACATGCCATGCACTCTCTCTGGTCTCGTCTTTGTCCCTGCCCCGTCATATCCCTCATTGATTGTTAATGATTTCATGCCCGCACCTGTTCCCCTCTTGATTTGGATCCCTTTATTATGCCCTTGTGTTTTCTATCCTGTCCAAGTTTGTTTTGTCTGTAAAGACTTCATGTCCTGTTCCCGCTCCGTGTTCTGAGGCCGCCGGGTTCCTCTACTCAAGTACTTTATTCAAAATTACTCAAGTACTTTACACCTCTGGTTTTATGTCAAGCCTGCCTCTCCTTGTCCAATTCCTGAAAGAAAAACCTGCCGTTTGCATAAACTAATGTGATAATATGCTAAATTTGTGCAAATTGCTTATATTGCTTGACTAATAATGTAAAGCACTCCTTTGTCCAATCCTTGCCTCTACATTCTTTAGTCTTTAGTTCGCTTTGGCTTATGAAAGGCAGATAGCAGTCTCTGTTTTTTCCATCATTCCAACCTTTTGTGTTTAACCCTCAACTCTCGTAGAATCTTCGCTTCGAAAAAATCTGGCAAATATTACATTTATTTCCATATTTTCTTGACAGATGGTTCTGATCACCTGCTGTAATGATGCAGATACATTTTTTGGAATGGATGTATAAAAAAAGATTATGATTCAGAGTCATTGCCTAAAAATCATGAGCATGGTTTTGACTTTGATAATAGAACTGCTCAGATTTGCTTGCATTACTAAAACATGTTTGTTGTCTTTCAGTATCAATGTTAGGTTGTATATAGGCCCAGCTTTAGAGGGCACATGCTACAATAGACATTATACCAATTATTAAATGGTTGTCTAACTGCAGAATAAAGCTGAGGACTTGATTAATTTTTCATTCAATAATGAATGCACCTTGACATCAATTACAGCAAAGATCTGAACTTTGCACTCTGCCAATGTATTCTGAGACAGATGTTAAACATTTCTGTTCATTGGACTAATAAAATAAGTAAAAACTAATTGCACAAAAACATACACTTATTAGAACTCCTAACCCTGCTCAAGAACCCAACTATCTCTTGTCTTGTGTAAAGGAAACTATACTAAAACGTAAAAAAGAGATTGTATGCATTCATATGAAATGAAATTTCATATCATCCACTTCATGAAATTGGCAGATAATTTTTTTATATGTCTGTCATGTAAGACTACATACAGCCAATAATATTCCAAAGGCCTCTTTGTTTTCTTTTTTGTATTAAGGACTATTTATAATGTATTTTTAAAGTCAGTATAAAAACTAAAAGGTTGTGGTTGGTGTACGGACCACAACAGAGAGGGCATCAGCCTTTGTGATTACTGGAGATTATTAAGAACCAACCCCTTTCCCATCACACCCTACCACAACCTTTCAACTTAAAAGTTGTCTCAACAATGGAGCAATTGATGGGGCTTGTTCAGATGACAGTTAAAAACACAGTTAGAATTTGCTAACAATACTGGAAAAGCAACAGTCATAATGAAGTTTCCATAATGCAGTGCTTATCACACATGGGTATTTGTCAGCCGTTTGCTTTATAATATGAGTCGCAATGGTTTCGGTGGTCTTACCACCTCTGTCTTTTTCAAGGATTCTATAGATTAGCCTACATTAACAAAGGAACAAAGCACACACATTTACATAAATTTAAATGAATAACTCCATTAAAAACCAAAAGATTATTTAAAAAGTGTTAAGCAGCCACCCTCAACAGTATGGGTTGAAACACTGTGTTGAAAACCGTAGCGTGGCCAGAATTTTACTTTCGAGGGACCTGTCTGTAAATGAGTTGGCCATAATGTATATCTATAGGTTTCTGTCTGTTACTAAAATGATACACCTGTATTATACAGTTCATTTCACCGCCCCACCCACCCCCCTCAATCATGAGATTTGCGCAATGTAAGTAGTCACCTTTCATGCACTTCAATGCCCTTTATGTCCACTTCGCAGGGGTCTTACGGGCAAATTGAACAAACCTCTGAAGAGCCGTATACAAAATATGCCAAGATGAAGAACCCTAGTAGCTTGGCAGCTACCAGTCAAAGCATTGGATTACATTTGTGTTTGAGAAAAGTCTCTGTTGAGAAAACTCTTTGCAATGTATTGTTATTTTTAGTAGTCTACACATTTTCTTCTTGCTCATCTTTTCGTAATTAATAAAAAAACTGAATATTGTGCGCACCCGATATCGCAATGTTCAAATCTACATGTGACATAATTAAACCAATAACTTTGAAAACAGCAGGGTGCACTGATTTGATGATCAACCAGAGTAACAAATCAACAATTCCTTATTTTTCGCAATCAAAAATCTGAGGGGGCCGTACATGCAAATGAGGGGGCCTAGGTCGGGGCTATGCTACAGGTTGAAAATAACCCAGCAAGTTTTAATATTGTAGTATGAATCAATGCATGAAAGGGTTAATTAAATTCTGCATGTTAATCAGATTTTACCCACCACGTTGAAAAATAATCAGGTGGGAAGGTCTTAAAGCAACTCAAAATTGCATCCTAATTGCAAAATGTGCATTGAGTTTATGCAAATTTTGGAAATGTAATGAGTAATCTCTAAACAACAAGATCATTAACAGACTATCGAAAATATGGAAATGACAGGGATGGAATTTTAATCAGATCAGACCCCTGATAATCAAAGATGGGGGCAGCGGTGGTTGAATGCTTTGGAAAATAATTTTGATCTCGAAACTGCATTAAACTGCAAAGCATGCTTGCTAAGAAATACGGCTGTTTTGGTATGTCAGGACTAATCCACACTGATTCAAAACGCTAACGAACACAAATCTGCATAATCTGGTGGATACTTTTATCGGCATCACAGCGGATTGCTTTCGTGGAATTGTAGCTCATGTAGTGGAATGCTTCCTAACAGCCACAAAAGACAGACTACTCTCCACTAACGGACATAAAGCATAAATATTATGGGAAGCGTGCAAGCCAGACAGGATTTAAACTTTGTCGGTTGATAGCATAAAGGTTTGGTTTGAAGACAATAAAAACAAAAAGTGTTCTCTCACCATTCTTTTAGAAGCGTTTACAAAGCGTCTCTATACGTTTACAAAAACCCTCCCCTCCAAGAAATTAGGACAGAAGTGACCAAAAATGGACAAAAGAGATGGATAAAAACACCAAATGGGTATGTGTATTCTTCGTCCACTTGTGATCTGATCTAACAAAATGCATCTTAATACCTGATGTAAGCAAGGCCTACATTGATGGTTGTATTTAGAATTAATGAATTTGTGTTTGTTGGATCAGTGTGAAGCGAACAGCATACAAGAAGGGATTTCAAGGACCTCTTTCTTTATGGCAGGGTCTCTCTTTAGTTACCATAATGGTAAACAATTTGCTACACTAGAACTGGAATTTGATGGACTAACATGAACAAACAGCCTTTGCCATCAGACAATGCTGCTCTGAGCCACACTTAAAGATTTCTTATCAGATTTTCAAATGTTTGACTACAAACATTATGTTCCCATAGTGGGAGAAGTGTCTGTATGTGATTATGACATTACACCACAACCAACAGGTTCTATTCACAAACAACCCAAGTCACAACTGTGAACACAAGAAATCTTTCGAAATCTTTCATGGTCAAACATTACCTCACAGTAAACAAACGGACTGGTATAGAGATATGTAATGGCTAACTTGGATCACATGAGACACTTTAGCCAATCATATAATGGCAATGATTTAGTGTAAAACATGTTGAAGATTTGCAGACAGGCAATTCATTAAATGATGTTTACTTCAAACAATGAGGACAATGTCAAAGGTATTTTAAGGAAAAAAAAAGTTAAAGCACGGTTGGGTGAATGGATCTCCTCCGACGTCAACAGCCAATCAGAGCCTTAGAAAAGCTCCTCATCTGAAAAGGATCAATGTGCCCTTTTAACAACATTCTTATTTTCAGAGAGGCATGGCATATCTACAACAAGGTTAAGCCAAGGGCAGCAAACCCTCACAGTTCCTTCATCTCCATGATCCAGATTGTTAGGACTCTCTTGAGTTCTCCAGGGCCCAGTTTTTCAAAAGTAATCCAGTGGGATTTCGGATCACGGATTGGATCAAATCTTGGAAATGGGTTTTTAAAAGCAAAAGAGGGATTCCGAACTAAAATCAGATCATGTAATCCGATCTAACATTTGATCTGGATCAAACCTGCCCTTTGGGTTTTTCAAAACTTTTGACTCGGTTTGGGATCTATTTAATAAAAAAAAAACTGGATTATCCTGATCCCATCAGAAGGGTGGAATCAGTTCTTATTTTTCAAACCACATAAAATCAGAGAGGTTTTTTTAAGTGAATGATCACAAAACCAATGTTTATTGATGATATATACATCAAATAACGTTCCTACAAAACAGGCTGGTGACGGCTATGAGTTGCCGTGCAGATGGAAATACATCTCCTAAAGGCAGAAATGGAAAGAGCTGCTATCTGTCCTGTTAATTATTTTATTATAATAAAATATTGGATAGTATTATTTTTGCTTTGTTATTTAACATTTTAACAAAATAAGGAATGTAAAATGTTTCTGTTTATTACAGTGTTTCTGTTTCTCACAATTAAAAAAAACAATGGCTATTTGTGGCCACCGGTATTTTGCCTACATGTTGTTCTTTGCTAAACCAGAAGGCTACACTGTTGGTTTCATTTAAGGCTCTGGTAAACAGGATTTAGTAATCCTGAAATTTGGTATTTAGATCACAGTGATCCAATCCAATGTTCCTTTAAAAAACTGGCATGAAAGTAAGATGGATCACATGATCCTGGATAGCAAAACGTCTTGGTTACGTATGTAACCTCAGTTCCCTGATGGAGGGAACGAGACGTTGTGTCGAGAACGACAGATGGGGTTCGCCCTTGAGAACCAATCAACTCTGACTACTATAGAAAAGGCCAATGAAATTTGGCGAATGAAATTTGCATGCTGGGCTCCGCCCCCGGATATCCGGTATAAAAGGAAGCCGGCGTGCATCATTCACTTACCTCTTGTGCTGAAGAGCCTGAGAGCCTCTCATGACTGCAGCAGAATATGATACATGTTTGTGGCATAAAGGACACAACGTCTCGTTCCCTCCATCAGGGAACTGAGGTTACATACGTAACCAAGACGTTCCCGTTATGTCGGTCTCTCGACATTGTCTCGAGAACGACAGATGGGGTTGCCTATGGAAAACACCACAACGCTGTATTGCGTCACAATCTCTAGCGAAGCGACGGTAACAAGCCTGGGCGTGTCAACTCGATGCTTTGCGAAACTGTAACCCTCCAGTGTGGTGGTCGGGGGGTTCCAGAGCTTTCTTGGAGAGAGATTGGTACAGCCCTGACCGGTAACCTTTCACGGACGGGGCCTTAGCTCTCTACTGGCGAGAGGCCGGGTTTAAACTGGGTAAGCGCCACTTCCTTAATCAGGAATGCGCTGCAGAGGCCACCTCCTACCCGTGGGGAGTAATATGGTGGATATAGGTATGGTCTCGTCCTTGGAGGAGAACGCATGGTACGTGCGGACTGAGTAGTTAACCGCGAGGTGGAGGCCCACCTGGGGAAAGCTCATGGGTAACCAGGAGTGGGAACCATTCTCATGAGGATACATCAGACGGAACAGCCCACGGAGGGGGTGTTACAGACGTCCGGTAGCACTAGGTCCTGTTAGAGCTATCTGTGATAGCTCACATGGTATCCCGGCCTAAGGGGGAAGGCTGCTCTGCCCAGTCAGCCCCCAGGGTGTGCTCGTTTAGTGATGGATGGAATACCTGTTCTTAACCAGTATTTGGGTAAGAAGGGAGGTTGGTGAGATACCTGTTCTTAGCCATATGTTTGGGTAAGAAGAGAGGTAGATAGCACACTGACCCAACCTAGTGGAGGGTGGAAAGGTGCTTTCGCAGTCGTACGCCCCCCCGGATGCCAGTCCTACATGTCGCCACGTAGGACGTGGGCTGACACTGGGTTTGCGCAGGTTGTTAACCCTGAAGAAGGTGTTTGGGCGCAGCCCAACCCGCAGCTCAACAGATGTCTGCTAGGGAGGCACTTCTGGCCAGTGCCCAGGAGGTGGCTATACCCCATGCGGAGTGAGCCCTCACTACCAATGGGCATGGGAGATTCTGAGATCGGAATGCCGTCGTAACGGCGTCCACGATCCAGTGCACCAGCCTCTGTTTGGAGACAGCCTTCCCCTTTTGCTGTCCTCCAACAGACACGGAGCTGGTCAGAGCTTCAGAGCTCTGCGTGCGGTCCAGCACGTACTGGACACAACACTGATCGGGTTGGGTCTTCCTCCCCTATGGGGAGCGCCTGCAAGTTCACCACTTGGCCCCGGAGGGAGTACTGGGAACTTCTTGGGCACGCATCCGGGCCTGGGTCTCAAGATAACGTGAGAGTTTCCAGGGCCGAATTTAAGGCAATCCGGGGACACGGAGGATGCTCGGTGGTCCCCTACCCTCTTGAAGGAAGTGAGCTCTGTCAGGAGGGCCATCTTACTCTGTGAGGAAGATCGGAACCTCCGAGGGGCTCTTGGGGGGCACTGAGGCTCCCCAGGACAACTTAGGGTCCCAAGAGGGTATGGAGCAGAGATGAGGCAGATTCCGCCCTCTCGCGCCCCTTAGGAACCTGGTGACCAGGTCGTGTTGCCCTAGAAACTTTTCACCGACTGAGTCGTGACGAGTGGCAATAGCGACTACATACACATTGAGTGTGGAGGGGAGATGTTAGTCTCCAGTCTTGTAAGAAGGAAAACACAATCCTGATCGATCACCTCAGTGGGTCTTTCTCATTGAGAGAGACACCAGGACGAGAAGAGGCACCGTCTAGAGGCGTGTATCCGCCTAGTAGATGGGGCACTAGCCTGGGTGATGGTCTCTGCCATAGAGGGGGAGTAACCATCTCAGGATCTTCTCATCCCGTCTAGAGACCAGACATGGGTGTGCCAGAGGTCTGATCTGGGATGCCAGAACGTGTCCTTCCCCTGATAGAGCAGGTCCTCTGTCAGGGGAATGATTCAGGGGGAGTCGCTGTCCAGAGCATCAGCTCTGAAGCCAAGTGCGGTTAGACCGGTGTGGTGTAACCAATAACACTTGGTGCTCCTTCTCCCTGACCTTGCACAGTGTCTGTGCAAGGAGGCTCCTGGGGGGAGAAAGGTGTGCTTCCGCCCGTTCCACGGTCAGCTGTGCGAAAGGATATCAGTGTCAAGGGCTCTGCCTCGGACAGGGAATTCCAAGTCGGGCAAATGGTGGTGTTGCAGGAGGCGAACAGGTTTACCTGGGCCTACCCGAACAGCCTCCAAATGAGCTGGACTGTTCGGGGGTGAAGTCGCCACTCTCCACGAGGCATAAACTGGCGAGAAAGCACGTCGGCTGTCTAGTTCAGTTTGCCCGGGGTGTGTTTGTGGCCCGCAGGGAACGGGTCACCTGTTGACTCCACCGGAGGAGCCGTCGAGCAGGTTGTGTTAGCTGCTGTGAGCGAACGCCACCCTGACGATCTGTGTACGATACAGCTATAGTGCTGTCCTCTGACCAGCACTTGCTTGTCTCGCACGAGAGGCCGTAGCCTGCTCAGTGCAAGTAGCACAGCCCACAACTCTTGGCAATTGATATGCCAGCGCAGGCGGGGGTTCGTCCAACGCCCCGCCCCGTCTGCGTGCCCGTTGCACACTGCACCGTACCCCTGCAGGGAGACATCAGTCGTCACCATGATCTGCCTCATAACCTGCCCAGAGGGACCTGAGTCCGTCGAAAAAGTCATGGAAGACCAGGGGTTATGGTGCGTCGGAAGCAGGGCGTCATCACCATGCGCCTGCTGCCGGTGTGCTACGCTCTCCTCGGAACTCGACTCTGAAGCCGGTGTTGGAGCGGTCTCATGTGCATCAACCCGAGGGGTATTACCCGGCGAGGACGCCATGTGCCCAGGAGCCTCTGAATTGTTTCAGGGGGACCGCTATCTGCCTGAGATGAAGTGCGGGTAGTAACCCACTGAACATCTTGGTTTTTTAGGGACGAACACGATACCTGTTTTGCCAGGTGGGTGGTGACATCTACCCGAAGTATGTAGACGTCCCTGCCTCTGACAGAGGGAGAGATGATGCCCCGAAACTTGGGAGAGTCTCTGGCAAACTGGATCGATTAACCAAGACGGACCGTCCTCATTAGTCACCGAGACAGTGTGGGCAGCTCTCGAGCTCCCAGGGACTGTGACAGGGGGACCAAGGGGATGGTCTGCTACCCCCTTCCCACAGAGGGTGGATCGATGGTTGGCAGAGTTAACTATGTCACAGGGGAACCCCGAAGGGGCCCTGGAGGGAAGGTTGGCTCTGCTCACTTACCTGCCTGGCGGGACAGCTGTACGCACTGTCGATTTGAGAGTGGTAGCAGCTGTCTTGTGTGTACGACCCTACGCCTCGCCAGGGAGTGAGGTCGGGTTTGCCGGGCACAGTCCAGTGGGGTGTGTGATCGGCTGCTAGTACACCCGGGGAGAACCGTAAAACTCTGTGAGTAAGAGGGCGCCAGGCCCTGAAAAGGGTCCGGCTTTGGTGACGAGGCAGGAGCCGTCCCGTACCGACCGATCAGAGCCGTAGCTGTGAAGGTTCGGGCCCGATGTTGTTCTCCCTGGGGTCTTCCCATCAGTGTCCCTTCTCGCGAGAAGGTTGCTGATGGGGTGGAGGTTTCCCCCCCGACTTCCGCTTCCGGGGTGCCGCCTGTGGGGGCACAGGAACCGGAGCCGAAGTCGAAGGGGTCCTGGGCTGCTGGGAAGCAGACATCATGCGAGATCTCGGAGGCCTCTGGGCGGCCAAGTCGCAGCGCGGTAAAATGTGACTAGTCGCCACTGTCTGCTTTTTCAGCGTCAAAAACTGCTAAGCGCAGTCCTCCACGGTGTTACCAACAACCCACCCTGCGAGACGGATGCATCAAGAAAGCGGACTTTCTCGGTGTCATTCATCTGCGCAAGGTTCAGCCGGGGGTTTCTCTCTCGGACCACAACCGTGGACATCGTCCGACCCAGGGCCCGCGCCGCCACCTTAGTCGCCCGTAGAGTGCTGTCAGTGGCGGCACGGAGATCCTGCATTATACCCGGGTCGGCCTTACCCTCGTGGAGCTCTCTCAACGCCCTGGCCTGGCGGACCTGCAGGATGGCCATGGCAGGAGGGACAGCCTGGCCCGCGGATTAGGACGGTTGACATCACCTCTGCTTTCTCCTGAGCTCGACCGCTGGGGGTGGAGCTCGGATTCGTCAGAGTCGGATGCCAGTCTCCCTCCGATGCTGCGAGCGACATCTCATCTACGTCACGCATCGTTTCCGAGTGCGTGGCTGAGGATCCGGACGGTATGCCACCGCCGGTTGGGGAACGTTCAGAAGAGCGAATCGGGGAACCGCCGAGACGCCCAGGGGAAGGTCGCTGCAGGTAGGGTCGATCTGCTGCTCTACGTCGTAGATCCGGAAGAAGAAGAAGAATTCATTGAATTCGTTCTGTTCGTAGTCATGAGCGAAGGCTCTGAAGAACAAAAGGTAAGTGAATGATGCACGCCGGCTTCCTTTTATACTGGATATCCGGGGGCGGAGCCCGGCATGAAAATTTCATTCGCCAAATTTCATTGGCCTTTTTAATAGTAGTCAGAGTTGATTGGTTCTCAAGGGCGAACCCCATCTGTTGTTCTCGACACAACGTCGAGAGACCGACAGAAAGGGAACATAGGATTTCCAAATCCGGATCAATTTTATCCAGATTACATTTTTTGAAAAACTGGGCCCAGGAGATCAGCATTCCACAACACTTTGTGTTCAAGGCTTGAACAGAATCTGACTCCTCTCCACTGCAGCCAGGTCCAGCCTGCCAAGTGAAACACATCTCAGCTATTGGACTGCTCATGTGACCGCATGGACGTGAATGAACGTAAATATCAGTAAACCAAACCTCGTTTTAGAGACCTCTGTGTATTGTCAGTGTATGTTTATCTTATTTGCTTTGATATTGAAAATTATGAGACATATAGCAAATTATGTGACTTGCATTTTCTTGTAAGAAACTTGTAAGTTATAGTACATGATCAACTTTCATTTCATAATAATTTTTTATCTATCTTATTTGGGTTATTCTTATACTGTTAAGGTGAAACAGTTGGTTTGTCTAACACATCCCCCACAGACACACACACACACGCTTGAGATGAAGTGTGACCGAAACTCAATACACCTCTTGTGTCTTATGTGCATACTAAACAGTTTATACTCTACAGTTTCTATCATTGATAAATAAAATAATTGTTTTCTGCAATGCAAAATACACATTTGTATTTTACCAAAGCTCTCATCAAGCACTTCTTGGGCTGTTGGCAAAGGGCATCATTACCCCCCTAATTTTACTAAAAGGCTAATGTGGTTTATTGATGTCAGAGATGAGAAAGAGGAAATGTCTGATAGTTGAAAAAGCATGGCAGGGTTTTTATGCTGAGAGCATAAGATGTTACCTGAAACATGTTTAAAAAGGAAACCTAACTGAAAATTACTGAACATTACCATCCAGCTCCAAGCCACAAATGCTTATGTGAGGCAGTAAAGGTCACTGTGAACCACTAGATGCTGAAACATCTAAGGAAACTTTGAATCAATAGAAGCTGCTTGCCGAAAGCAGTCAATGGTGTTATATTCTGAAGAAGTGGCCTGGAACTAGACAGAACATTTAGAAAATAGTTTTTCATAGATCTCCTATACTGTTTTACCATCAGTGTCACAGTTAATGCAAAGCAACTCTACTGAACAGTCTTTTTGTACATGGCAGCATGTTGTCACAGCGAGCTGAAAAAAATTTGAAATTGCATTCACCTTATCACGGTCATCAGTTCCATGCAGAAGTAATGCGTTGCTTATTTCAAAAAAGCACGTGGTCTGTTGATATCAGATTATACCTCCCCTAAATGTAGCCTACAAAATTCAAACTTGATTTGGTCACTTTTTATCTTGTTAAATTCATGTAAAAAAGATTACACTAAGTACCCTGTACCCTTTACTTAAGAACACTTCTGTTTTGCACTTGTGTCTCATAATCGCACAGTGTATTAAGTGTATTATATTCTGTGCTCATGTTTTTTATGGGGAGAAAAAAGCTCCTAGCTGGGTCAGGACACCAGACACCTTTTGCATGGTCAACAATTCCAAACCGCCAAAATGAGGACTTGCTATGAACCAGATTTAGTTCACTTTTAAATTTCACTTTAAAAATTTTTTTTATTAATAGAGCCTGTTCATTTTCAAATGATGTGCCCAGTCTAATAACCAATATGTTAAGATCGCCACCTTGTGGTAGGTTGTTTTAAAACGTATTTACTCATTCAGTATATATTGTGTGTGTGTGCGTGCGTGCGTGTGTGTGCGTGCGTGCGTATACAGTGGGTACGGAAAGTATTCAGACCCCCTTGAATTATTCACTCTTTGTTATATTGCAGCCATTTGCTAAAATCTTTTAAGTTCATTTTTTTTCCTCATGAATGTACACAGAACTAAACACAGAATTGTTGACATTTTTGCAGATTTATTAAAAATGAGAAACTGAAATATCACGGGGGGGGCACGGTGGCTTAGTGGTTAGCACGTTCGCCTCACAACTCCAGGGTTGGGGGTTCGATTCCCGCTTCTGACCTGTGTGTGTGGAGATTGCATGTTCTCCCCGTGCCTCGGGGGTTTCCTCCGGGTACTCCGGTTTCCTCCCCCTTGTCCAAAGACATGCATGGTAGGTTGATTGGCATCTCTGGAAAAATTGTCCGTAGGTTGTGAGTGTGTGAGTGAGTGAATGAGTGAGTGTGTGTGCCCTGCGATGGGTTGGCACTCCATCCAGGGTGTATCCTGCCTTGATGCCCGATGACTCCTGAGATAGGCGCAGGCTCCCCGTGATCCGAGGTAGTTCGGATAAGCGGTAGAAAATGGATGGATGGATGAAATATCACGTGGTCCTAAGTATTCAGACCCTTTGCTGTGACACTCATATATTTAACTCAGGTGCTGTCCATGTCTTCTGATCATCCTTGAGATGGTTCTACATTTTCATTTGAGTCCAGCTGTGTTTGATTATACTGACTGGACTTGATTAGGAAAGCAACACACCTGTCTATATAAGACCTTACAGCTCATAGTGCATGTCAGAGCAAATGAGAATCATGAGGTATAAGGAACTGCCTGAAGAGTTCAGAGACAGAATTGTGAAAAGGCACAGATCTGGCCAAGGTTATAAAAAAATGTCTGCTGCACTTAAGGTTCCTAAGAGCACAGTGGCCTCCATAATCCTTATATGGAAGACGTTTGGGACGACCAGAACCCTTCTTAGAGCTGGCCGTCCGGCCAAACTGAGCTATCGGGGGAGAAGAGCCTTGGTGAGAGAGGTAAAGAAGAACCCAAAGATCACTGTGGCTGAGCTCCAGAGATGCATTCGGGAGATGGGAGAAAGTTGTAGCAAGTCAACCATCACTGCAGCCCTCCACCAGTCTGGGCTTTATGGCAGAGTGACCCAACGGAAGCCTCTCCTCAGTGCAAGACTAATGAAATCCCGCATGGAGTTTGCTAAAAACACCTGAAGGACTGCAAGATGGTGACAAATAAGATTCTCTGGTCTGATGAGACCAAGAAAGAACTTTTTGGCCTTAATTCTAAGCGGTATGCGTGGAGAAAACAAGGCACTGCTCATCATCTGTCCAATACAGTCCCAACAGTGAAGCGTGGTGGCAGCATCATGCTGTGGGGGTGTTTTTCAGCTGCAGGGACAGGACGACTGGTTGCAATCGAGGGAAAGATGAATGCGGCCAAGTAGAGGGATATCCTGGACGAAAACCTTCTACAGTGTGCTCAGGACCTCAGACTGGGCTGAAGGTTCACCTTCCAACAAGACAATGACCCTTAGCACACAGCTAAAATAACGAAGTTGCTTCCGACAACTCCGTGACTGTTCTTTAACGGCCCAGCCAGAGCCCTGACTTAAACCAAATTGAGCATCTCTGGAGAGACCTAAAAATGGCTGTCCACCAACGTTTACCTGGAGTGGATCTGCGAGGAATGGCAGAGGATCATCAAATCCAGGTGTGAAAAACTTTTTGCATCTTTCCCAAAAAGACTCACGGCTGTATTGAATCAAAAGGGTGCTTCTACTAAATACTGAGCAAAGGGTCTGAATACTTCGGACCATGTGATATTTCAGTTTTTATTTTTTAATAAACCTGCAATAATTTCAACAATTCTGTGTTTTTCTGTCTATATGGGGTGGTGTGTTTACATTGAGGAAAAAAAAGAATTTAAATGATTTTAACAAATGGCTGCAATATTACAAAGAGTGAAAAATTAAAGAGGGTCTGAATACTTTCCGTACCGACTGTATTTGTGTATATATATGTAGATTTATATGTCTGGACATTGTGAACGTTTTTTTTCTTAATCATGCAGAAGGTAATGCAATCATCCACCTCTTATCTTAAATAGATGTTCAAAATTATTTTGTTGCTGAGCTCAACAGTGTATTTTTTTTCCGCAGAAAGTACCAAATTAATCATTTCTCGACTCGACAATGTTCCTGGGATCTTTCCGATAGATTTGCAAACATCTCACATAAAATCAACTTCAGACCTTTCAAAATGTTTAATTTATGAAAATAATATTTATCAAAAAGCCCATACCTGATAATAAAACATCTTGGTTTCCACGGTCCAATTACTCTTGGTCCCTTGAAAAAGGGTGGAGCTACATATTAAAAAGCTGTGATTCCTAAAACCTTCATCTAATTTGGATTTTAGTACACTACAGTAGTAGTCTGAATATTTTTCCGGATCACAGTAAATAAATATGTATATTTAGAACATACTTGAATCACATTGGGATTACATGAACTATTAACTTGCCATCAGATGCCATGTACACCTGTACAAGTGGTGATGAAATGATGTTTTGATATGTACAGGAAATCTGAATAAGTAGGAATACAGGATATCACATTATAATATACACAGTGGGAATAGTTGTAAATTGCACTAAGAGTTCTATTCATGAAGGACATGGCAAATTTTATGTTCACATATTTTTTCAATTTGGTAAAAGATATCAAATTGCAAAGACTAAAAACATAGTAAAATAGTGAATTTCCCTTACAAAAATTGTATTATTTAAAACGTTTTGGGGACCTGTAACAATGAGACTGGAAAGCTGGATCCTAATGCAGATAATATATTTAATAATACTGAAGAACAAAGGTACAAAGCACAAAGAAACAACAAAAGAACATTATATATCTGCAATTCCAGACAACTAACTGGAGAAACACATGGGTATAAATACACAAACTAATGAGGGTTAACAAGACACACCAGGGTAGACAATCACAAAGAACCAATAGAAAACAGAACTACAAAGGACTACAAAATGTGACAGGACAGGAAGTAGAACTGAAGTCCACAATACACAGGGCAAACACAGAATGGATCGTGACAGCGCACCCCCTCTAAGGGCGGATTCCAGATGCCCCAAACAACAGTCCAGGATGGGAGAGGAGCGGAGGTGGAACAAGGGGAGGGATGGAGAGCCAGGCCTGTGAAGGGGAACAGGACCTGAGGCGCAGAGCAGAGGTGGATCTCGCCGTGGCAAGGTAGGCGAAGGCTGGGCTTGAAGCCTGGGTGTAGAAGGCAGGGAACTCTGAAGCGTCCATCTGCGACGAGGCAGGGAACCCCGAAGCGTCCATCTGGGACGAGGCAGGGAACCCCGAAGCGTCCATCTGGGACGAGGCAGGGAACCCCGAAGCGTCCATCTGGGACGAGGCAGGGAACCCCGAAGCGTCCATCTGGGACGAGGCAGGGAACCCCGAAGCGTCCATCTGGGACGAGGCAGGGAACCCCGAAGCGTCCATCTGGGACGAGGCAGGGAACCCCGAAGCGTCCATCTGGGACGAGGCAGGGAACCCCGAAGCGTCCATCTGGGACGAGGCAGGGAACCCCGAAGCGTCCATCTGGGACGAGGCAGGGAACCCCGAAGCGTCCATCTGGGACGAGGCATGGAACCCCGAACCGTCCATCTGGGACGAGGCAGGGAACCCCGAAGCGTCCATCTGGGACGAGGCAGGGAACCCCGAAGCGTCCATCTGGGACGAGGCATGGAACCCCGAACCGTCCATCTGGGACGAGGCAGGGAACCCCGAAGCGTCCATCTGGGACGAGGCAGGGAACCCCGAAGCGTCCATCTGGGACGAGGCAGGGAACCCCGAAGCGTCCATCTGGGACGAGGCAGGGAACCCCGAAGCGTCCATCTTGGACGAGGCAGGGAACCCCGAAGCGTCCATCTGGGACGAGGCAGGGAACCCCGAAGCGTCCATTTGGGACGAGGCAGGGAACCCCGAAGCGTCCATCTGGGACGAGGCATGGAACCCCGAACCGTCCATCTGGGACGAGGCAGGGAACCCCGAAGCGTCCATCTGGGACGAGGCAGGGAACCCCGAAGCGTCCATCTGGGACGAGGCATGGAACCCCGAAGCGTCCATCTGGGACGAGACTCTGCGGGTTCGGATGCAGCCACCGCGGACAAGCACCGACCAGCCCAGACACACAGCAGAGCAGCAGCCACAATTGGCAGAGCTGATTCCAAGGACAACTCAGGAATGGACACCACCGGACTTGTGACCACCGGATTTGGGACCGTGACAGCTGGAAACTCTGGATTGGCGGTCATGACGGCTGGAGACTCTGGCTTGGCGGCCATGACAACTCAAGACTCTGGCTTGGTGGCCATCTTCCTCTGCGAGCTCTGGACTGGGGGCTGTGATGACCAGACTGCCCACCATTAACGTGGTGTGAGCGGGCTTCCATAGCCGGTCCAACAGTGCCTGATGCCCGCTGCCCCTTCCAAATAACATTCTGAGGAAGCTTCCTCCTCCAAATCACCCACGGTGAAGCGAGATCCACTCTGTGCCAGGGACTGCTCAACAAAGTTCACAAAGCTCCCTTGAGAATCAGAACTGATAAGCGAAGTTATGAGAGGTTCTTTGAGACTGCAACGGTAAAAATCTATGAGTGACTTATCTGGAAAGTTCGGAGCCGTTTAAAGGAAATTGGCGGGAAAAAAAACAGAAGACTTTCGCGTGCGCACGAGTTTCTCAAAGTTCAATTCAATTCAAGATTATTTATATAGCGCTTTTCACAATGTGTATTGTTTCAAAGCAGCTTTACAGGGGCAAACAGGAAAAACAGAAAAGTTAAAACACAGCACAGTGCATGGTATTTATACAACGAGTAAGATCATTCTAATAAATAATATCTAGTTTATAAATAAATAAATGAATGAATGAATGCAGTCTCCCGGTGAGCAGGCCAACACTGCCCTGCTGTGGGGAGGAACCCAAACTCCAATGATTGATTAATGGAGAAAAAACCTCGGGAGAAAAAGAAATTAGCGTAGCTGCTGTTCATTAACTATGCATTAAATGAAAGCTTGGCTGAAAAGATGTGTCTTTAATCTAGATTTAAATTGGGAGAGTGTGTCTGACCCTCGAATAGTATCAGGAAGGCTATTCCAGAGTTTAGGTGCTACGTATGATGAAGCTCGTCCCCCTTTGGTGGATTTTGTTATTCTAGGTGATGTCAAAAGTCCTAAGTTTTGAGATCTTAGAGAGCGTGATGGGTTGTAACGTGATAAAAGCTCGGTTAAGTAAGTAGGTGCTTAACCGTTCAGGGCTTTGTAAGTAATTAAAAGAATTTTAAAATCAATATGATACTTAATGGGTAGCCAGTGAAGCGATGATAAAACTGGGGTTATGTGATCGTATTTTCTTGACCTAGTAAGAACTCTGGCAGCTGCATTCTGAACTAACTATAGTTTGTTTATCGATGATACAGGACAACCACTAAGTAGAGCATTACAATAGTCAAGCCGTGAGGTCACAAATGCATGAATAAGCTTTTCTGCGTCTGCAACACAAACTATTTCGTAATTTGGCAACATTTCTAAGGTGAAAGAAGGCTGTTTTAGTGATATTTGAGATGTGATTTTTAAATGACAGGTTGCCGTCTAATATAACGCCTAGGTCTTTAACTGTATTTGTTGGAGTAACAGTGCAGCTTTCAATTTGCAGGCTGTAATCGAAGATATTCTGTTTACTTGATTTTGGTGCTATAAGTAATATTTCTGTTTCCCATGGGATCGCACCCACAACCTTGCATTGTTAACGCAATGCTCATACCACTGAGCTACAGGAAAGATATATAGCTGAGTATCATCTGCATAACAGTGGAAGCTAATTCCATGTTTTCTAATAATGTTGCCGAGGGGCAGCATGTATATGGAGAAAAGCAAGGGTCCTAAAACCGATCCCTGAGGTAATCCATAATTTACTTGCGTAAGATTTGACGATTTCCCATTTAAATGGACGTATTGATATCTGTCTGTTAAGTAAGATCTGAACCATTGCAGTGCCTGTCCCTGAATTCCGATGTAATTGTGTAAACGATCTAGTAGTATTTTATGGTCTACAGTATCGAAAGCAGCACTAAGGTCAAGCAGGACTAAGATTGAGATGTTACCTTTATCTGATGCAATAAGAAGGTCATTTGTAATTCTAACGAGTGCAGTTTCAGTGCTATGATGCGTTCTAAAGCCAGACTGAAACTTTCCGTGCATGTCATTATTTTGTAGGAAGGTACACAGTTGAGTTGACGCTACTTTTTCTAGTATTTTAGACAAGTACGGAAGATTTGAAATCGGTCTATAGCTTCCAAGTTCATTGGGGTCTAAGTTTGTTTTTTGATAAGAGGCTTAATAACAGCCAGCTTAAAGGGCCCTGGGACATGTCCTAAATTAATTGACGGGTTGATTATGTTACAAATGGGCTCAATTACAGCAGGTAGTAACTCTTTTAATAATGTAGTTGGAATGGGGTCTAATAAGCATGTTGTCGGTTTGGATGTTGCAATAATTTTAATTAAATCTTCCCGATTTATAGGAGAAAAACACTCTAGCTTTTCTTTTTGGGTGACGGTTGAAACTAATTCTTCCAACACACTTGGAGGTTTGGTTTTAGCTATGTTGTCTCGTATTATTTCGATTTTCTCAGTAAAAAACTTCATGAATTCATTGCTACCAAGGTGCGGCGGAATACCCAGGTCAGGTGGAGTCTGTTTGTTTGTTAGTTTAGCAATTGTACTAAATAAAAACCTTGGATTGTTTTTGTTATTTTCTATGAGGTTACGGAAGTGCTCGGCTTTTGCTGCTTTTAGTGCCTTTTTGTAACAGCTTGCACTCTCTTTCCATGCAATTTTAAAGACCTCTAATTGGGTTTGTTTCCATTTTCGCTCCAGTTCACGCGTTTCTCTTTTTAGGGCGCGAGTGGTGTTATTATACCATGGTGCTATGATCTTTCCGTTAATCCTTTTTGACTTCATAGGTGCGACCGCTTCTAATGCATTAGAGAAAATGGTGCCCATGTTGCTGGTCATGTAATCGAGCGATTCTATATTAGTTGGAAAGGTTATTAGAGGAGTCAGATCTGGCAAGCTCTTTACGAAACTATCTTTAGTAGTTGAGGTGATTGTTCTACCCCGTCGATAACGAGATATACAACTGATTTCTGCAGTGCACAGTGTACATGTTATAAGATGGTGATCGGAAACATCGTCGCTTTGAAGTATAATATCGATATTGGTTAGATCGGCTCCGTGAGATATAATCAAGTCTAAGGGATGATTAAGGCGATGAGTAGGTCTATTGATGTATTGTGTTACACCACAAGAGTCTAGTAGTTCTTTAAACGCCACAGCTAATGGATCGTTAGCAATATCTACGTGGATATTAAAATCTCCAACAATCAGTACTTTATCGACGTTAACCAATAGATCCGATAAGAAGTCTGCAAACTCTATCAGAAAATTAGTGTAAGGCCCAGGGGGTCTATACACAGTAACCAATGTAAGAGAGACCAATGATTTTTTACTTTTGTTTGGAACTGTTATGTTCAACGCAAGCATTTCAAATGATTTAAATGTATGCATTGTTCTCAGAGTAACGGTAAGAAAGTCTCTAAAGATTGTTGCGACACCACCACCTCGACCAACCGGACGTGGCTCATGAATATAACCGTAGCTTGGTGGAGTAGACTCATTTAGACCTAAGTACATAATAGACCATACATAATAGACTAAGCAGTAACAGTATTTGGCCCCTAAGCTGTGTAATGAATTTAGCCTTTTAAAAGTTACTGCCTTCATTTATTAATACACGTTCATGTTTTACATCAGACGTTTTAAAATATCCCCTCCCAACCGCATAGACGTACCTATTCATTTCTAATTAATCTACATTTCATTTAAACTGGTGCCATCTAAAGGCCTTTTTATGCATAACAGGCACACACTAACTCGTGAGCACGCAAAAAGTTTCGCTTGGGCACGAGATACTTTCGCGTGCGCACGAGATAGTCTTCTGTTTTTTTTTTTTTAGCCAACGTCCCTTCAACGGCTCCGTAGGAAAGTGGGTCTTGTGGGCTAGTTCCAAGAAATCCTGTGTGTGATCCTCAAGGGAGAAGCAACCCTGGCGTAGTATGAGTAAGCGAGCTATTGGGAGTACCAGATCTGCTAAATCCATTGATTCTGTAACAATGAGACTGGAGAGCTGGATCCAAATGCAGATAATATATTTAACAAAACCAAAGAACACAAGGCACAAGCAAAAGAACATCATTACATATCTACAATCCCAGAAAACTAACTGGAGAAACACAGGGTTATGAATACACAAACTAATGAGGGTTAACACACCTGGGTATACAATCACAAAAAAACAATAGATAACAGAACTAAAAAGGACTACAAAATGTGACAGGTCAGGAAGTAGAATTAAAGTCCACAATACACAGTGCAAACACAGACTGAATAGTGACAGCACCCCAGCTACCAGAATATTACCTTTTTTCTAAGGTACTCTTGTGTGTAGATGCTCTTGTATTTAAGATGTTGTGTCCGTAGTTCAGGAATCTGTAATGATTTGTCCCCTCGTTCTTAATCTGAAAGAGCACTCAGTATTTAGGAAGGAAGCATCAGCAATCCAAGTCTTTTTTCCATTTTTATATCAGATTTGTTAGTGCCAAACCAGACTGCCCTATAAAGGCAAAGGACCGTAAAGCGGCAGTCCATAGGATTTGCCTTTTGTCGCCATCTCAGATTGTAAATTGCTACTGCAGGTGATGTGCGGAGGTATTTCTTTATGCGAGTTGTGATTCGGCACTGCTCAACTGCACAGATGAGTCTGATGTTTTGAGTCATGGCCTGTGGCAGTGCAGCGGTGAGAATCTGAAATACAGATGTGGGGAGGTTATTTTCTAATTCACACGAGGTCCGCAGATAATACTAATAAAGTGTGAATACGTCTTAAATTACATTTATCATAATGAACATGATGTAACATTATGTTAATGATTCTTTATTAGCATTACCTAGTTCCCTTCAACAGGTATCTTTGAGAATTCAAAAAGAGGGAGAAGACTGGTATACAAAATTTAATCTCAGTTTATTATCACCACTGGTATGGTTAAAATATTGAAGGTTGACAAATAATACTGTCCAGAGGCAAACAAATGGCCAACAGCAAGGCCTGACTATCACACAGAAACACAGTGCATTAAATACCTCAATCTCCGTTAGCACAGCACCCCCAATAGGAAAACTCTGTACAACAGCAAGCACAAAAACCTTCCCTGGGTTACAAAATAGTGTTTCACACGGAATAATATCACACTTACAACATATCACACAGAATAAATATATTAAAATCTATTTTTACCCACAGCAATAATTCAACAGGTTTAAGCAAGGAAACCACAAACCAATCGCACAGTATGTCTCACATTTATGAATTAAATCATTATATAATTACATTAATGCTAGCTACCTTGCACTAAGGATGCCCGCTCTTAGTTGCATTAACTACAAAAAAAAAAGTTGCATTAACTACTGGTGCTCTGCTCGGCCACTAAGCTTCCGGTTATAGACCAAGGAGCCTAAGAATGAGGAGGATAGCTCCGTTAAAGTGCGTCCTCGATTACCGAGCTTCCTAAATTGCACACAACAGTCATAACATATACTTACCGTCATGCTTTCAGCTGAGAACAAAGTGTGAATTAATTACTCCCCTCCAACTTTTAACAAGTTGTGCTTAACGCGGAAGATGAGGGTTCTGATTCCAGTGTGACAAACTTTTACCAGCTCGCACTTAACGCACGCTAACCGGGCCAACCAAAAGAATCCCTCAACTCTGCACGCAGCTTATATCTACCTAGATCCAACCACACCCTATATGACCCGAGTGGGAAACTAAGCAAAGGAGGTTAGCCTGCAACAGACTCCCTCTGGAGGAAGGGAGTAGGTATAGATAGCCTACATAGGTGTCTAGATCTTAACAAAACCAAAGAGGGAGCTACGGTTTTGTGTTATCTATTGAAATGTCTTACCAGTTCAGAAGAAATGCCGTGTTACGGCAATAACAGTCGCTATTCCGTGGTACTTTGGTTCTCCAACCTTTGTTGGCTTCAGATTCCTCACAAAGACTTTTTGTCCTGGAACAAAGTTATGAGTAGGCTGCTCTGAGGGAAGAGCAAGCCACAAAGAAACATCAGCACATATAGAATTTAACTTTTCGACTAGGGAAGTCACGTAGTCCTCCTGGATCACTTCCAGATCACCTAAAGAAGAAATGCCTGCGTGGCCTTTGACCCACGGGGTCGGGAAAGGTCTACCCATTAGTACCTCGAACGGTGACAATTTTGTCATGGAAGATGGAGTCATTCTTATTTTTGCCAAGACTTTAAATCAACCCACTTTCTTCCTGTTTCGAGTACAGCTTTTGTTAGTCTTGTTTTCAGTGTTCGATTCACGACTGCTGCACTTTACGGATGGTACGGGATATTAAAATGCCAATCAATAGACAACGCTTTTGATAAGAGCTGTGTAACTTTTGACGTGAACCCCGTCGCGTTGTCCGATTCTATGGTGACTGGTCTAATATCTCCTTCAGGCCACTTTGAGAGTCGATCAACAATAACCAAAAGATATTTCAGATTACCTATCGGCGGCATGTGCATAAAATCAATTTGTAGATGTTGAAAAGGAGCTTCCGGATGTGTCAATGCATCGTGCTTAGCTGATTTGTGCGGATTTACCTGAGCACATGTTAAGCATGCATCCAAAACAAGCTTTGCTGTTCTGTGAACATCGGCTATACAATACAATTGATTAATTGCTTGAACTACTTTTGCACAACTGGTGTGAGATAAACCATGGTAGTGTCTAATTAGAATAATTAACCTTCATTTTGGTAGTGCTATTCTACCCCGTTCATCTCTAATAATCCCTTCCTTGTCAGGAGTGCAAACACATTTGGTCCAATGCTCTAAATCTCCCTGTGTTGGTTGACTTTGCAGGAATTTGATATCAATGTCAGGTACATTCGTTATGTGCACTGTCATTGCTACATGTGTTTCATTTATGGATGAAATGGTGATTTAATCTGAGCTTGGGCTGCTGCCTTTGCGGCTTCATCAGCCCTTCTGTTGCCTATAGTCTGTTCATCCTCCCCCAAAGCGTGACCCTTGACCTTTACTATGGCCACTTCGAGCGGAAGCTGAACTGCTTCAGTTAACTGTCCTATCAGATTTGCGTGTGCTATTGGTTTTCCCTCAGCAGTTTTAAAACTTCTTGCTTGCTTCCCACATTTTGGCGTAATGGTGAAGAACACTCCAAGCATACTTAGAGTCTGTGTAAATTGTTACTCTCCTTCCTGTCATCAGCTCACAGGCCCGTATTAATGCTATCAACTCTGCTGCTTGAGCCGAATTGTAGTCTAGAGCAAAAGCTTCTTTTACCTCTCCTGAATCGGAAATCACAGCATAGCCACAAAGGTAGACACCGTCAGAGGGCTTTGAACAAGACCCATCAACATAAATGTGTTCTCCCCCCTCTAGGGGCGTATCCAACAGATCGAACCTAGAAGAGTAAGAGGTGGTCAGTTCAAAGATGCAATCATGTTCAACATTAAAATCTGGCATGTCTACCATACCCAACATACCCAGCAAAGCTGGATTAATGTTTGCTGTCGTTTGAATGCTAAGATTTTTCGTTGCCAGTAGAGTAGCCTCGTAATCTGAGCGTGGTTGCGCTGTCATGTGTTGTGTTTGCATGTTGTGTAAAATTACACCTACCTGATGGGATGCATATAATATTAAAGGGTGTGACAGCACAGTTTTCTCAGCCATCTGTACAATCAGAGCAGCTGCAGCCACAGCCACTGCACGAAGACATGCTGGCATACCTGTGACTATGTTATCTAACTTCTTAGACAGATATGCAACTGGCCTATATGTTTAGCCATGAAGTTGCAACAGGACACCTAGAGCTGCACCCACTGCCTCCCTAACATGCAAGTGAAAAGGCTTGGTGTAGTCTGGCAGGCCCAATGCTGGTGCGGTTGTGATGGCTTCCGCAGTCCACTCCAATGGTGTGTTTGGTGGAGCTTTGTGATCGATCAGACCCCTCAGGTGCCTATCGTGAATCGCGCATTCAGGTATCCAATGTCTACAATAGTTAATTAGTCCCAGAAAGCTATGTAGCTGCTGCACTGTTCGTGGGGACTTAACCTTTCTGATCAGCTGGACCCTATCTGTGTATATTGCTCTGAGACCCTGCATCAGCACATGTCCCAAATAGGTCACCTTAGTTTTGACCAATTGCAGTTTCTCTTTCGAGGCTTTAAAACCTGTTTCAGCCAGTACATTGCAAACTATCACAGATGCTTTTTCACAGTCCACCTCCGTCTCCCCCGACACGAGGATGTCATCTGCAAACTGAAGAACACAAACTGATGAAGGCAGATAAGTCATTTTGGCCAAAGTTCTGTGCACTGCTGCAGAAAAGACAGCGGGAAAGTCTACATAGCCCTGAGCAAGGCGTTTTCACGAATATTGATGTCCTTTAAATGTAAAAGCTAGCAAAGGCTGAGTATCTGGGTGTACAGGCACAGAGAAAAAGGCTGCACACAAATCTATTACTGTGAAATACTTGTGCGAATATGGCACTGAATTCATAACAGTCAAAACATCAGGCACAATTGGTGCGAGTGGTATGATTAACTGATTAACTGCTCTTAAATCTTGAGTTAATCTCCAAGTTTTCCCATCAATTTACACAACAGGATTAATTGGTGTGTTATATGGTGAATGTGAAAATCTTCAATCAAATGTTGAATACCTTGTTCCTTATCTTTAGACAAAGGGTATTGTTTAATGTAGACAGGTTTGTTTGTTTTAAGTTTAGCCCTGTAAGGTTCCATGTCAATGAAACCAGTGTCATCCCTGAACTGAGACCATAACAAAGGGTTAAAATGTGTCCACCCCTATAGGCATGCTGCCACCAGAGACAGATTGCCCTTGAGCCGCCTATCAATCCACTTGTAGGCAGAGGATCGACGGATGCCTGTAAACTGGAATAATTGTGAATTTGTGGAAAAATGGTTTAAGACCATTGGCCTCCCCATTACTCGAGAATGTTAGGGTCATCATACATAAATTAGAACCGACATCACTCTGTGAGTATCACTATGCTTGGTTTGAATGCCACTCGGTTGGATATGAAACACCCGTGTTCTCATGTCTGCTCTGTGGTGTGTGTGTGTGCGAAACTTGTGCAACTGTCTGCACTCTCGTTGTAATGGCCCCTCTTTCGGCAATGAAAGCAGATTATTTCTGATTTCTTCCTTTGGCTAGGATGCGGCAATTGTGGATTTACAGAAGTTTGTTCAATGTTCCTTTTTCCTGGATAGCCTATAAACATGGCATTCTCTAAAGTCATATCATGCAAGTTTGAAGTTGTTATTTTGATCAACTGCGCTTGTTTATGATACATGTTATTTAACAGAGTGCTAAAAAACAGAGGCTTTATGTCATTATTTAATGGCGATTTAGAATCTTCAATCCATGCTTTCTTAAAACGCAAAAAAAATTGAGCAGCTGAGTCTCTCTTGCTGCCTGTTTCAAAAGATAAGACCTGTTGACTCCCTTCTTGACATTTATCAAGAAACTGTTATGATTCCACCTCTCCTTGTCAGGTATTTCTTGGTTTAGAGGTGGAATCATGCAGAATCCTCTGTTTCTTGTGGGGAGAGATGGTTTTGACACTTATGGCCTTCCATGTGGTGTTGACACTCATGGCCTTCCATACTCTCCCCGAGTCGCGTCATCGTTTCCTACCCTCCTGTTTCATAGTTTGTGTTAATTACCTTCCCCTATAAAGAGTCCTCTTGTTTCTTTGTCTGGTGCGCGTTCATTGTATGTGATCCCTGATGTTAGCTGGTCTATACAAAAGTCATTGTTCCTGTTTCCTGTTCCACGTGTCTCAGTAAGTGTCAGTTTAGCGTTTGTTCCCAGTGTTTGTTTTCTTAGTTTAGTTAGTCCGTGTTCTTGTTTTGTAATATATATATATATCCTGTTTGTTTTCCCCCTCGTGGGTTTTGTTTTGTGTTTTCATAGTCTTGTTTGTTAGTTGTTTATAAATAAATACCTTTTGTTAACCCCTTCATCTGCCTTGTCCTGTCTGCCTGCAATTGGGTTCAACCTTGTCTCCCCGTGACAGAAACACTCTTATCTGTCTAAAAAAATATTTCAACATCTGTAAAAGTTTCCCAAACAACGCATGTGGGTTTGCCCCCGTACCGCTGTTTGTGATTTTATCATTTTCAATTGATAATTGTGGGGAAGGCAAACTTTTCTTAACGGTCTATCATTTAGCGTGTTTCCAGCGCGTACCCAAACCATTGAATTTTGAGGGTTTGTAGTTACATTAGGTTTATCAATAAATTTTTCCGGTTTCATCTCTTTTGGTTTTATCGACAGTGATGGTGCAGAGGGAGAAGTCTGTATTTGGCAAGGGGCAGTGTATCCCGGCGGCTTTTCTAATGGCCACCGGTTTTGATTTGGATACGCAACAATTTTTGTTTTTTCCGGACCCTGGTCCCAAACCTTTTTCATGTCTTTCCATACTGCATAAGCTTTTATCATGTATGGATAATCCCATATTGGGTCTCCCCAGCCTTCATGTGTTTTCTTCCGGACCCTTTGCCAATAACATACACTCATCAGAAAAGGACCCTTCCCTCGGATAGGGAAATATCAATTTTCGGTTTTATTCCCTCCGACCATCCTGCAAGATTGCTAACATATGGATCTATATAAAATCCTTGATTATTTCTGTACATAAATGCCACTGGCGTTTCTCCCGGCAGTGGCCTTGAAACAGAATTTCCCATCTTACACTTCAAACCAGGCGGTGATAAAACAGTACAGTACAGACAAAACAAAACAAAGAAAAACCCTTGTGTTCAGTCGACCAACAGTTTTAACAATGCTTGCATGTATTATATTGTGATCAGAGGTGGATATTAAATTCACCGTCTTTTTCTAATAACAGTATTTCAGTATATCATGCAGTAACAATGATATCTATAATATATTTTCAATTGAACTGTAAGAATGTTATCTTTTAGAATAAACATTAAACAGATTTTTTTCTGAGTAACAAAGCCTCTAACTCAAAGCTAACACTTCGACCCAAATTACATTGTGATCAGGACTGCCTTATATTCACATTCGTGCGTTAATAATTATTTTATTAATTATTGTTGCTAGCCTCGCTGTCACAACAATGGGAGAGTCAACTCCCACTAACATGAATTGAAACACCACAAGAATCCTACAGGGTAACCGTTAGATTTCTGTAAATCAAAAAGAACTGTATAGAAAAACACTTACCCCTTAGGTCTGCGACCAATCGTCAGTGCGCCTCAGGTCTTTGTTCTCTTGGTTCTAAGAGAGAAGAGTCTCCCCTCTTTCGCAGACAGCCCCCAATCTGTAAGAATGTAGACTTCTTACGTCCCCTTGTCTAAACAATATTCTACGGTTGAAGAGTCTAGTCGACGGAACACACAGAGTTTCTGGATCCAGGAGACAAAGTTTGACACAGACACAAGTGCTTGTTCAATCAGAATCCAAAGTTTATTGTATTAAGGACTAATATTTATATGCTCGAAACAGGAGGTGTCATATAAAATCACCAGAGTGGAAAATCACCAGACTTTCTGTTTAGTCTCATTCCTCCTGAACAATCAGATATGATCACGTATTTAATATTACAATATCAAAACAATTGTCCCTAGATATCATTAGGAACCTTGAGATGGAGAACAACAGATGCTTATATCAACATAAGACAGCATAAGATACGATACAACTTTCAACGAGGTTAAACAACAAGAAAGTAAGGCACATCTTATGTGAATAGAAGCTAATACTAATAGCAATGAATACGAATGAATACATATGATATATGATCTTTGTATTAAACACAGATGCAATATTTGTAGAGGACAGGACGAAATCCAGATTCTCACAAGACGAAACACACCAAATAAGGATCTCTGGGAAAGACGACCCTACAGGGCAAATTACAAACCAATATTACAAGCTTTCCGTGGTGAATCCCGCAAGGGTAATGACACAGTTTTAAACACGGTTCTTTCATGTGCTTGCTCAGTAATTGGTTTTAGCTCAATTTTACTCAAAATAACTTACTGTCTGCCATTTTAACTCACTAGAGAGCGGAGCTGAAAAAATAAGTTACTTCAAGAGCTGGACGAAGGGGTCTGAAGAGATTTAGCTGTTTGCACACAAAGAGAGGAGAGTAGTGGGATAAGAACACATCCCTCCAGAGCACCAGAGATGATGTAAATATGTCTAGCCTCACCTGCTGATTCCTGTCTGTCAGGAAGTTATCTGCTTACAGGTGGTGATGGCATAAAGATTCGAATCAGTTTAAAGATCAAACTTAAGAACAAAAAAAGAGTACCCAAAGTTTTAGATTTTAGAAAAATCATCCTAAGACTAATACTTTCATCAGAACAATATGAGAAAAGACATGTATCTCAAGAGAAGCTAGGGAGCTAAACACAACTAATGTCAACACATGGTGGCAGCACAAGATGTTTTTTTTATTTAGATGCTCAGGGATAGAAAATATAAAACGTTCATTATAGAAAATAGCTCTGTATAAGGAATCAAAACCAATATAAAAAGGCCAATAAAATTGAATTTAAAAAACGGTCTCTCCAGGACCAGAAATGCCCTCCCTGCTACATACACCATGGGAAATTGGCATGTTGTTCCTACGGTAACCCTAAAGGGACAAATTGCTCTACAGAACGTGTTTCATAAATACATTATCTACTAAGGGCAAAGAAGTGAAACATGATGACATCTTAATTTTGTGTCAGTTACTATAGTTGTCATGATTCCGCTATCATGTCATGTTTATTCTTGTCTTGCAGCGGAGTCATGGCATAGCTTTAGGGTTTTGTGTGAGAAAGTCATGTGATCCGGACAGACTGGGTAACAGACAAAAACCAGACAGACAAGGTAAACAAGACTAGGGGCATACAATAAATAATCACACATGGGTTGGGGTGGGATAATAAAAATAACAAACAAGGGAGGGGGGGTGGGGGCAAACGAGAGTACATGGATGATGTCCAAAAGGGGTTGGGTCTGGGTGGGGAAGTCTTAGCCAGTGGAGGCGCACGAGAGCGCGGAGCCCCAGAGGGCTTGACAGGGGAAATCCAGGGGGGAACTGTCATTGTCCCTGGCTGGAATGCCAGAACGGACCCCAGATGGAATGCTGGAATGTCGGAACGGACCCCGGCTTGTTGTCATGTTGTCATTAAGAATTGTAATGTATCCATTAATTGTGCCCTTTACTTATGAGAATCCACTAGATGGCACCATGTTTACTTATATGCAAGCGAAGCAACAGCCTAAAAATAACCACATGATGCAATATCAGTCCTGAATTAAACAAACATGTTGAGATTGTTTCTGAGTTTTGTTTTAGTCATGACTATGGGAAAGAATTGAATCAAAATGAGTGAGTGATTTAAGACATTGTCGTATAGGGTAAAATAGGGAAGAAGAACAATTGCAAATGTCGACTTTAAGAACAATGTTCTTTCACTGGCGAAGTGTAACACCACCATGTAAATGATTATTATCCATTACTCATCATCCAACATATTATCATGGGAATCAAATGGAAAGATGACAGGACAAAAATGACAGATTTGTGAAATGACGCCATTTTGTAGCAGCTGTCATCTGATCTTTTTAGAACCTATAGGTCAAATAACTGTAATCATTTACATTTAACTGCAAAATTCACACAAATTTACAATGAGGTATAAGGCAAACAATTGAAGCAATCACGTCAAAAACTGGACTAGCAATACCAGCTATTATTGTTGTAAAATCTAAACAAATGGAAAAGATAGAACAGAATTTAAATGCTGGTGTGTGGCAGGGCTTTCACTTCCCTCCAGGGCAGTCACATCTGAGAATGGCTATGCATTTTGTAGCGTCATTCGCTGAAGTTGGGAGTTCCCTAGAAAGGGAACCTCTCAGGTTCAGGTCCAGTTGTAACATGTTTTTTCGAAACCAATTTGTTTTGTCGGGCCCACTGCTCCGTGTCTAAATTGTTTTTTATTAACAATGGGTTTCCATTGACAGCATTCTTTGGATATAAATCGTTTCGTTTAAACCAGCTTGCTTTCTCTGCTCCAGATTTAACGGAATTTAAGTACTGGTGTTATTGTGTCAGATATTGATGAAAGAGGTGATTATTTTTCTTGTACAATGGCCAAAGATTCAGCTGCTCTCATAGAGATAAAATTAAGTAAGGAAATTAAATTATGTTATGAAAATTTGACATCAAGTAATTAAAAGATTATACTTTATATAACCTTGTTTTTTTAAACAGTGTAGAGCCCTATTTTCTTGTTTGAGCACCTACCCCCTTAAATATCCACAGTTCTCCAGATATGTACAAGCAAGAGTGCAGAAATTGCCGTTTATTTACACCCACATTCAAGATCCTGTCTGACAATAAATTTGCTATACAACATCTAATATATGTGACAATACAGTGTTCATAAAGGAATAAAGGAATTAACATAATACAATTAGCTTATTTATGAGATATAAAAAGGATTTCATAAACTGAACCTTATAAACGTCTGAACAATTTTACAATGTACAGAAAAGAAACAATATTTTTTTGCATGTATTGGATAAATACTCAAATAAGAAGTGTTATATCTAAATAAAAAACATCCTGGGGAAAAGGACAAAATATTTCAAAGGCCCTGCAGCTTGCCCTTCCAAACTTTCTATACTACTTCTTGTGAATATTAGGGCAATTATATATTTGGTGGGGAAAATGAGGAAGCCTGCTGGGCCGAGAAAAAGAAATCATTCATTCAACATAAAACTTTGTCAGTATTATGTTCTAAATTGCCACTGGCACACTCTTTATGTAACTTTATACTCTCCCCAGTTGTGCTACATTCTTTCAAAATTTGGTACCAGTTCAGACGTCATTTTAAACGTAACAGTCTTCCACTTATCTCAACTGTTGCAGAACCACAAATTCACTCAGTTTATGACAGATGCAGCACATAATATATGGTCTAAAATGGTTGGTCTTTGCATGATCTTTAATTGGATGACAGTGTTGCCGCTTTTGAACAGCTATTCCACAAATTTTGCGATTCCTAACATACAATTTTATAGATATCAACAACTTACAGTAGAAGCTTTGTGTCATAAAATTAAAAATGTTTCCCCTGCTGTCCTCGTCAATCTCTCATTGATTATATTCTTGAGTACAAGCGTGGAGTAAAAAAAGTCCATAAGCAACATATATGGACTATTTAATTCACACAACCTGGGTGCCTTAGAATCTTAAAAAAATGGGAAAAAGAAATCGAGGGTCAAATATCAGATGGTGCTTGGCAGAAAGTGATCCAAAGAATATAATCGTTTTCTGTCAGTCTCAGGCATACGATTGTTCAGTTTAAAATTTTATTCGGCCTTCATTGATTCAAGGACAGATTGGCGTAGACCCTATATGAAACTGATGTGAACAAGCTCCTGCCACTTCAAATCAAATGTTTTGGTCATAGCCTAAATTACGAGAATACTGTAATTTAGTTTTTAAGACTTTTTCTAAAATGTTTGACAAAATCATCGCTCCAGCCATGGCATGTAGATGAATATTTGGAGCTGTGAATATAGATAATAATCTAAGCAGATCTCAGTTTCTATTGTTTTCTGCTCATTTCTTGCCAGGAGGCTAATTCTGTGCAAATGGAAAGACTCTCCATCTCCAACATACGGACACTAGATTAAAAATGTAATGTATAACTTAAAATGGGAAAACATCCGATGCCTGATGTAAGGGTCGAATGAGAGATTTCTTATCACCTGGCAACATTTCCAGACTTTTGTGGAGAACACTACTGCAACGTAATTCTTCTAAAATTATATGTTTAAGCATTAAACAAGAATTTAATAAACTATAAATACAAAACAAACACCCACGAGGGGTAACATAATAAGACATTGCAAATAACAGGACAAAGGACTATCTAAACTAGACAACAACACTAGACATTTAACTACAATAAACTAAAATCACTGACAGGACACAGGACACAGGACACAGGACCTCATACAATGACACAAACAATGGACCAGCACAGGACAGAAAACACAAGGGCATTATAAAGGTAACTAAATCAGGAGAGGGCAGGTGTGGGGCATGAAATCATAACGAAAATTAACAAGGAAACAAGAGGGCAGGAACAATGACAAGACCGGAGAGAGAGTATGGCAACCCATAAGTGCCAAAATAGTCTCTCTCCAACATTAAACAAGGGATCCTGCTCTGATTCCGCCTCAAGACCAAGAAAACCTGACATAGTGAGGCGGAATCATGACACATTTTACTGCGACTGGTCCATACACATTTAGCATCCAGGTTAACAGTAAAGTGCAAAATAAAGAAACATGCATGGGTCTTAGAGGTTAAAATAAAGAATTGTTCCTCTGCATAGGACCTCTGCAACAAACTGGAACCTGGAGATGGCAAATTATTTAAAACAGTTTTCAACAGGTTTGATCTACAGCAGGGCTGGCAAACGTCGGTCATGCCCACCCAATGAGAATAAAAAAATAACACCAGAAATTGCAGTATTTTTCTATTGGCTGAAAGCAATGCCACTGTTCACTCACATAGTGTCTTTAGTTTGTAACAGAGAAGCATGCTACAAGCTATGGTGGCATTTACTATAACGGGAGCTTTTGCGGTCTTATTTTGTGCCGTTAACAAACAGCTATTATTTGGTTGCAACAGGTTAGATTTTAATCTGTTGACCGTCAGTAATTAACGAAATCTCCCGCTTCAGAAATCAATCTGTCTTCCTTCATATCAAACATCCCAATTCATGCTTTAGGTGGTGGCGAAAGACTTTGCAATATAGTAAGGTTTAGACGCACTGCGACTATTAATTCATTTAAAAGTTTTTTTGCACAATTTAAAAGAAGTCAGTGATCATTCAGTGATGGGGATTGTTCTTAGCCCACTTTATAGGATTCTATTCATGTGCAGTTTATATAACCGCTTTATTAATGCGTAAAACATCAGTAAAATCAAACGCACACAATATAGAAAAGCAATAATCAACAATAATTATTTTAGTTTTAATCTCCCAGTCTTTTTATATATTTATAACATCATAAATCATTGAAATGTCTCTTCATCCAGCAGTCATATATTGCAGTGTTTGTTGAATTCCAATAAAAGCAAACCTTAATGACAGTCAGCAACATGAATGCCTGAGAGCATGATAATAAACTAATTTAAAAAATCAGGGTTATATCATAAAATATCTTTTTTTTACTTTTAACTAACATATACAAACATTAGTTTTGTGTTGCTTAAAACTGAATATGAACTTTATTTAAAAACTATTTTAAAAACGCTGATCGTCTTTTCAGTTGTATTGACCCGTTTTTTCTCCATTTCATTTTCTGCAAAAAAAATTTTTTTTTACATGAAACTTGGGCAAAATGTTGTCAGAATTTCTCAGAAATAATCAAAAATAATGTTTTTTCCAAAACACAAAAACTTTTGAGGACGTCCAACCCCCTACCATCATTCCACCTGAAGAGGAAATTCTTCAAAACATTATACACAAAACATAGACAGTTATGGTTAGTCAAATAAATGTGGAACAGGTATGTTTTGAGTTGTTTTTTGAAAGCTGAAGGATGCTGCAGTTCGATGGAGGCTGGCAGTTCATTGCACCACAGAGGAACTGAATAAGAAAGGTTTTTGCAAGGGATTTGGTGCCATCGCTGTGATGGAATCACCAGGCATCGCTCATTTGATGACGGAAGGGATGTAGACCTAGAGCAGTGAGTTAAGGTAAAGGGGCGAAATTACTGTTACCGTTCTGAAGGCCAGTGTCAGTGATTTAAACTTGATGCAGGCTAGAAAATGGCAGCCAATGAAATGAAATCAAGAGGGGTGTTACATGGGTTATTTTAGGCTGATTGAAAACCAGATGTTCAGCTGCATTCTGGATCATTTGCAAGAGCTTGACTGTTTTCGAGAGGTTAAGTTGTAGACGATCCTTTATCATCCAAGAAGAGATGTCCAGAAGGCTGGCAGAGATACAGGACGGCCAGAGATGGTGGGGTCATCTGGCTGAACAGAGAAATAAAACTGCATATCATCTGCATAAAAATGGTATGAGAACCCATGTTCCTTAATAATTGGACTCAGGGACGTGGTGTATATAGAAAAAAGGAGAGGAGCAAGCACTTACCCCTGAGGAACTCCAGTTGTCAGCTGGTGAGATCTGGATGTCTCGCTTCTTCAGGATACCTTAATGGATCAGATGAGTGAGATTTAGATTCAAACCAGTTGAGTGCAGTACCAGAGATTTGCAGTTTGTAGAGAGTGGACAGCAGGGTCTGGTGGTTCACTGTGTCAAGTGCAGCAGAGAGATCAAGCAGAATAAGCACAGATGACAAGGCTTTAGCCCTTGCCTGCCATAGGTTTTCGATGACAGACAGGAGAGCGGTCTCTGTTTAATGTCCTTTCTTGAACCCGGATTGTTGACTGTCAAGAAGGTCATTCTATGAGCGATAAAATAATCATATTTATCCGGCCGAAATCAGTTTGTTAATTTAAATGGGGAATCATCAAATCAAATTCCAGAAAACAATGGATTACCTCAAGTATCTGTTTTAGGACCCTGCATTAGAACCTGTTAGCACGACATTTATGTTCTCTGTGCTCATTGTATGCTAGCCTACTACGACTCCTGACCCCGCCCCTGGGGTACTAAGAGAAGCTGTTAGCTGCCTGAATTGTGCCTGTAGTAGTGGTTACCATAGTGATCAAATTCCATTGTCGATGACTGAGCTGGGGCATTGTCAAGCTCAAACCGGTGCATAACGTTTTGCTACAGTTTCCGGGTTAAACGACATGTTTCCTGGAAATGGTTTGCAACCGTGTGCATCTGGGTTTGAGATACGTTTTCTCTTGTTTGGTGGGTGTGTCAAGAATGTCAGCCCAATCAGGAGCAACATGTATATTACCCACATAGTATTAAAGAGACAGCTTGCACAATGGGTCCAAGTAAAAGCGTTTAAATGTTGCAGCTCGGTATACCCAACAATTTAGGATATAAGAAGAGATGTATTTTGCAGTTTTGCAAATTTAATCGGGCTTCGAAAAATTCTGCAAAAAGAACACAAAGAAGGGCCATCTCAGCTACCATAGTTCAACTCTTGCATCATCACAAAAGGGTGGAGAGCATGACTATGCAATAAGGTGAGTGGACGAGGCAAATAGTGAATTAACACAAAAAGATTGGTTGGATAAATCAAACAATTTATTGTCAGCAATTAATGATTGAAATTAACAACAAGTGTTGACCAGGTAGGCCTTTGTTCATTGTTGTTTATCCATGATTTAAAATAAGAATCCTCCAAGGGCTTTTGTTCATTGTTGCTTATCCATAATTTCATTCAAGTTGATCTTGGGACAAAAACTACAAAATAGGGATGGACTATAAATTATCATACATATTTCTATCATAAAAATTGTCCGTAGGGTGTGAGTGCGTGAGTGAATGAGTGAGTGTGTGTGCCCTGCGATGGGTTGGCACTCCATCCAGGGTGTATCCTGCCTTGATGCCCGATGAATCCTGAGATAGGCGTAGGCTCCCCGTGACCCGAGGTAGTTCGGATAAGCGGTAGAGAATGGAATGGAATGGAATTTCTATCATACTAAAAATGTTAATTGTTCATGGTATCGTTATCGGTCCAATAAGAAAATTAGGTTGATATATTAAAGCCGATAAATGGTTAATTATTTAAAAGCTGCCATTTTTACATTTATTTGCTTTTGTTTGAGGCTCAGAAAAAATGTATCTCTTACGGCCAAGATTTTGGTTATTTGCCCCCAAACTAAAATCATTTTTGGTTATCGATATTGGACCAAAAATCCTTAGCAGTGCATCCCTACAACAAAGTGGATTTTAATGGAGTGGGTGATAGAAACAGCATGTGATTCGAATGTGTTGTTGGAGAGGGCAGCGAGTGGCACTGTCCTATGCTTTCATCTAGGTTTCAGAAAGGGCCAAAAGATTGGGACAAAATGACTAGTAATAGCTGTAATAAAATCTGCCATGTATACAGCAGATTAGCAATTCCATAAACCAACAGGAAAAGTAAGAGATTCCGTTGTGGACATGGAAAGAGAATTTATATTTGTGGGTTGCCTTGCCTTTAACATATATTGGGATTTACTAGTGGTAGTGAAAAAAGGGATTTGAAAGTGTGTAAAGAAAGATGTGTTCTTGTGTTCTTGACTGTTTTGTACAACATTTGATGGTACTACTCCAAACTCAATTTCTATTCGTTTCTTTAAATTTGCTGCTCAGTTATTCCTGAAGTTTGTAAAAACAATGGATATATACTGTATCCTCAGATGTAACTTATTCAACAGGTTCTACGTTGAAAATGTTGTTTTGGAAAATGTGCTTCGTGTACAATGTCTTTTGTCAGTTGTGTTGAAATCTGCCCTTTGTTTTTCTTTGGTCAATCTTTAACTTGGAAGGGTAGATTTACAATTTCAGTGAACGTTTTGAACACGATTATAAAGTAATTACATATAAAACTCTAAAAAGGCTGGGTATGCATTTAAAGATACAGTTCTTCAAACAGAGCAATGAACTTTTCCTGTGTTTTGTATTGAAAAGTTATTTAATAGATTACATAACATGAATTTCTTTATGTACAGGCAGTGATATTAACATATTGAGGAAGAGTCACAATTTCAGTTTGATAAACAACAAATTAAATACTGTAAGTTATGGAAATAGTTATGTGATTACATTTTCCAATAAAAACAAGTACGGAAAAAAACTGTTAAACCATCCCACCTGTCAGGAAACAAGTTCTTTCTCCGTTCTTGCCAAAGGGCCTTTGCTTTTGTTCACCCAAACAGGATACAACAATGCAAGGATTTTTTGATCTGAACTATCTTATTCTACACATGGAAGTTTCAGTTATGCTCTTTTCTTATATTATCAGAAACAAACAAGCCTTTGAACTAAAACAGAATACGTTAGGGCAGGATGTTTCTTTCCGATGTAAGTGAAAGTCACCAGTCAATTAATTCTTCAACAGACATGACTTCTCAGCCCTGTGCAGATACACATTACCTTCCCGTTTTCTTTGTTGTCTTTGTTAATGTTCACCCTGCCCAGTTGCGAATGTCAGTGAAGTCCCCTGAAGGTTATCTATGATGTCATATGCGATGGGCTCTGATATTTTCAAGTTCCTCAAATGACTGTGTCGCTGCAGGGAGATGCCACAACACCAACATGTTATACATCGTGCATACATGTGCAGGGAAACAGGGGGAGAATTGTTATTTACCAAACACAAACATTTACCAGACTTCAACACCATTAGAAAGATTCCAGGAAACTGTCTATATAGCACAAACTGGAGGTTCATGTATTCCAGGTACAATCAGAAACAGACCAATGAAAACTGGGAGAAACATTGTAGGCTATGTGGCACAACCTTTTTAGTCTGACAGGAATTCTAAATTTTCTCAACAATGGTTATGTTTTCTTGTGCTTAAATATTATTATTAGTCATATTGAACAATACACTGCATTTTCTTACTCAGTTTTTTGTATTGTTTGTAGATACATTTACTTGTGAAACAAAAACCTTTTTTAGGCTCTCTGATTTTTTTATATTTGACTCAACGCAACACAGTGCCAAAACCATTTATCGACAACAACAAAAGGTCAATGACATATTTTTTCACTTCATTGATTAATATTACTTTTAATTTAACATTTATTTATTATATTTGTTTAATATTACATTTTTTGTATACACCACAGAATTTAATGTATACTTTGAGTTTTTTGTTAGAAAATCTCTCTTGAATGTCTTATCACAAATTAATTTACCGTATTTACAGTATATTAATGTTTGAATAAAGTTCAGGTCAAAGTTTCTATTTACTTTTATCTTGCATTGTTTTGTTAATGGTTTAGGGCATGAAAACCCATTATTTGAGTCTGTATAATTTGTCTACCAAGTGATGGTAGATTTTTTTAATGTCCTTGCAAGTTAATATTAACTTTGACATCTGAAAAATGAAATGAAAGATATTTTCAAACAATTATATTATTTACAAGTTTATATAGATTTCCCATTAGTTAAAAATGATTGATATACATTCCATATCTTAACCCACATTCATCTCATTTGTCACTAACTTGGTTAATAATGCTATTTAATATATGGCACTTTTTATACTCAGCTCCGATTGATCAATAAGGAGTCTGACTTTCTGGTCTTATGGGGCGGTCCTCCACATACAGTATATACACTGAACAACTTGACTTAACGTATGATGAGCAAACCCACACACTGCCATAAACCCCAGTTAGCCTCTGAACATACTGTAAAACAATGCATATACAGAAACCTCACCCTTTGTGTGCAAGCATTTGCAAGCGCATAAAGCTTACAGAGAAGGTCTCGGCTTCATCAGGTTTCAGGTGCAGGTACGTAAAGGACCACAGGCCTTAACTGACTCAGATGGGGCAGTCCCGAACACTGCACGGCCCTAGTGCTACAGAGATAGCCCCCTCCACCGCCATCGGCACCATCAGTAAGTTATCACTGAGCTAAAAAAAAACTCCCACTCGTTTTTGGAAAAACAAACTGGTTCCCAACACCTACAACCCCCTGTGAAAGATGGGGCTTCCCCTATGTGCCAAAGACAGGGGGATCCTTTCAAGTGTTCGTATTTACAAAGTGAGTGTGAAGAATAACAAACAAAATCATTTTTCCATGAAAGCTCTCACTTACATAGCTTCTACTTTCTCTGTTATCCCCTGTAAATAGACCATACGAGGACCATAATGACTCAGCCACCCTAAAATGTCCTAGTTCATGTGCTGTGACTGATAACATTCTTGAGTGAAATGGGGTCTCTGATCAGAAACCTTCAGTTCCTACAATCTTTCAACCGACCCATGCCTGTTGCTTAACTTTAAAAAGTGATAGTACACCCGCAAAGATGGTCATTATTTGGTTCTAAAGCTGAATTTATTAAAAAAATATATTATGAATGTAATTGTTGTCTCACTGTTGTAATTAGCTTTGCATCCAAACATGATCAAATTCATGTAAAAATAAGATTTGCTAAATACCGAAATAAATGTAATGATTAATAAATACTTAACACGTTTAAGTACAGTTTTTTTATTTAATTACACTGTATGATGTACACTACTGGTCAAAAGTATGGAATCATCTGCAAAAATCTTTCTCATGATATCAATTTTTTTTTGTGTTTATGTATGTATTTTTAATGATTGAAATTACTTTAGTAAACAAACAATCTTTACAACAGTTTTTTATTGATAACTTGGACTAAATAATGAATTAAAAGCAACCAATAACAGTCCAAACATAGATGGAAATTCCTTAAATACTATTCCCAGTACTGTCCCAGTAGCTTCCCAGTTTGAGTGACAATTTTGGAAAAGCTAAAATATAGTTTATTTATGTAGTCACAAAATAATTCCCACAGTAAACGTGTTATTCCATTGCTTTGATTGGTTTACTATTATTCTAAAATGTGGAAAAATATATAAATAAAGACTGCGAAAGTGATACTTAAGTTTTGTCACGTTCCCCTCTCTCTTTCCGTGTTTCTGACCTGGACTAAATTTCCCACGCACCCGCACCTCTGTCTCATCCATGGTTATCTTATTCTGTGTATATTGTTTATGTTTATTAAAAGTATTGTTTTGCACACCCTGCATCCCTCGAGTCAGTGGCAGACGTGACAAAAGAATGGACCTCAAAAATGGATACAACCAGGCGTGCAGATGGGATTTTTTAACTGGGCGGACCAAGCTGTCAGCAAATGATTTAAACTCAGTTAGTTATTTTGTGTAATTTAGGCTAATGGTTTTCACAATTAGTTATTTTGTGTAATTTAGGCTAATGGTTTTCACAAAAAGCCATTTCACAAAGATTTACCTCAGTCAATTTATACAGCACATTGGGTTAGAAGATTACGTTATGCCAGGACCCTATAATTTAGTCTTGCAAGTCCAGATAAAACATAATTTCCTGATGATAAATTGTTTGATTTATCCAACCGATCTTTTTGTGTTAATTCACTATTTGCCTCCGTCTACTCACCTAATTGCATAGTCATGCTCTACACTTTTGCAGTGTTTGCTAAGTGCAAAAGACTAGCTATACAAAAAAAAGAACAAAACCAATCTGCCACATATGGGAAAGTCAACAGGCATAGGACACTTACGTTGTTTGGTTTTTGAAAAGAAAAGGGAATTGTTTTTATTCTCCTCATTGCCTTCATGTGGCAGTTTTGCAGTCCAATTTTTTCATTCCAGAAAAATCACCAGCTCAGTCATAGATAAAATGGGAATAGAATTCACAATGGTTACAGCTACTACAGGCACAGTTGAGGTAACTAACAGCTCCTCATAGGAACCCGTACCTAGCAGCACCACACAGAGAGCACAGAAAACGTAAATGTCGGTGGCAGCACCATCGTGTGTGTTTATTGACTACAGAACAGCTTCTAGTGAGAATGTGAGTACAAAGTAATGGTGACCGGTAGATAATGATCAGCCTGTGTCTGCTCCAACCCGATTCAGCTCCAGCGTTACGGCCACGATGACCCAAACTACACGAACTGCCTGCACCTCCATGGACCCCCTGAAACTCCAGTGCCGATAGTATGCACTGTTCTGGAGGCTTGTGTCACAGTTCCCCTTTGTCTCTCCCTGTGTTTCCCCCTCTGACTGAAGTTCCAAAGCTCCCGTACCTGTGTCTCGTCCACCATCACTCCAGCTGTAAGCAAAATCTTCATCACATAGAGTCTATTTATACCATGTTTGCCCCGTTGTTGTCCGTTCTCGTCAGTGTTATTGTGCTCATTTGGTGTATCTTGTTTATGTTTATCAAAAGTATCGTTTTGCACTCTCCACTTTGAGGTTCCCCCCAAGTCCATAGGGGTGTGTCAGGACACAGACAAGACTTAAGTAAATACAAACAAAAACCCACAGAGGGGAAACAAGGACCGAACAAATAAACAGAAACAAAAGACTTCTCACGAAGGGAAAAGATAAACATAAAGGGGCAAAACATAAAGACAGGGTCAAAACAAACACTCACAACTAATATCCAGTCAAGGGGCAAAATAATCCACAGTGAAGGGTAACAGGAACACGAGCAAGGTAAATGGCAGAAAACAAGGCGAACAGGCATACAACCACAAGTACATACAGGTAAGTACAAGTACATACAACGAATGAGCACAGGACAATAGACATATATTATATAGTGAGACAGAAAAGGGATAATTAACAAGGGGCAGGTGTGGGTAATGAAACACTCAAGGAAAGCTAACGAGGAACGAGATGGCGGGAACGAAGACGAGGACCGGAAAGAGAGTGTCAAAGGCCGATAGGATAAACATCTCTCTCTCACATAAGACTTCGTCATGAATCTGCCCCAAGACCAAGAATAGACATGACATGAAGGCAGATTTATGACAGTGGTGTGCCATTTGTTACTATAAACTGTGTAAGCTTGCGTCACAAGCGCTGATGAAAACTCCATGTTGGATGTCTGCCCATCCCTCTAGCATTACATCAATAAAGCATGTACTGGGAAATAGACAGCGGTTAAGAAGCCATTTTTGACAGGTTCTCGTAGATTTGATGTTTTAGGCCTTTATTCACTCTGACCTGGTCATAAAGTAGCATTCTGTAGTCATGTCATTCCAAACTGTTGTCTGATTTAGTTTAGTTTCAGTTCATTCCATCGTTTTGATGATTAATCAGAAAACACTGGTTCCAGAAAGCCCTGCATTTATACTGTAATTCATGTGTGGGAAGTGATCTATTTTAATCTCTGTCATTTCTAAAGCTTGCTCAATTTTTTAACTTTTTTCAAGTCGATAACCACTGCTGCTATTTATTTTGTTATTCCTTTTATATAGCTTTATTTGAAGCAGTAGGAAGTTTTGCTGGTATTGATTACACTTCTCTTTTACATAAAACTATAACTTTAACAGGACAACAATTCACAAACATCCAAGAAAATGGCATCGTAATTTAATCATGATCACTGAGAGGCCAGTATGAGTTGGAATTTAAGGCAAGCCAGGACAAAATCAAACATCCCTGTTAAAGATCTACTGATACAAGATATGTTTTATTTTGCCTGCACACCACTCAAGACTTTTTATTAGGTCATAAGGCGTTCCTAGTTTTGTTTGATCTACTAACAGTTTTAAACTGAAGAGACACGGATGTATAAGGTTGAACAATTCTCAACTTTGTTGCGTCACTAGACACACCCACTTTCTTTTTTTATCCCCTTGAAGTAGCCAAACTTCTTTTACAATCCTGCAGTCATTGTGCACTCATCTTCAAACTTAACAACAATCTGAACTGCTGCTCAATTAGGACGTATCATGATCTTGAGTGTGTTTGTTCCTGGCGCCCCACGCAACATTATTCTGTCTAACCCTGGTGCGTTTCCGTTTGTCTTACATCATCAAAAATGTGCACAGTGCATGGCAGAAAACAGAACACGGATCAATATATTGTGTTTTTATTAATTTATTGCTATTATGCTCATCAGAGTAAATGACATTTGGGTTTTTGTGAGCGCGTTGCATGCAGATGGCTTTCTGCTGCTTGCTAACAGACAATTTTGAGGAAACGGTGGATTAACATTGACCTGCCGCTCTGATTCCACTCGCAACGCAAAAACACAGGTTCCCACTTGCTCTAATCCAAGGTAAATCATCAACACTATCATCAGACACATGTGTTTTATTGAAGGAAATACATCGTAATCGGCCTTAACGCATGCGCAGGTCACTTTACTTCTACATCAAGTGCGCAACCATGTCAGAGCATCCGAACTCAGACCACCTCCTTCAGGTAGTCTCGTTAGCCATTTGCACACCCGGGTTCGCTTGGAAGCTTTCACATAAGCGTTTTTCATACGAACTCCATCTCGTTCCGAACTTAACTTCAAGTGTTAAAGTGTCTTTCCTGTGAGACTTGGGGTGTGTTCATATATGCCATGTTTGGTTAGATTAAAACGAACTCCGGTGCGATTGCTCTGATAGTGCGGTTTCTTTGTGTAAGTGTTAATGCTGCCACCCAAACCTGGTCGGCACCAAACAATTGGACCGAGACTGCTGAAAACATGGGTCTCGGTCAACTTTCAAACAAACTTGGTTCAAGATAAATATGAACGCAACATGGACCAAAGGCATCGAACCAAACCAAAACAGAAAGTGATAACAATATACAACCCTAAAATCAAGTGATTTGGTACTGTTAAAAGAGTTTTTATTATATCTTTGCTTGCGCATGTTATGTAGGAATTCCTGGCGCCACTTTGACTGCTTTAAACACTTCATGAGGTCGTTACGAGTTACCGGCTTCTTATAAATACCCTCATAAGTGCAGGCATACACAGAGCATGTACAGTCGTGGCCAAAAGTTTTGAGAATTACATAAATATTGGAAATTGGAAAAGTTCCTGCTTAAGTTTTTATAATAGCAATTTGCATATACTCCAGAATGTTATGAAGAGTGATCAGATGAATTGCATAGTCCTTCTTTGCCATGAAAATTAACTTAATCCCCAAAAAAACCTTTCTACTGCATTTCATTGCTGTCATTAAAGGACCTGCTGAGATCATTTCAGTAATCATCTTGTTAATTCAGGTGAGAATGTTGACAAGCACAAGGCTGGAGATCATTATGTCAGGCTGATTGGGTTAGAATGGCAGACTTGACATGTTAAAAGGAGGGTGATGCTTGAAATCATTGGTCTTCCATTGTTAACCATGGTGCCCTGCAAAGAAACGTGTGCAGCAATCATTGCGTTGCATAAAAATGGCTTCACAGGCAAGGATATTGTGGTTACTAAGATTGCACCTAAATTAACAATTTATAGGTTCATCAAGAACTTCAAGGAAAGAGGTTCAATTCTTGTAAAGAAGGCTTCAGGGCGTCCAAGAAAGTCCAGCAAGTCCACCAGTGCAGAGCTTGCTCAGGAATGGCAGCAGGCAGGTGTGAGCGCATCTGCACGCACAGTGAGGCGAAGACTTTTGGAAGATGGCCTGGTGTCAAGAAGGGCAGCAAAGAAGCCACTTCTCCCCAAAAAAAACATCAGGGACAGATTGATATTCTGCAGAAAGTATAGTGAATGGACTGCTGAGGATTGGGGCAAAGTCATATTCTCCGATGAAGCCCCTTTCCGATTGTTTGGGGCATCTGGAAAAAGGCTTGTCCGGAGAAGAAAAGGTGAGCGCTACCATCAATCCTGTGTCATGCCAACAGTAACGCATCCAAACACCTTTCATGTTTGGGGTTGCTTCTCATCCAAGGGAGTGGGCTCACTCACAATTCTGCCCAAAAACACAGCCATGAATAAAGAATGGTACCAAAACACCCTCCAACAGCAACTTCTTCCAACAATCCAACAACAGTTTGGTGAAGAACAATGCATTTTCCAGCACGATGGAGCACCGTGCCATAAGGCAAAAGTGATAACTAAGTGGCTCGGGGCCCAGAAGGTAGAAATTTTGGGTCCATGGCCTGGAAACTCCCCAGATCTTAATCCCATTGAGAACTTGTGGTCAATCCTCAAGAGGCGGGTGGACAAACAAAAACCCACTAATTCTGAAAAACTCCAAGAAGTTATTATGAAAGAATGGGTTGCTATCAGTCAGGATTTGGCCCAGAAGTTGATTGAGAGCATGCCCAGTCGAATTGCAGAGGTCCTGAAAAAGAAGGGCCAACACTGCAAATACTGACTCTTTGCATAAATGTCATGTAATTGTCGATAAAAGCCTTTGAAACGTATGAAGTGCTTGTAATTATATTTCAGTACATCACAGAAACAACTGAAACAAAGATCTAAAAGCAGTTTAGAAGCAAACTTTTTGAAAAACGAATATTTATGTAATTCTCAAAACATTTGGCCACGACTGTATATCCCATGCAGCACTGTGCCCGCCACATTGTTTTTGATGTCCAGTAAGTTACTTTTTGAAATATAGAACATAAAAGCTGTCCAATGCAGTTGGGACTTCACATGTAGGCTGTTAGGTTCAAGGTTCTTTTTTGGTCCGGACCAAAATAACCAAAGGAAACGAACTTGACAAAGTTAACAAGTTGCTAAAAGCGACTTCTTCCTTTGGCGGGGACGTCAGACATTATTGCGCATATAAAGCTCACAAATAATGCAACAACAACACAAATGTCTTAAAGCGTAGATGCAAATTCATTCACGGAGTAATTACTTAACAGTTTTAACAGTGTAACAGAACACATTTTTAATCCAGTTTGAAAGAGTTATTTTTACTTCCGTGTCATTGTTTGTTTATTTTGATTAAAGTATATTAAATGTTCATCGGTTCCCGCCTCCTTCCCTACTTTGAACTTTGCTACGGTGCTGTTTTACTGTTTTGGGGGTCCGAAATTTTGAGCTGAATTCAAAATTATGCACAGGTGTGCCTTAGGCCGGCCACAATAAAAGGCCACTTTTATCACACAGCACAATACTATTTGTCGCAAGTTTTAAGGGAACGTGCAATTGGCATGCTGACTGCAGGAATGTCCACCAGAGCTGTTGCCTGTGAATTGAATGTTCATTTCTCTTCCATAAGCCGTCACCAAAGGCAGTTAAGAGAATTTGGCAGTACATCCAACAGGCCTCTCAACCTCATACCACGTGTAACTCCACCAGCCCAGTTTTCAAGACACCTCAAACATTTCATTTAGTCTGGGATGAGGTTTAAGCCCTGTGCGGAAAACCGCCTCACTAGCTGTCTTGTGTTGCATGTAACGTCATGAAATTACGTTTGACCTTCGCCACATATCAAAATGTGTATTCATTTACATGTAATGTGTAAATACATAGTATATGACCCCCTGTTTTTACAATATATAATTCCTTAAATCTGCTTTGACATTTACAAATACAATTTGCACTTACAATTCACTTATAAAGCCGTTAGAAGTGCTAATTTAAAAAATCGCTCAAATGGGATGTATTGGAGGGATGGGACAAATAATCTATACGGTCGTTAAAATTGGAGGCTAGATTGGACACAACAGTAAAACAGGGTTTAAAGTTTCCTTTATAGATGCCATACATGTTGCTAAAAAAAATCTGAAAGAAAAGAAATCAAAATCAAAATTTTCACACAAATTGGTTGGATGAAATTTGTGCCAGAAAAGGAACTAAAATCATATTAACATATGGACAAGTTTGTTGTCGCTGGTCGGCTCAGTGTTAATTAGCTTTTCAAGAATAACATACTCTAATTCTCATCTGGGGGTCGTTTATGTCGGCCTAATATTGAATATAATTCAATATAGTCAATCCAGTGTATGTCCATTACATCAAAAGTTGCCAAACACTGTGTTTGTACATTGTACTCCCTTGGCAAACTCATGAAGAGTATCTAGAAACAAGGGGCTGCATGCTAGGTAGATAATGCTAACCCTGATTTTCTGATGTTGTGTAATGCAAATCTGCATGACTGTGTTGTCAGTCGGTTGTCAAGGAATACAAAAAAGTTTCTGGCTGTTTTGTTCTGCTTGGTGTTGTGGTTGTTGAGTCCAGTTGGACGATATAGTTGTGCAGCACTGTTTTACAAGTTTGAAAGACAAGAAGTTCTGTCTTGTTGAGCTGGAGATTTTGTTCAAAAAACATCATTACATATTTCACACATGAAACATATCTTATCTGAAGAGATAACTCTATCCCAACAGAAGTAAGTTGCATAAAAATCTTGAATGTTTAATAGCAATTCTTTATTTTTACTCAATGCTCTAAAACTTGCATCCCCATGTTAATGAGGTTAATATGACCAATCATAGTAAGGATTAATACAAAAATGTTTACGAGCTCAGGTCTAGGTGAAGATGAACTGTGTGGTATAAACTTCTGTAGCCAAGGCCTAAACAGGATGATGGGGAGGTCACAGGAAATCAGCTGACCCTTGTGGTAGAGGGCTTCTCAGACATGATAGTTCTTTCTTATTTTAGGTGAGGTGGGGCTGGGTAAACAGGAAACCATTTATATGAAGTCTACGTGTCTTTTGAATCAGTTGCATTAAGCCTACATTGGAATGGAAAGTGTGCCATCTCGTTTGACCATCAGCAGTAAGAAAGCACAGCAGAGAAAAACAGGGGATACAACAGTTTTTTTCTATTTTGTGTGCATTTTTTGTATGAACGCCTCGCATGGAATGGAAATTGGACATCCTATGACGCACAGCACACCCCTGAATGTCCCGAATTCATCAGAACGGAAAAGTAAATGTCAGATATGTACCATTGATTATTTAAATTTATGATCTAATGCATTGATTTGACATCATAGTGGCTGTTACGGTCACCTTATATGGAAAGTTTTTTTTTTAAACGACATTTTTTAGACATACATAAACATTTCCTGATTGTTAGTGTGTTGTGTTGATTGCCAATGGCCCTGTAATCATACTGCTCGGTACTATCTGTGATTTTACTGGTACTTCGATACTTTTCTCTATTTTAATTTGTATGTAGATGTAGTTTTTCGTTACACATAGTGGCTCGGTCACTTTATTTTGTTTCGTATTCATGTCGCAATGCGATGTAAAAACTACTTTGAATCATTAGACTATATACTGCTATAAATATAATGCTTATTAACAGTGTTGCTGGGTTGAATTTACCAGATGTTGTGTATTTTTCAAGGTTTGACTGCTTATTGCATGAGAATGTCTAGTATGGACCATTATCATTGTTGTTATGTTTTTGTTGTAGATGAAATATCTATATGAGGTGTCTAAATAAATCTGTTTTGTGAATAAACCAAAAAATGTCCTGTTAAAAAGAATAACTTATTGTTAGTTTAGTTATTAATTGACATGTCTATTCATAATCATTTTACCTGTTAAAAATATTTAATTCTGTTCAAGGCTTAATCCAAGCAAACCTGTCTCCTTTATTGAACACACTTGATTAAGCTAATAAAAGCTTTTATTAAAAATGGCTCCAAGATAAATGTCAAATTAAGGAGACACACAAAATGTGCAGTAATGTATCTCACACAGAAGTGTTGGTAATTGGTACTTAAAGCTTTGTAGCTTTGTATTTCCAGTAGTAGAGGAGAGATATGGATAAATGTGGTTATTGGTCTAGGGTTTATCTTAATCTAGCTACAAAACATTGGATGACCATGGCAGTCTTTTCATTAAAGGGGTCATATGGTGCAAATACATGTTTTATGCGTTTGGTGTGTTAAAAGTAGCCAATGCATTTATTAGACACATAAAATTGCAATAATTAAAGTACATACAATCTAAAAGCGAATGCTCACCCAGACTTGCCTGAAATGTCTCGTGTAACCACACCCCCACAAATCTACGTCTGTTTGTGGTATGATTTGACTAAGACTGTATGTATATATAAATGTATAAGCAAGTAAGGTGGGCGCACCTGTCTGTACAATTGCTTTGAAACCTGATGTTCCAAATATGGTAAGAAGTGTTACATTTCCATCACACGCTTGCAGTATTCGACCAATATTCAATAATATTCGTTTTAGTTGTGTCATATGACCTTTTTAAAAAGGCCTTGATTTTCCTGCATGGCTACCTACAAAAAATTTAAAGAACTCTCCAACACATTCAGTACTGACACTATCATGCATTTAATAAGTCACATGGTTAGTTAACAGTTGTGAGTAACCTCTCATGCAATGTTAAACATATCATATCAAGGAAACCACAACCAAATATTTGAATATTCTCTCATATGATCCCTCTTTAAGTATTATTTTCAAAGATTCTCATTTGTTTTATTCATAAAAGATCTGATAGTATAGAAAATAGAGTGGTAAAATGTGATATTGACTAAAACATTTATAAAAGGTTGTTTCCATTATAGGAATTGTGCAGCTTGTTCATCGATAATGGAAACTAATCAGTTTATTGATGTACATTCTGGTAAGACTTTTTTTTTAAAATCTCATGTAATTTACGGTATATTCTAAATTGCCCATGTCCACTTGTTTACATCGGAACAACGAATCGCATTTTAAAATTCAAGTTAGTGAACACAAATCTGCTCATCACATCATGACATTAAGAATTTAAATTGTATAGGAATAAAAAAAGTAATAATTTGTAGAAGAGGTGGTAACACAGAGGAAACACTTTAACATGAAGCTTGGGTCTTCTATTGGGTCTTAGAGTGATATGGGGTCCAGTTAACAACGTTATTAATAATATCTTCTTTTGTTTTCATCCGAGGGAAGATCACTTTATTAAGAATATGATCTTCCTTTTTGATCAATAAAAGAGAATCTTATATACTTTATGTATGGTCTGGGAGTTTTCCCGGTGGTCCGCTGGCATATGTGTGCCGGGCCACTCAGGACAAAGAGTAAAGCCATAATATTACATCTCTTTTCTATGCATATGGATTAGTGCATCGATCGTGCGATCGTGCGCTGACAAAATAGCATTTTAGCAATAGCAGTAGCATTGTTGTGTTATGTTCTGTTGTGAGCTGGGTTTTTTGGGATCCTCTTTCCAAGGCCACTTTTCCCCCCAGTCCGCCTCTGGACAGTTCCAGATTAAAGCCAATACCTGGCATAATTTAAACTCTGTCTAAAAAACTTTTGTGTATAAGAAAGCAATTGATAACCCTGGTTGCTGGGACCCACAACTACATTTTGTATGTCTTTTTAAATGACAAAACACAGAAGCTATTTGGTAATGAGCTGATAAATGTACTCTGTTAAATCTCATACTTTTCATCTGAGAATGTTTTTTAATGTTTACTCATAAAACCTTATGTAGACAGAATACAAAAGTCAAGGACAGATTATACAACCATTGCAATCGAGTGAGTGGGGACTTAACTTTTGGTTCTCTTTCCAAATCAAAGATTACATTCTCTATATAAACAGGCATACTAGTACTGATGTTGTAGCTTTAGTAAATCTTAAAAATAAAATCATTAAAGGAGTAAATCACCTGAAAATAAAGACTCTGTCATCACTTAACTTTACCCTTATGTTGTTTAAACCCGTACTTTCTGTAGCATAATGCAAAGGTCTTTTGAAATCATACTTTTTGTAAAGAGCCGATTAAGATTGTTCAAGAGTCCTTTACACAGGAAAGGTGGGAAATAAATAAATATGGGAAACAATGCTTTGCATATAACCACAATTTATCTTGAATAAATGTTTTAGAAATGTTTTAAATACTGTTCTAACTACACATTTTGTTCAGTTGAATGCCACTCTGATAAATTATCTTCAGAAGTAGCAAAATATGTTATTCAAAACTTTTGGCCCACAGTGTACTTTTAGTGTAGAGTCTAACGCTGCTGGAGATTTCCTGTTCCCAGGAATGATTTGCATAGGATTGAATATTGAGACTGAGTAAATGTCAAACAATTAAAAATAATGAGACATGATGAGACTTAATAATGTTTAGTGCATTCTGCTGAGTTTTTTGTGATATTGTTGGTTTTAAGAGGTTACCATTGTGCAGAACAGTAGAGCATTTGCTAAGTCGGAGAACAGACTGATTATACGTTAAAATAACTATCATCTGGAATATTACATTTTATTAGAATGAGTCACATTTTCATTCAGGTCTGAATGTCATGGTCCTGCCTAAAACCTAGAACAAACCAGAGAACACTGCCACACCAGCAGCCCTCTCTATGTTGCAGATTGCAAATGCAAAGTGCCTCGTTTCATCTCAAGTGAGTTTTTGCATTCCTCAAATATCATTCTAATAACTTTCGACCTCAACCTGACTCCTCCTGATACCACACTCGTTCTTCCACAGGTCACCTTCCAACGGCATAACTACACTCAAACTCTTACCCCGCCACGCTCTGTGGTTTCATTCAAACTACCTCCCCCAAACAGATCAAATCACTGGATACTGACATTGTGTTTCACCCTCACATCCTGCTTAGACAGATTTTGCCCACTTATTGTACTTCCAAACCAGCTCACGGACTAACATCTGTGTTCTCCATGAGCATCACTTCACTTCAATTTATTAGAACATGTAGTACAATTTATGGAAGTATACTCCAGTGGAAATGTCATAATTTGTTATTGCAAAGAGCATTCAGTGTAAATTCAGTGTAGTAATAATAATAATAAAACAGTGAAATGTTTTTGAAGTAAACGTTCAGGAATGGACCCACAGAAATGGACCATGTCACCGGCTTGTGCACCTGCACCATCATGCACCTGTTTACATTGTCATTTACAATAAAAGAGCCTCTACAGTGACAGGAAGTACAAATATATAAGAAAAAATGTAGCTAACAAACATTTTTGCCTATCTTGAAGAATGCAGAAGGTGGACAAATTCTCAAATTATGTTTTGAATGATTATGTTTTCAAATACAGGGCCAGGTACAGGTAAAGGAGTCCAGGTCAGTCTCTGTGATCATTATCCACATGACAGTTTCTGACCTGACAAAGTCTAGTGCATGACAAAATTTGTGTCTCCACAATGCTTCACCATTTTCAAATTAGTCTCAATATCGTTTTAGTTCTGATATTACATTGTTAGACACAGCCCGATTCAATAGTAATATTTTAAAACATATCCTTCTTGCATATTCAAAAAAATGCCATCATAATGCCATTGACCTCTCAGAACCCTTTAAGTCCTGATAATTTACCGGTGTGAGTTTGCTTATACTGTAGATGCCAAAAATAAAAATAAATAAAAACATAACATAACTTTTTTTTTCAAATTCAAGACTGGCAAGCTTGAAGGTTGGATAATATGCAATGTCTTGCATTCTGACTTCTTTACACTGTTGAACGTGGTGGCTTCTCATGTTTAACATGGTCAACTTGTTAAAATGCGAGTTGGATGTATGACATAGTATTTCTGTGCTTGATACACTCCCCAGCACTTAAAAGGTTGTTTCGAAAAAAAAGCTATCCTATTCCTTTTATTGGGCAATTCTCCCGAAAAAGCATGGCAGGAGGAAAAAAAAGAGTTGCCAACCGACAAGCGAGACCCGCTTACCATCAACATTGTATGTGCTGTGGGCAACTTGTTACTGTTGCAATAGTGAAGTTAAGGTGTTTCTAAACCCGTTGGTTTGCCGTGCTTTTGACAGCGCTTTGTAGCGTGTTTTTTGCTTTTTTCGTATGGCACTTTTTAAACGAATAAGGAAAAACTTGTGTGGACTAGGCCTAAGTCATTTTATTTTTTTGGCAATCAGCGTGTACATACATACTGTAAAAAACACGAAGGGATTAATCCAATGATCCTTCTTGTCTGGAGTTTTCTAGTTTTTAGGACAGGGTCATGACAGAATAACTGTTGTCTTTTGTGCTTGTTGTGTTCTGCGTGTCCTTTTCTGAGACTTTGCGCAACGTGTTCACCTGTCGCGTGCCTTAGCTGCGCCCCCTTGTTTTTTTGTTTTCTTCCCATTAGTGTTTCACCCTTACCTGCCCTGTGAAATCTTTCAGTATCTTCCCCTAAGTGATTGATTCCCTTCACCTGCCTATTGTTAATTATCCCTCGTTAGTGTTCACCTATTTTAAACCCTACTACACTCCGTCCCGTGCCGGATAGTCATACCAAATGTTTGTGTCTATTCTCCGTGCTTATTACCTTGTTCCCATCTTGCATTGTCGTGCCTTGCCATGCCTTGCCCTGTCTTACCATGCCTTGCCCTCTCGTGTTTGTGGACTTACTATTGGTATCATTTTGGACTTTGTTTATTTTGCCCCCTCGTGGGAAGTATTTGTTTCGAGTTCCTGTTTATTTAGTGTTTGACCCCATTATGGGTTTTTGTTTTAGTAAAGTTTTTGTGTTGCACTTTGTCTGTCTGCATTTGGGTTCTTCTGCCTCATCCCTGAAAACATTTTTTGAAACATCTGCAATAATACCATGTATCTAATAATATGTGTGGTGTTTTTGCTCAGATGTGTTTTTATAAAGTATCTTTGCAATATTCGAAAATGATGCGTTTTTTTCTTGATATATATATAGGAGTTTCTTTATTTAAAAAGCACTGCCACATTCATAAATGAAAGTTTATTATATTTGTATTAATAACTTTGATGTCTCAGGTTAAATTCTGAATTTCATTAACGAATATTAGATATTATGCAGTGGAAGATATAATAGGGTACCTATAGGTCACATAACAAGAAATGACAGAAATTTAAAAACAAACACCATTTATGGAATGACTGGAATTTCATTTTTAGCTGATTATTTTATTTTTCTAAAAACAAAACATTAGTGACATAAGTACATAGAAGTCCATTGATTTAGAATAGCAACTACCTCAATCTAAAGTTAAATAAAAATTTAATAAAAAATTGTGTAGATTTGTTACTAGTGCATATTAACATACAAAAGGAGATACAAAAAAAACATAAAAAAAACAATCAACTTAAACCATTGGCAGAAAAGGGTAGTGTTTAGAAAACTTGCTTAAAAATAGTTAATTTGTGTATTTTCCTTTAGTGTCACTTGGGGCACAGGAATTACACATTTCACCTTTAACAGATGCAACTGGTTGCCTATGAAGCTCTATTAAATACAGAGATGATTTATCCACTTTGGCCAGATACCGGCAATAGCTTGGATACATTCTCATTGAGGCGACTTAGATGAAACTACTTACAAACATTGTGTCAGTTCATACATGAGTCAGAAATAATTGTATAAACTTTTAAATAAGATTTACTCATGTCGATTTGAATCTCTTTATTCTTGTTTGTTTGTACTCGGAATGTGGTATTTTCCACAAGTTCCACAGTTTTCACAAACTGTGTCTCATTTTGATCCAATCTTATCTTTCCAATCACCTCATCCGATGGTTGTCCCAACAGACGTATTGAATTAATTGTATTAGCAACATTTTCTCCTTTCTTATGGATCTCGCCATGGATTAAATATTTCCCACTTCTGGGTGCTGTGTAGTTCCCTGTGTAGTTCCCTGTGGAATGTCCATCTTTTGTGACAATTTCTGCGAAGCAAAACAAAAAACATGTTTCTATGGTTAGCATGTGTCAATCAATCCATAATATGAAAACAATCATATGCGAAATATAAAAGACATACGGCATATAAATAAAAATAAAAATATATGTAATCAAAAAAACATACCAGTAAACGTGACAATTCTGAGGCATGCCAGACAATCTGAATGACAGATTAATTGAGAATTCTGTAAAAAAATCACTTTTGTTAAATGATTGTGACAAGCACACATGTTGTTATAACACATCTACATACTCAATCTACACTGATGTCTTTGACCCTTCGGTTTGGTGTAAGTTTATAAGGCATAAGGTTTGTGCAAATGATTTGGATCAATACTTTTAAAAGCAATTTGAAAGTAATATTAATTAAAGATTAGAACATTAGCAAAGAGTTGACCTTGAAATACATCATTACCTTCATTGGTAAATTGATCCAAATAATGCATCCGATCAGTCCCATCACCAGCATAATAATCACAGCCTCAAAAACCTTGGTGGAGACCTTATGCTTGCGGTGGTCCTCAGGAATCCTCAAAGATTCTTCTGAGTCCTGAACATCACAGATGAAGGGAGCTGTTGCCATCCTGAATGAATAAGTGAGATGCCTTATGAGCATATCTTCCCATTGGCCTTGCTCCTTATATGCCAGAGGTCTGCCCACTCACTAAACAGAGTTCCCTTACTGAAACCAGACAAAGCCCGCTATGGTATTCCTCCAATAAAATGTGTGAGAGAGAGAAAGAGAGAGAGTAAGAAGACTGGGATTACCCATACACCCACGCATACTGGCAGGCACGTGCATGCACAGAGGCATTGTCATGTGTAGGAACTCCACACTTGTGCTCAAATCTCTCCAGCACGGAAGAAAAACTCTTTTATGACACTATAAAAGATGATAACTGTCTAGTTGCACACCTTTAGACTCACATTTATTTTAGAACTTTGTTGTAAACCATGTTATCTTATTAAGTAAAGAACACCGCAGCAATTCTTTTTTGGGGGGCATACAGTGGGGTTTGAGATAACTTGTAAACAACTTCTTTTTACATTTTAACATTATTTATTATTAAACTTCACCATAACAATTTGATAGAAAACAGGCAATTTCATGAAAATGTCAACCTTAAAATAAAAAAAATAAAGTTAATTGCCAAAGGTTTTCTCCATTTACTGATAGGTCAAATGTCAGTATTTGGTGGTTTAAAAACCCATGTTAAGTGTCCTTTAAAAATTTGGTACCTTTTAACGTTTGGTATAAAGTGTTCTAAGGATAGTCCTAAACCTTCAAAATTCCTGATTTATTTTGTTTCTGAATTTTGTTTTAGAAATTCTAATGAATCCCATATTTCGAATGAGCTCTGCTGTTAAAATATTCATCTTATTGCAGGCTACAATTCTTGAACTGCAGCTATTAGATTGTCACTTCCCAGAATTTGTTCTCCACGTGATGGCCTACAACAGAAAAGAGAAGTTCTGACCTAGTACTAAAAGACGGGAGGTATGGCCTGTGTAAATACAAAGACCACCAAGCATGAGTATAGAGACACTTAATAGACACTTGATTCAAGTGTGAGATTTTTTTTGTGGATCAGAATGGATGCTTTCAGCAGTCATTTATACAATTTAAAAGAAAAATACACAAGAAACACAGGATGTGTACACATGCGGTCTAAGTTAAGGGCAGTGAACAAATCTAGATTTACTGGAAGGGTACTGAATGGCAAAAGAGAGGTTTTGTTTCATAAACAGTAACCTTACAAAAGATGAAATGAAAGACGAAACAATTATTTTCCACAAACACATATCCACATTATTTTAAATCTTTTCTCGCCCAAACGCTGTGACCTCAGAGCTTCTGCCTTCCCATAAGATAAGGACATCATATGAGCATCACAATAGGGAAGTAGCCTAAAAACAAATACAAAAAGAAAAAAGTATTTCCCAGGGGATGGCACATAGTCAGAAACAAATATATAGTACAATGCAATGCAAGTCGCTTTGGATAAAAGTGTCTGCCAAATGTGTAAATGTAAGTTTTATATTCATGTGTCAGGTTCCCTGGACAATTCTGCATATCAGCATTATTCTCTCAAATACCAGTACATTTTCATTGTTCAAAATAGCTTATATCGCAAGTCCATTTGAAAGAAAATGTATGTGCATTACAAACAGAAATCACCCAAATTACAATGCATCATGAAATGGTAGGAATATTTGAATAATGCAGGTTAGTAGACAATTTATTTGGGATCCCAACTGTATTTTTGGTACATGTTTGTTGGTACAAAATATTGCATCGTACATAACAAACAATGTAGGTGGCACTGCAGGAATTTTACAATGTTTTACTTTATTCAGGTTTTTCCTTAACATTTACCGTATTAAGACCAATTTAATAGTTTACTATATTGCATGTAATATTTTAAAAGCATCTTTAGCTAAAGAGAGAGGGTTGGGGGAGGGGAGAGAAACTGAGAGTTTTCAGTGAGAGAGCGCAGGAAACCAAAATAGCATTTCATGACTAGGGGAATTCTCTTTTGCAGTAACTGTTGCATCATGCTGTAGTGAAACCCTTTTTTACAGCTAGAGAGCTGTTTCATCATCATTGACGCAATTGTAAAAGTGTTTCCTCATTAGAAGGTTGCCAAACAAGCGTCTTGGCCAAAACTGTTTGGGCACGCCCAGAGAAACACCTACACACGCACATGCCTCCTACTCAAAACACATGCTACACATGCGTTTACAAACATCAGCCCATTCATTACTGTGCAAACACAGCCAGCGCTCTAATGCTGTTCATGAGACATGTGTCTTGAATAACAACAACTTTCTCGAACAGAATACTTGTTTAAGACTTTGATCCTTTTGGATCCTTTTTGAAGATTATACTTTGATCCTTTGTGGTTTTGTGATTGCAATATAAATACTGTATAAATACAAAATATATATACACATCGTGTTATGATAACTTTATTATATTAAATATTGTATTGTTAATTCAATTAATATGAATAACATCAAAAGCTAAAGTGATGAAAACCGAACACATGCATAATGAAAATGGTTTTATAATAGTGCGCTTTGAAGATTTCGTGGCCTTAGAATTATAAGGTTCTATTTGCGTTCTGAGCTGTTTTGAGATATTGATCTTTAACGTTTTTGTATTTCTTAAAGCAAAAATTATATGAGGAACAAATCTCTGTCATACATGAAAAAGTGATGTGAAGTGTAGCGTTCCATACTCAGAATTTGTGTTCTGCATTTAAGCCATCCAAGTGCACATACAAAGCAGTGAGAGAGATACCAGATAACAGAATAACATTTATAATGGATGTATGTGCTTTTTTGGAGCTTCAACATCGTCAATTTCATGTTAGAAGATAACATGTCAACATTTCAATATGAAATGAATTGTTTGTGTTCAAACAAGTTATACAGCGGGATGGCATGAGTTTGAAAGATGTACCCTCTAGAAGAGATTGAAACTTTGGAGTTAGAAAAAGAACTCTCAAATATGGTTCAAAGTTAAACTTATAAGTAACCCTTTGTGATTGGGTGTACTGTTAGTAAGTTATTTTAAGAACCTCTCTTGTGGCAAAAGTGTTCAAAGTAGAACCTGGCCTGTTACCAAGGTTCCTATTTTAACCTTTTCAAAGATGGACATGGAATACATTGACTATATTTTCTGCTGTTTAGTTGTTGCTGTTTTTATAATTCTAATTAATATGATTTGTTATAAATTAGTTTACATTTACATTAGTTATATACACATATGAATATATAAAAATTTAAGATACACAAGCAATTTGAGAGTAGGACACCACCATCTCAAACATGTCAACCCCATGAAAAACATCTCTAATCTTTATTTTGCTTATTTCAAACATCTAAAATATGTCATATAGACTTACGATTTCAAGAGCCAGTCCTGAGTTTCCGGTTATGGCGCCAGATGAGTAGACCTGTGTGCGGTTCGCTCCCAAAAACAGTTTTTATTCTTTCAAACCTCAATACTTTGGTTGGCATCTGACAACATTTCTTTGCTTGTAGCTTCGGGACTTAAGTCGCCTTTGAAATGTCGAAAGGAAGGGGCAAACAGATTGATAAAGACCGAGAAGGATCTCCTGCGCAGGGTGCTAGCATTACATTTGTCGAGATTAGCCCTTTACATGACGAGCTCAGAGCCTCGATCGCTACAGACTTTAAGCATCTTTTAAAGGTTTGGCTTCTTAATTAGAGAACATTCAATCTGTGGTGGCGGATCATGATCTTTGCATTGTTAACATCGAGTCTGGTACTACAGAGTTCAGTCAGTTAATTTGACCAGCTCGAAGCTACATTTTCGAGGCTCCAGAAGGATAATGAGTGGCTCAAAATATTCTAATTGTGGGATTGCCCGAGTCAATCTTATGGGTTCTGACAGCTTTCTTCTCTCAGCTTCTGACCGATGTCCTGGGTTCCCAGGTATTATCGTCCCCGCCTGAATTAGACAGAGCCGATCGTAGTCATCGTTTTTTCTGTTAGAACTAATACGTTTATTTTATTAGAATTTTGGACACGTAATTTTGCTATCCTCTTTCAATTAATGTGATAAAGTATAAAAGAGACTTGTACGCTCATTCTTTGTACATTTATTATTTTAGGGATAACTTTATGTTGCTGACACTAGCTTTGTTAAAGACTTGTTCACTGTTAAGACCTTCAGATTTTTCATTTGTTCTGTTCTGAAGTCAAGGTTCGTCAGTAACTTTTGTTGTAAAATTACTAAGGTTAATCACCTCTAATGGGAGGACTAGGAGATAGGAAATTTGCCTGCTGTCATGAGAAAAAGTGGTTCAAGCTGTTATGGGTTCCAGCTGGGTGGGTTCTAAGTTATTTTTTTACATTTGCTTTCTTTATTATCCATGTTTTTTGTGTGCAATCATTTCTGCTCCTTTCGGTTCCCCTTTATATGCTGTTGGGAAGGCTGTGTGTATTGGTGGGGGCATGTCAGAAACCTGATTCTATCTATACAATTTGTCAGCCAGGTCTTGAATGAGTAATAAGATGATGACGTGTGGTGCGTTGAAATTAACCAGCTGGAATGTTAAGGGGTTGAACTCTCCTGTAAAGTGAAATAAGGTTCTTAATTATAGACTTACAAGTATTCCCTTTATTCAGGAGACACACCTCAGACCTGTATATCATCTAAAGATTAGAAAGGGTTGGGTAGTTCAGTTTTACATCTCCAGTTTTCAGTAAATCTAGAGGTGTAGCTATTCTTATCCATAAATCAGTTCATTTTTCAGTCTCTGAGGTCAACTCGGAACTCAATGTACGTTTTATTATTGTCAGAGGACAGATTAATGGAGTCTGCTTAATTTTGGTCAATATACTGTATATGCCCCTAATTGGGAAGATAAGGCTTTTTTCAAAAAGTGTTGTTTTCCCTCCCTGATATGCACTCAAATCAACAAATTTTAGGTGGGGGTTTAAAATATTGTTACAACCCCCTTTTGAACCACTCTTCATCTAGGACCCCTCCTCAATCTAAATCTGGCAAAGTTATTCAACTTTTTATGGAGCAATACACAATCCCTGATGTTTGGTGCTTTTTGAACACAGATACTAAACAGTTTCCTTTTCTCCAGTACATCATTATTTTTCCGGAAATTATTATTTTTTAATTGATAATAAGCTGCTTGCTCATGTACTTATATTGCTATAGTAATATCTGACCATGCTGCTGTTACATTTGACCTTGCCCTTCCGTGGTTTTCACTGTCTCGGTCCCTCTGGCGATTTTACTCTTTACTACTAAATGACCCTGACTTATTAGTAATTATTAATGATCATATTGACCTCTTGGCGTGTAAGCCTCATGGGCAGTGGTGGCCTAATGGTTAGAGAGTCAGACTTATGACCAGAAGGTTGCCGGTTTGATTATCAGGGCAGACAGGTAACGGCTGAGCTGCCCTTGAGCAATGCACCTTAGCCCTACTTGCTCCCTGGGTGCTGCAGTGATACTCTCTGGATTGGTTAAATGCAGAGGTCACATTTCGGGTATAGGCAGGGGCGCCGCCAGGAATTTTGGGCCCCATGCCAAAAAAATCTAACTGTGTCCCCTTTGCGCAGTGGTTGTAACCATAAGCCAAACCAAAGCTTTACATAACTCTAATTAAAGGCTTGCAACTGTCTTGCTTCTTTAGTTCAATACTAGTACTAGCACAACATTTACTCCTGGTGATTTGTACACGCATGCAAGTCTATTATGCAGTTCACTATTTGATGCAAGATTTAAAGCAACCATAAAAAATTGCTGTCTCAATGTATTTTTATTGTAAAATTTGACAAAATGTAAAATTATCTTATTATTAATTATAAATGAAAGATTTAAAAAAAGAAAACGAACAAACTTAAAAGTAACATCCTCCTCTCAAAATAGTGAAAACGACAGTTTTTTATACTTAGCTGCACATATATGCCAACAAGAAAATAAAGTGGATATGTAAAATGGAATTTCCACCCCAGGGTTATTACGGCAAATGGTGATTAAATGTGGGCTAACACTAGACATTTGTTTCAATGTAGCTCAGTGGTAAGTGCATTGTGTTAACAAGGTTGTGGGTTCGAATCCAGAGGATTGCACATTCCTGGGAATAAATGTATAGGTTAATGCAATGTAAGTCGCTTTGAATAAAAGCGTCTGCCAATTGCATAAATGCATTGTAAATGTTTTGCTAGCTAGCTTATTTCACTATGGACATTAAGCCAACAGGTTAATACCACTCACAGACTATAGGCCAGTAGTTCTTAACTCTGGCCCGCGAGATCCATTTTCCTGCAGAGTTTATCCCCAACTCTGATATAAAACACCTGAACAAGCTAATCAGCGTCTTTACAATAGATGCGTTCATCTTAATGCGGCGCTGAGCAAATCTATCATCGTAAGACATTCAAGTACCGCAAAAGAGATGTAATTGCAGATTGCGCGGTACGCATTTGAATCGGTCTCGCGGTACTTTAATGCGATATGCCAAACAATCTGCGCAGCACAAGATTAAGTTGAACGCGTCTGTTCCTGAAGTCATTGATTTGCCTCTTCAGGTGTTTCATCAGAGTTGGTGCTGAACTCGGCAGGAAAGTGGATCTCGCGGGACAGAGTTGAGAACCACTGCTATAGACTACACACCTTTCTCGGTGAAAAAACTGGGTTACAGTTTGACACCCTTTATCTTTCCTCTCTCTATTTTCTCTCTTTCCTTTTTTGAAAACCAGATTTTGATTAGGGAACATTGTAGTCACTGTAGTTCTTGCGCATCTACTGATTGCAACTAAACACCGTGACTGAGAGCAGGACCAAACCATTTCATTCAGATACAGGGTGTGGTCGGTCAATTTGGATGTTTACTTTTTGGACAATGGGAATTTTTTACTTTTACTTCCAATAACAAAGAGATTATTAATTGTATTATTATATAAATATATATAATGAATGATGATGGTTTGATAATTTTATATTAGTTTTTACCTATTTTTGGGGCCCCTGTCAGTCATGGGCCCTTGGAATTGTCCTAACTTTTCCCCCCATATGGCGCCCGTGTGTATAGGTCACCATATCTGACAGATAGGTCACTTATTTACGGGGAGAAATTATTTTGTGTTCTACCTATAAAAAGAAATTGATGAATGAAAAAAAAAATTCTAAACTTTCAAACTCTTTGGCAGACCTCCTGTCTAATTTGGTTGACTCGACAGATCCAGACCTCTTTGCTAAGTTTCTCACAACAGACAGAGCTTGATCTACATACCACAAATGAAGCAGTGGATAATTAAAAAAAAACCTGCTGCAATTATTTTGAATTCGGGGATAAAGCGAGTCTACTTCTTGCTCATCAGTTGCGTCAATCTGCTGCATCACATCTCATTATTCAGATTTCCACTCCTACTGGGCCTTCTGTGGATCCACTTGATTTGTAAAGGCATTCTTCAGAAGACAAAACAATTGGGGGGCCTGGCTTTTCCAATTTTTTTAATATATTCCTGGGCAGCGAATATAATATTCTATTTTGGTTCCACTCACACAATTTGGTCAATCCCCCTTCCCGGCTGCACATTGAGCATACCTCCTGTAATAAGGCCTCCTTAGCTGCACTTAGCTGTCCCCAATTAAATATTCAAACAATATAATTGTTAAAAACAGTCTCAAAATTTGACTTTGGTCTTCATAATACCCCCTTGTCGTCCCCGATACATTCCAGCCCTTTGTTTCATCCTTCCATTTTGGACAGTGTTTATGTCTTATGGACAGATTGTGGACTGGCTTCTTTTGAAGATCTTTACTTTGACAATGTGTTTGCCTCTTATGAACAGTTGACCTCCCAATTTGACATTTCCAAAAGTCATTTATTTAGTAATCTACAAATTTGAGATTTTGTGCGAAAAAAAATGCCTAATTTTCACAATTTGCAACCTACTTCAGATGTGGATAGTATTCTAGGTCTACATCCCTGTACTAAAGGGTCAACTTCAAGATAAGTGAATATCATTGACAATTTGCAATTTGTTTCGGATCATTTATGCACTGTATGGTCCCAAGATATTGACACGGAAATTGATGAGGAGACATGGAAAGCAGTCTTGGATTGGGTTAGGACCTCCTCTCTTCTGCATGGCATCAGCTCATTCAGTGCAAGGTGGTACATAGGGCGCATTGTTCAAAGAGCAGGTTGGCTCGCTGAAACCCATCCATTGACCCTAAGCGTGACAGGTGTCATTCTGGTTCAGCCACTTTATTCCATATGATCTGGTCCTGTCCTGCCTTGTTTCCTTTTTGGAGGCAAGTTTTTGACTCCTTTACATCTATTACCTCTTTCGATATTCTACCCTGCCCAATTACTGGTCTGTTTGGGGTCTCCCCACTCAGCCACGTTTTGCCCTCTCATTTCTCAGATTTTGTAGCCTTTTTTACTCTTTTGGCCAGACGTTTAATTCTGTTGAATTGGAAAAAAACCTAGCCTCCGTCTCACACCCCCTAGATAAGAGACTTTCTATACGTTATGAAATTTTAAAAAATAAGGTATTCTCTTCACCGATCTAGCAACATTTTGTCACCCCTACAGGACTACGTTCAACCTCTACAGCTTGATTCGTTTTATTTCATTAATCTCCCCATATCCTTTATTTTCAATTATTTCCAACTTAATAATATATAGCAACATCCTGCAGTTACTTTATTACTTGTTCATAGATTGCACAAAACTTTTCTCTTCCTTCCTTCCTTTTATTTATTATTATTATTTATTTATTTTGTTTCCATCATTCAGTGTTTTTCTTCACTATATTTTGGCATGTTCATTGATGTTTTTCCTATTCCTGTTTTGTTGTGGCTGTATTGTTTTTGTTATGTAATTTAAAATGGTTAAATACATTAAATGGGGTCAAATGACTCTGCTAAAACGAATATTACCCTTTGTTTTAGATGTAATGCAATGTGTACATGCGATTTAAGGTTAAAAAAGGCTGTATTTTCCACATACCATGCATGTTTGTATCTCCTCTTTGCCCCGCCTCTCTGAAACGCACTGATTTTTTACAAAGCTTTATCGCTCTAAGAGCCATTGATTGAGAAAGTTCTGCCAATGGAAGTCCGTGATTCATTGAGGCCTCAGTTAGTTCCAGGAGGTTATGTTTTCTCTTTAAATGCTTTATTTCTTTCATTTTTTATTCAATAGCTTTCGTCTTTAAATTGGTTAGAAGTTTACCTCAGTCGGTCTGTTTAGTCGCAGCTCCATGCGTAACTAGTAACTTCGGGGAAGTATTGAGAGCCTGTGTCACGTGATTCATGGAGCCTTCAGATAGTTCCAGGAAGTTATGTTATCTCTTTAAATGCTTTATTTCTTTCACTTTTTTATTAATTAAATGGCTTTCGTCTTTACATGGGTTAGAAGTGTACCTCATTTGGTCTGTTTAGTCGCAGCTCCATGCGTTACTAGTAACTTCCGGGAACTATTGAAACTGTGAAAAAACTGTTCTCTCTATCAATGGCACTGATCGCTCTGAAAAGTAAGGTGAGCTATGATTGGCCAGTTTACCAGTGTGTAGTTATTGGCAAACGTGTGACGGAAATGTAACGCCTCTTACTATATTCGGAACATCAGGTTTCAAAGCAATTGTACTGACAGGTGATAAAATGTCATCAGTACTTCCTTATATCAATTTTAGCCCGAATCTTATACGGAAGATGAAGATGATGAAGCCAATACATCAACTTTGGCAGCGCGACTTGAGCAGGATGCAAAGGATTGGTAAGGTTTTGCTAAAAAAAATATAACCGGTATGTTAAATAGTTCAAAACTATACCTAATTGTTTTACCTTTTATATACGAGGTTATAAAGACTATAAACAAACAACAATATACATCATACAGAGTTTGTACCAGCTCGTATTACAGCAAGGAATGGTATAATAAATACATAATAAATAACGCAAGCGATTTGGCCCTTCTTGATCAACCAGTGCTACGCCATCTCTCGTCACCACTCAACAAAGACAATAAACCCCATTATAAACACGACATTTGTTTTGCCTTAGTTGGAACATTATTACTGATTATTAGGACTTAAGTTGTTAAACTTGAACAAACTTGAACATTCGGATTGTACTATTCTGGAACAGTGTTGTAAATAAAATGTTACCATTCGTTTTTAGTTGTCTCATCTTTTATGGGCAAACAAAGAGGCTTTCATTTCGCAACAAAACAGTCTATTTGACATGGCAGCAGGCGGCATTGACGATACAAAGAGATTTATACGTACACCCACCTTACTTGGGTTTAGATTTGGGCTGTCTAAGTCAAGGCATTTTACGAAGTGACGTACATTTGCCGGGGTGTGGTTACACGTGGCGTTTCAGGCAGGTCTGTGTGAGCATTCCCTTTTAGACAGAATGCATATTTTGTTCCGACACTTTAATTTTTGCAAATTTAAATGTCCAATACATAATTGGGCAACTTATAGCAAACCAAAGATACAGAAAAATATATATTTGTGCCATATGAGCCAGTTCTAGATTCAAGCAAACTCAGAATGCTACTTCACATATACTACTTGGAAATAACACAGGAAAATGCGCTCATGGCACATGATGGCAGGTCACTCAAGCCTGAGCTAACTTATGCGAAACGTTAAGAAACTTTAATGTATTTAATGTATGTACTCGACTTCGCCTCGAACAAAGTCTTTCTTTTGAAATGTCTCGCGCCTGTAGCGCATTTCAACATCGTTACAAAATCTGCTGGCGAGTGTCAGAACTAGGGTTTCGGAAGCAAATTCGGTCCTGGTTTTTTTTCGGCCCACATCGGCGCTCCACCAATTTTGTTGACAGGTGGGTTGGTTGTATGTAACATGTGTATTGCGTTACATGCATACGTGTCCGACTCGCTAATGCCTTCGCGATGCGTGCATTCGCGTTTATAATACCTCCGCCAGGCCACCCCTGGTCGCTGCCTTAGGCCGCCTGTGGGACGGCCATTCTGGACTTTGATAGAATGTCCAACTAGTCAGTCCGCCCCTGGCACGAACTGAGAGAAAATGCTTGAATATCTGAGGTAAGAGTTCATAAAATTACTATGACCTTTAAAAAAAAAAAATGAAATGTCACATTAAAGTTAAGAATATGTTACTGTACATTAAAATACTGATTGAAGCTCTTTTAGTTTAGCCATTTCAAAGTGACCTTTTTTCCATTTAGGACAGTGAATAAGTTTTTAAGAGAGATGTATAGGGCTACAAAGGCAATATTTGTGTAGTTATCTTACCCCCTCACTTTCTTTTAAGTATAGAGAAAACGATAAACACATATCACTGAAAGGGGAAAGATGCCAAAAGAGGCAGGTGACAACGCACCTGCCAAATGGATGAACCGCATTTCTAGCAACACAATGTGGACAACAACAGAGCGTAAGTAGGCAATTGAATAAATGAAAATGTATTTGTTTAACGTTAAAAACATTGTGATTTCTTATTGAACAGCCAAGTTAACAGCCAAAGTTGGCAACTGTAGTCTTCAAGGCACAACAAGCACACCTGTTTCAGCTGAAATAAAAAGTCTGTTTATTTAGGTAAACTATGTGTTGATGTGTGTTCAGAACAATCACACGGTGAGTAATTGATGACACAATTTTCATTTTTGGGTGAAGTACTGTATCAAGACAAGACTGAATATTTTACTGAAACCGATCTTTTGAATTATTGTTCAAATGTACTGTGGCATCCCTACTGTGATCTACTGTGTGATATGTCATTTAGCACAAATTAATTTAAAGTTGAAGATGTTCAATCTAATTGTTATTTTATTATTTTGTCTGTTTTTATTTCTCTCATGTGTTATTGAAAAAACTGACTGTGGTCCTGAAACTGTCACCATGCAGTACTGAAGGATCATGCAATTGGGATTTACACCGCTCTGCACTGCACACATCAGTTTATGGACTCTTTGGCTGATGTTCGGAAGAATGTTACTGACTGACAAAGTCATCATTCACTTACATACAAAAACAGGCAAACAGCAAAAAAAATGGAAAGTGGAAAGAGAGCTGAGAGGGTTTGGGATATGAGGGTGAGTAAATTATCACATATCACAGATTGAAATCGGCACCTTTGTTTGTTTAAATAAATGCATACATGCAGTGATGGAGGGGATTTCATAATTATTTTACTTTTTTTAATGTTATACATATCACAATCAGATGTTAAATAAAAGGATATTGTAATTTTTTGTTTTGTCTGACATTTTTGCATGTACAAAATGAATATTTAGTGGAGAATCATGGTGTTGTATCTGTGTTATGAAATGGTGAAATCGTATAATGTGCAATATGATAATATAAATAGTAATAATACTATTGAAATGGTTACTAGAAAGGGGTTCCAAAAGGAACTTCATTTTTAAAAATGTTCAAAATGTAACCTTTAAGGTCCTCCCACAGTTGCAAAAAAGGTTAATTTGTTAAACTTTTCTTCTTAGAGTGAAAGAATGTTCATATTTGGGTGAACTATTGTTTTTAATACATTCCAAATATGTAAAGGTGAAACCAGATAAACTTCAAAACTATGCAAATGATGCAAGTGAATTAATTCCTAAAATGCTTCACATCTGCAAGTTCCTAAAATGTGTGTACATTTCATACCATTTTACAATTTTGAGAATTCCAAGAGTTCCCAAGTTTTCTTATTAGATACAATCTTCTTAAAGACACTTTTCTGGTTTTCAGAGTTTTCTTTTCTCTTTCTTTTTCTTTTTAATGTAGAGTTGCTTTGAAACAATGCAACATAGTGAAAAAAAGAATTGAAATAATGTTGCACACAAAGTTGTGTTTGAGTTGCGTAAGCAACTGATGGCTGACTTTGTGTATCCTTATAAAACAGTGTATTCAAGTGTGCTATAGTCTATTTTAATGTACTTCTCAGAAAATAAAGTGTATTTGTAAGCTAGTTGTTACACTTTAAAAAAAGTACACTAATATACTAGTACTTATTTTACTATGGCCTAGTCCTTGCTTAATCTAATCTCTGTCCGGGAAATAACCCAAATATCTTGTATACTTAAAAATATATTTTATACTTTATAGAATTCATACTTATAAACATATAAATATGATATACTTGTGTACTAATAAAATGTTTTTTTAAAGGGCAGAAATGTTTTTTAAAGTACTTTACTTTGTGTCTTTTTTGCATATAGAGTTCTGCACCATTACTTAATGTTTTTGTGTCATTTTATTATTGTGGTGTAATATCTCTCATAACCCTTCACCTCAATTAAAAGCTAAACAAATTGTCATTGCTCATTGTACATGGCAGCCAGCTTTTTCTGGCTAAGTGGATGACTCTTTATGTGGGTGGTCTAGCAGGTTTATATGAATTTGCTCCTTTTAATGTGTGCTTGAACTACTCCCTTATGAAAGCATATTTCCCTATTGATGGCTTTTTAAAAGCTTCTTTTTAATTCTTAAAGGGGTCATATGACACGGCTAAAACGAATATTATCGTTTGTTTTAGATGTAATGCAATGTGTATTATACCGTAACATACCGTGCATGTTTGTATCTCCTCTTTGCCCCGCTTCTCTGAAATGCACAGATTTTTTACAAAGCTCATCGCTCTGAAAAGCGAGGTGTGCTATGATTGGCCAGATAACCAGTGCATAGTGATTGGTCGTATAACGCAAGCTTGTGACAGATATGTAAGGCCTCTTACCATATTTGGAATATCAGGTTCCAAAGCAATTGTACTGACAGGTAAGCCCACCTCACTTACATATACATTTGGGCAGTCTTTGGCAACTCATACAACTGATGTGGATTTGTGGGGTTGTGGTTACAAGAGGCGTTTCAGAGAGGTCTGGGTGAGCATTCCCTTGTAGATAGAATGCATCTTTTGTTCTGACACTTTCATTTTTGCAATTGTACGTGTCTAATACATGCATGGGTAACTAAGAACACACCAAAGACACAGAAAAAACATGTGTTCGAGCCATGTGACCCCTTTAATCTTTTATTTTATAAAAGTATTATATCATTTGGAAGTCTTTTATAATTGCACAATTTTCTTTGCCGATTCAGAAGTATTTTCAAGGGTTCCTTCTAGGGGAAACCCTATTCTTTTTTTGTCTACAACAGCTTGTGATGACAGGTCAGGACAGCCCATTTTTGAAAAGTGTGACGCATCATTTTTTCAACTTCAGAAATGTGAGGTGTAGTGACGCAATATTCCTGTGACCAGGGGAAAGTTACATCATAGATCCCGATCACAAACGGAACAGAAGAGCCAAAGATGTTCATTGTCTCCACTACTTTTCATTAGCTAGTTGAGACATTTTAATTGGTAGCTAAACAGACCCTTTAAACAGGTATGCCCACTGTATTTTAGAACTCCTTGGTGTTTTTTAATATTTGAAAAAAATATGAATCTTCCCCAAGATGTGTTTATTTATAAAACTTGATAAAGATATGCTGCTGTTTTCTTACCAGAGATAACATTAAACTTTTTCAATTAAAAACAGGCAGAGCAGGGAAAATAATAAGATACTACGACTTTTAATTTAGAAAATGTTTACCCTGATGCATTACATTTTATCACAAACACTACTTCAACTTCATGCTGCTGAGTGGGTGCTTATGGAACCAAAACAGTTATCATGTATGTTATATGCACTGTATTTGAATGGCAGTGGAGAGGTTTTATGTCTATTTTATATACAAAGCTATGAACCCTCATCCATGTTTTCATTTTAAACTGTGTCGTATTGCTTTGTTTCAAATCTCCTCATTATTGAATCTTAGATATTTTCAAAGTAATTTTCAAATTAAAAAGGTTCATGTATTTTTGCAGAAATTCAGATTATGTTTCAAATGTCAGGAGAAAATCAGGAGAAGGTCTATTAAACTTTGAATGTATAAAAAGCTGAAGGGTGTTGATGGGCATTAGACAGATTTAAAATATGTAACCCTGCCTGTCAAAACCTAGCTATATTTAAATTAATTCATCCTACATATAAAGAACATTGTGTTAAACTACAACCTTGATACATTAATTATTCACTGATTAAGGTCATGTCAAAGATCAGAATTAGCTTTATTGGCCAAGTGTGTGCAAATACATAAGGAATTAGTTGTGTTTCTTTGAGCACTTGGTACATATATATACATGACAGTAGTAAAACAATAAGTAAGTAAAAATAACTAAGACTAAGGAGGAGGTAGTAATAATAATAATAATGTTGTTTAAAATTTGGAACAGAAGATGTATGTACAGATTTGTGAATTTAAAGTATATTCAGCTGTAAAAAATAAAATACACATAAATATTTACATAATACTTACGAGAGAGGTGGTAATAAATAAAAGAAGTGTAGAAGTGAATTAAAAACAGGTAATAATTATTTGTAGGCTCTTAAAAACAAAGTAGCCTTCAACACACATTCGACAATAAAGACTTTTCAAGGGAATAGATTATGATACACACATTGGAAATTAAAAATGAATAATGCTGGATTCTGGGCGCTCACCCCGGACAGGGGGAGTGCTCTGGGTTCGGAAGAATGAACAAGCTCGGAGCCCTCTCCCCAACAGCATGCCAAATACGCTTACCCTCAAACCTACACCATTATCTGTCATGATTCCACCTCACCTTGTCAGGTATTTCTTGGTCTAGAGGTGGAATCATACAGGATCCTCTGTTTCATGTGGGAGAGAGATGATTTCTTCTCTCTCTGGTCTGCGTCATCGTTCCCACCCTCCTGTTTCCTAGTTTGTGTTAATTACCTTTCCTTGAGTGTTAATCCCTATCACCTGGTCCCTATTAATTATCCTTTGTCTGTTTTCCCTATAAAGAGTCCTCATGTTTCATTGTCCTGTGCTGGTTCATTGTACGTGTTAGTCTTACCTTGCAGTAGCTGTACCTGTTATCCTGTACGTTTGATCTTGTCCATTGTTCCTGTCAATGTTTTTGTTTTGCCTTTTTTATAGTCTTGTTCTTTGTTAATAAATCTGTTGACCCCTTAATTCCCCGTCTCTGCCTGCAATTGGGTTCTCCCCTTCAGTCATATCCTGACATAATGAACCAGCCTAACAGAACCCAGCAGGCAGCGTTAAGATCTCGCCAAGCCCATGCCTTGTTTGGTTTTAAGCAGAACGGGAAGTTCGTGAAGGACTTTGCCATGGACTTCCTGGCATCAGCGCAGTTCTCGGGGTTCAGCGAGGCAGAGCTAAAAATAATTTTTAATGGCTGCCTCGATGAGCCCCTAGGATCCGCTGAGATGCGTCAGCTGAAACCCTTAGGGTTCGTGGATACTCTCCAGACCTTGTTGGATCGAGAGTGGTCCAGGGAGGCCTCCAGGGTGAGTTCTCCCACGGAGCTGGTCACCATCCCAGAGGACCAGACCCTGCAGATCGGGGTCGTAGGCCTCTCCTCACCTTCCGCACCCTCTCCACCGTCCACCAGCCTCACTGGCAAGCGGGGAAGGAGCGAGTCGTGGGACTCCCCGTCCGACTCCAGTGCGGGGTCAGCAGAGGTTCCCACCGGTTCTCTGCAGCCGGCCACACCCCCTGTCAGCCGGTCTAGGAGAAAGAAACTACGGAGGGCGGCCCGAGCCCTGGGAGTCCCGAGCCCTGTGGTCCCGAGCAATGTGATCCCGAGTCCGGTGGATCCAGTTCCGGCGGTCCCGAGTCCGGTGGATCCAGTTCCGGCGGTCCCGAGTCCAGAGATCCTGTATGCCCTGTGTCCCCGATGTCACACTCCAATCCAGCAACCGACTCCCAGCCCGGCACCCAGCCCGGCACAGCAGCCGGCCTTCCGACCGGCGTCAAGCCCTGTCCAGCCGGCCTTCCGACCGGCGTCAAGCCCTGTCCAGCCGGCCTTCCGACCGGCGTCAAGCCCTAGGATAGTTCCCCCAATGACTTCCAAGGTCAAGCCCCTCTGGCGCGTCCCCAAAGGCTGGAACTTCCCCACCCAGCCCTACCCCTTCTGGACTTCCCCCTATGAATTCTTGTTTGCCCCCACCTCCTCCCTTGTTTGTTATTTTTATTGTCTCACCCCAACCCGTTTATTGTTCTTGCCAGTCTGCCTCTAGTCATGTTTTCCATGTTTTGTTTGGTCTTGTCAGTGTCCCAGTCTGTCCTGTTTTGTTTGTGTCTTTGAGGAGCATCAGGATGCTGCTCCTTAAGGCGGGGGTTCTGTCATGATTCCACCTCACCTTGTCAGGTATTTCTTGGTCTAGAGGTGGAATCATACAGGATCCTCTGTTTCATGTGGGAGAGAGATGATTTCTTCTCTCTCTGGTCTGCGTCATCGTTCCCACCCTCCTGTTTCCTAGTTTGTGTTAATTACCTTTCCTTGAGTGTTAATCCCTATCACCTGGTCCCTATTAATTATCCTCTGTTTTCCCTATAAAGAGTCCTCATGTTTCATTGTCCTGTGCTGGTTCATTGTACGTGTTAGTCTTACCTTGCAGTAGCTGTACCCGTGTACCTATACCTAGTCTTGCTGTTATCCTGTACGTTTGATCTTGTCCATTGTTCCTGTCAATGTTTTTGTTTTGCCTTTTGTATATTCTTCTTTGTTAATAAATCTGTTGACCCCTTAATTCCCCGTCTCTGCCTGCAATTGGGTTCTCCCCTTCAGTCATATCCTGACAATTATCTGCATAGGCGAACTCGTGAACTAGCTGAGTAGTATGTTTTGACAGCAAAGGTCTGATTCTTCAGATATTGTACAACACACAGATGTATGACCGAGAAGTTGCTGCAATGTGGGAGATGAATTTCAGCTGGTAATTGTCAGGGTTCCTGTCTAGTGTGTCTTTGTTTTCTCTTGTGTCAAGCTTTTGTCTCTTGTTGAGCACATTGTATGGGTTACAGCCTGCCATGTACTTTCCTGTAAATTTGGTGTTACTCCACCCCCCTCATTATCTGTTGTCTCCTCGTTATTGTTTCAGTCTTCTCACCTGTGCTGATCAGTGTTTTATTTATTTTCTCTCGTTTTCTGTATGACTCTCACCTGGTTTGCTCGTTGTCTTCTCTCTCTCCTCTCCTGATTCTAGTTTGGGTTTTGATTTACTTCCATTTATATTCCCTTCTGTTCTAATGCCCTGTGTTAGATCGTTGTTTTTGTTAGTGATAGTTAGTACATTTTAACTCCTTTTCTTGTCTACCATAAGATAGTCTTTAGTCGCTGTCTTGGTTATATGTTATAATTTCTTGTTTTGGTTCTGGAAATCTCAGCTCTCTTCACTCAGGCAATAATCTCTTCTCCCAAACATCATAAAATAGAGACTGTGTCTGTCCCCCAGATTGGAAAACATAAGATAATGCGCAAACCTCTTGAAAGTAATTTAATAAATGTTAAACAAATCACACATGAACAAAATACAGATAATCAACCGTTACGGCTCGGATTGCTAAATATTAGATCTCTCTCTAATTAAGCACTTTTTGTTAGCGATATGATAACTGATCATAAAATAGACATGCTCTGTTTTGACAGAGATATGGCTAAAACCAGATGATTATATTACTTTACATGAGTCTGTCCCTTAAGATTATTATTATAAACACGAGCCTCGTCTAAAAGGTAGAGGGGGAGGTGTCGCTGGGCTTTACAATAATTATTTTAGCATCTCCCAGAAGTCTAATTTTAAATACAATTCTTTTGAAGTCCTGGTACTTCATGTATCAACACCTACTACTAAGGACAAAACATTTTTTAAATGTATTCTAGCTATTGTATATAGGCCTCTAGGGCACCACATAGATTTTATTAAAGAATATGGTGGGTTCTTATCAGAACTAGTACTGGCCCCAGATTGAGTCCTTGTCGTTTGTGACTTTAACATCCATGTAGATAACGATACAGATCCCTTGGGAATGGCCTTCAAAGACACTCTTAACTCCATGGGCGTTAGTCAACATGTGTCACTCACCTTCGTAATCATACTTTGGATTTAAAACGTTAAAATCCTTCAGCAGAGTAAAGACATTTCGGTTCATTATCTGATATTATGTTTGCTTCACTGGCCTACGGCTGCAAATCAAAGTCCATGTTACAAATATGATAGAACAATTACTTCAACTACCAAATATGCGTTTCTCGATAATCTGCGTTAATTTTCTCAAATCTCTAGCATGAAAAATAATGGTGAAGATCTTAACATTACTATTGAAAATTTTAACTCCGCCTCCTATGAAACACTACACAGAAGCTCCTCTGCGTTTAAAGATTGAAAAAGGCTCTAAAGAAAGCGACCCGGATAATGGAGCGCAACTTTAAGAATTTAGAGGTATATCGTACAGCATGGAAGGATAGTACTCGAAAATACAGGAAAGCCATAAAAATGTCTAGATCCGCCTACTTTTCATCACTAATAGAAGAAAACCAGCACAACCCTAGGTTTTTATTTAACACAGTGGCTGAATTAACAAAAAATATGTCATCAGCGACTACAGATTCTGGATATTAGCTTAACAGTGATGCATTTATGAATTTTTTCACAAAAAAATCTAAGATATTATAGAAAAAATTATAACAATGCAACCAGAAGTGAAACCCACTGAACAAACTAACTTCAGCTCCCCTAAAGAGAAATTACAATTATTTTCTAATCTAGATCATGATGAACTGTCTAAAATCATTAGATCATCTAAATCAACAACATGCATGCAAGACCCTATACTAGGGTGACCATATTTCAGATTTCAAAAAAGAGGACAGTCAGTGGGGGCAGGAGGCAGATGCACTCCCAAAGCGGGTGGAAAGATCGGGATGGGTGTAAATACTTGACAAATGCGTTAACAACCATGAAACTGTTACTGAACTTTAATACATAAAGTAATACATCCTTTCCATTCAACTTTTGGCCTTCAGCAATAGAATAATAACAAACAAATAAAAAAGTTTAGCATTTAAATAACTATTTAAAAAAAAAAAAAACTTTCTTTTCAAGGACATAGGTTAAATTAAAAATCACTTGCCATTAAAAAAAAATGGGCATCGTTAACGCTATTCAGATGCCATGTACCACCCACTGAAAAACAAGCTGCTCCTCTCGCTATTGGTTGTTGCCGTGGTTCTGAGGGAATGAGATGCACTTTGTTTACGTACGTGAGTGCATACGTACGTACATAACCGACCAATGGTGGCGAGCAAGAACAAGAAGGTGTTGCTTTGCAAAAATAAAAAAACGCATGCAATGAATGACGACTTTAAAACGTTAAACCCGAATCCCGGCTATTTTAGGAAATTTTGAAATCCCGTCCGGACGCAGTTTTTTTGTCGCAAAAAGAGGACATGTCCGGGAAAAAGAGGACGTATGGTCACCCTACCCTATACCGACAAAACTACTGAAAGAGATGCTCCCAGAAATTATAGATCCTCTTCTTAGTATTATTAACTGATCTCTGACATAAGGACATGTGCCTAAAGCATATCAGGTGGCTGTTACAAGGCCCCTTGTCAAAAAACCAACTCGACCCTAGAGAACTATGGAATTACAAGCCTATATCGAATTTACCTTTCATATCTAAACTTCTGGAAAAAGTAGTTTCAACTCAATTATGCTCCTTCCTCCAATGGAATGACATTTATGAAGACCTCCAGTCTGGATTTAGACCATGTCACAGTACAGAGACTGCTTTGATTAGAGTTACAAATTATCTGCTTTTTGCATCTGACCGGGGTTATATTTCGTTATTGGTGCTGCTGGACCTTAGTGCTGCATTTGACACCATTGACCAAGGCACACTCCTACATAGACTCGAAAATTATGTCGGCATTAACAGAATAGGATTGAAATGGTTTAAGTCTTATTTATCCGACCGTTTTCAATTTGTAGCAATAAACAATGAGGTGGCACGCAAATCACAAGTCCAGTACGGTGTACCACAGGGCCTCTGCTTATCGCATTATACATGCTACCTCTAGGAGATGTAATTAAGTGACATGGAATAAGCTTTCACTGTTATGCTGATGATACTCAACTTTATATTTCCTCGAAGCCTCATGAAACACATTAGTTCCATCAAATAATGGAATGCATAGTCGATATAAAAAACTGGATGAGTAACAATTTCTTATTACTGAACTCGGACAAAACAGAAGTTTTACTTATTGGACCGAAAACCGCCGTACGTAACAAACAAGAATACTGCTTAACTATTGACGGATGCTCCATTAAACTCTCGTCGTCAGCTAAGAATCTTGGCGTTCTATTCGATAGTAATCTGTCATTTGAGGGGCATGTCGCCAACATCTGTAAAATTGCGTTTTACAATTTTAAGAATATATCCAAACTACGTCATATGCTGTCACTGTCAGATGCAGAGAAGTTAATTCATGCATTCTTGACATCAAGACTAGATCACTGTAATGCTCTGTTAGGTGGTTGCCCTGCAGGCTTATTACAAATACTCCAAATGGTCCAAAACGTGGCAGTTCCAGTTCTTACACATGCAAAAAAGTATGAGCATTTTAGCCCGGTTCTATCAACCTTACTTTGATTACCTATAAAGCACCGCTTCAACTTTAAGATATTGATCGTTACCTATAAAGCCCTACATGGATTACCTCCGCAGTATTTGAGGAAACATCTACAGTCATTTAGGTGCATTACGCTCTCATCCATCCTGTCAGTTGGTAATACCTACAATTTCAAAATCAAGTGCAGGTGGTAGATCCTTTTCCTATCTAGCACCTAAACCTTTGAATAGTCTTCCCCGCACTGTCCGGGAGGCAGACACACTCTGTCCATTTAAATCTAGACTAAAGACACATCTTTTTAATCTTGCATACACTACACTTCCATAATTTAAATCCTTTAGGTTTAGGCTGCATCATTTAGAACAAACGGAACCAGGAACTCTTCCAGCAACAACTGATGTACTTGTTGCATCAAAGAGTGCAGAACAGTACTCTACTCTCAGCCAGTCTTGTCTCATTGTTCCAAGGTTACCGCAGGATGCAGTTCATGCCCGGACCTGATGGAAGTGCAGAGAATGGGAAGCGGTGACCTGACAAGCACTGAGATGATAGAGCTGGATAAAGGACGTGCCGACCTGTCACGACTTCACTACAAAATTTCAAATTCTATTAGATTATTAATGATAATCTTAAATCTACGATCTTGTGCAGAGGCAGCAGCTTTTGCCAGAGGGGAACTGGAATCCCCTGGTTGTGTCAATGGCGATGTGTGTTAATATGTGTGCATATTCTGTGTGTGTGGAGCGTTTGTATTTGGATATGTCTATCTTCTGTGTTTTCACCTTTTTCTTGTTTTTACAGGTATATGACTTTAATTGTTTTGCTTTTAGTCAATGTGTCTCATGTACAGCTGCTTTGTAACAATGGAAATTGTAAAAAGCGCTACATAAATAATGTTGAGTTGAGTTGAGGTTCCCCGCTTCCTTCTCTCCCTACGTTTGAGGAATTCCTCCGGAGTGGTCCTGTTCTCTTTCCCGTGAGTCCGACCAGGTCGAATCTTCTCCCCGCAGACTCCCAGGGTTTTTGTGGATTGTATTTCTGACGGGTCAAGGTCTTCCTTGGCTCTATTCTCTCTCCTGTGGACTCTGTCGGGTCGAGTCCTCTCAAAAAGGACTCTTGTGGTCTCTGTGGACGGTGTTGGTGGTGCCTGGTGGATTATTTGCTTGACCTTTTTGTGGACACTTAATAATTACCCCTTATCTTGCAATTGATTCTTCACCTTGTTGATATCACGGCAGGTAATCAACCCATGTTCCTCACATACTTGGTTTAGAAGTTACGCCTACTTTATAAATCATTAGTATTGGTCACCCTTTATGTTTGTCCGTAGGTTTTGCTCATATTTTACGAAAAAACTGTTTTGAAAAGATTGTGATATCATTGTGTTTAATTCTTTACAAAAATTTGTTTTTGGTTTCCTGTTAAGTGGCAAGTTTCTGAGATACAAGCTTTAAGTTTGACTTTAGAAGAAATGTTTTTTGCCCGGCTGTGATTAATTTTGGTAAAGAATTTTAAAGCAAATTGTTAACTACGGTATTATATTTGTTATTTATTGTGGGTATGAATGTAAGTAGTCTTATAACATTGTATGAAAGGGGCATGTGTAGAGATGAATGTCCTCTATGAAAACCAGATCGGACATTAAAGTTAAATCAAATCAATTATCTGTCATGCTTTCTTGGACTGCCGAAGTATTTGGACTTAATTCAATACACAAAAATGTTTATCTCAGTGAGAAGAATCCAGTAATGCTGGTCAGGTGAAAACAGCAAGTTAACACTGATGTTGCAGTGTGTATTCTGAGCTGGCCCATAGCACAAAATACACCTAGACGTATTTCTTGGTATGACAAAGGGCATTATCATTGTAAAATTACCTTAAATTGACTGTTTATGCCACCATTTATTAAACAGCTACGTATACAATAAAACATGAATGAAATAGTAACTTTACATGTGAAACGTTCAGATGAGAAGAAAAATACCTTGACACGAGTGAAAAAATTGTTGCCAGTGAGAAAAGTCAATTGTTTAGCAATCGCTTTACGAAAACATTTGACTAGACAACAGTGAAACCATGAAAATGATGCAACAATCTACACTTTCTATAATCCGTGTAAAATCTGTCTGTCTGCATAATCTTCTCATAGAAAAATTACTCACTATAAAGTAATGCAATCGGGTAATGAGTTATCAGCAACAGAGGAATGCTATTAGCTCGTTTATAGTGCATAAAAGATTTACAGCAACACAGACAGAGAGACAAACAGTCAACACTTTCACTCTCGTTTTGAAATAACCACCCCCACATGTGCCTGACTAAAAGCAAAGGGCATGTATAAGCAAGAGGCCTTATATGAGAGTGAAGGCAACGGAGATAAAAAGTGAGTTGACCTTAAATGCTCAAGGAAGTAAAACATACACTATGACATAAAATCATTGTAAAACAAATAGAAACTACTCGATTTTTTAAGCATATTACATTTTTATTGATTTATAAAAAAAGTGCAAACCTTGCTGTATAAATAAAGCTTTGCTAAAGCGATTGCAGCAGTAATCTGATCGAGCAAGTTGTGGCATGTAGGGTTATATAAAAACATTGCACTTACAGTAAAATAAACTAAAAATCACAGAGACTGTTGACTAGATTGAATTTGAGATATCGGATAGAGCATTTGTTTTATGCCTTTAGTGCTTCGTTTCACCATCACTTTAAAGGTGGCTTGATTAAATATTTATTTCGATTTAAATAAATAATTTTTTTACGCCTTAAGGTACTGACATACTTATGTCAATGATCTCTCTGATTTAAATAACAGCTTTAAACATTCATCTCTGAATATTCACACAATTGTAGTCAGTTTACATAATCAAATGTTTACATATTTAAACATCATGAAAACATTCATTTATATATCGCATAAACAACAAAAACAACATTAAACATTTCCAGTTAGGAAAAATGACAAACATTGAGAACATTATTGCTTTGTCAGTATATAAAAGCTTAATTAGGATCAAATCTGATAACTGTTCCTTCTCACTACAACATCAACAAGCAGTTTCGAAAAATCATCTATTTCTATAAATATATTCTACAATGAGTTTATGGAACCCTCATCAATCCAGACTCCATATGTTGCTGGATAATACAACATAATCCACTGTATAATTAAGTAGGTCTTTTACAACCAGCCCATCCTGAAGAAAACCCATGAATATAGACAATATAGATAGTGTGGAAAAAAGTATAGTCTATTCTTTTCTATTCTATATAGAAACAATGTTGTTTTCTTTTTCAAGATTTTAAAGTGTTCCATTCTCTTCTTTTGGTTAATGATCACACCTTTGGTCCAGGGAACGGTTGGCTTTGGAAGGAATGTTTTAAAATCAAAGTAAGGTTAACCACTGAATTAGTATATGCAGACGTTATGCATTTGGCATCATAATGTGATCTCTGTGATTCAAACCCATGATGCAACTCTCTTTCTACACTTCTGGATGGGACATCATCTTCATCCAGATGAAAAAACATGTTAATTGTGAGTAAGTGTCCTGAACATAACAATGAAAAGACAAAGGAGCACCTTAGAGAGCTTAATATCCTATTCAAATTGCAACTCTTCTTTTAACTGGGAGGATCTGGAAAGCACTGGGCTCCCAGCATGTAGTGGAGACCTAAATGGAGTCTGCTTATTTCAATTTTAAAATGTTCAAGCTTGAACGTGACCTCCCTTTTTTGAGAAAGCATGACCACGCTCTGTGTTTCCTGGCACACTTCTCCATTGCCATGCAGGGTATGCTGGTAGACTATTTTATTCCCTTGTTGCATGGTCAGGTTTGCTGTCTTCACGGGTCCATAACTCCTCACACAAGTCCACAGGTAGACCATGTATGGCCCTGCACAGGATAGCACCAACGTTTTCTTATCCTTCAGAGCCACACTCTTGTTCCAGATGGCTGTGAATTCATCTCCTAATGCACACACATATTAAGAGGTGAGAATGAAATACTGTAGGCATAGATTACTGCTCTCATGTCACTGTAGGATTTTTTTAGATTTAACTCAAAGCTGTTTTTTATTCAAAGAAAGTAAACATTATAGGATGGTTTCCCAGACAGGGATTATTTTAAACCAGGACTAGGCCTTAAACTGGGATATTTATGTTGTTTTTAAACATAAAAAAAAAAAAAAAATCTTGAGACAAAACATTTGTACTGATATTTTTTAAGATATGTCAGTGCAAGTAGTTTTCAATCAAGACAACACTGATCTGGGACTAGGTTTAAGCCCTATCTGGGAAACTATATCATATAGTGCTATAGCATGATTTTAAACCAAGGTCCTCTCCCTCACTATACAAAAACTGACACATATGTAACCCTGCTTGTAAAAACCAGGCTCGAAATCCAATTATGAGATAATGTGCATCAAAATTGTATAATTTTATTCACAAAACAGGATAATTTTATGTAGAAAACGGTATTTTTAGTATTTAGCTGGGTTTTCACGGAGGGGGTCACATATTTACAGCATAACATACCTACATTTAAATGATTGTACTAACTATCATTACCACTTGCATGTAAACATGTTGTAGTTACCGACAATCTTTGTTTTTTAATGTCGCTCACTATATTTACAACCATTATATTCATATCAAATCAATGCTCTTAAACTGTATGAGTAATCTAAAAGAAAATAGTGACACTTACTAGTCATATCCAGGTATATCCCTGTCTCCTGTTAAAGCAGCATAACATATGTTTAGAACAGAGTGCAGAAATGTCAGTGATTTAAGTGATAATAACAACAGACAAGTTAATTTTGCCATGGAAAATTCGCCTGTCATATATAAAAAAGTTTTAAAAAAGGGCAGCTGTGGAACACGAAGGTTGATAATCAACCAACTCAAAACCAAAAGCTGTAAAAGGCCCTAGCAAAAAAAGACATTGAGCACATCACATTTGTGAGGATAATGAGAATGTAGCAATGAAATGAAAACATGCGATATTGGAGTTTTTACCATCCTGTTCATCCTTAGATGACGAGCACATTAACTGTAGTATGATATTTGTAGCGCATTTATGAAGTTTATAAATGAATCCAGCTGGTCTATATAGATGCCTCTTGACCTCAAGAGCCCTTTCTCTCATTTAAGGGAGGATCTCAATAGAACACAAAAACAAATGTACAGAAATGTTGACAGGGATTTCCCAAAAGGGACATGCCAAGGCAAAGCAAGGCTTGGCACATTTTAAGACGCAAACATGACCACATGACACAACACCTCCAACCCAATCAACTTCTTTACTAAACACAAACTTCTGTTCATTCGTTCACACACATCAACTGATGACAGCTTTATATTGTTCCTACAATGTCAAGTTTTGTGTGCCCAAAGTAAAACTAAGCACTGTCATGGTGCATGCTGCCCTCTAAAGGACGCACTGTAGACTACCGTTATAAACTACACCATCCATCCTTTAAGCAATTTAAAACTTTTAAACACTAAAAACAATTCAAGTGATTAGACAAGTAGAGCTCTTACTACGCTGACTTTATGTGATCCAGAAGTCTGGTTGAAGAATATGTAGAGGCTGAAGGCAGCGCACATGGCTGCTAACAAACTCTGGATGACGAACACCGCTGCCAAATTCCTCCGCGCGCTGCTGCAGCTACAGCGCGAGTCACCGCCGCCGCTCTCTAAACTCCCTCGAGCATCCTTCGAGTCCATACTGAGTGACGGACGAAGCGCGATTAACGGACCTGTGAGGAAAGTCCGACCTTTTAAAGCGAGGCGGGGGAGGAAGCACATACAGAAAACCCGAAAAAAAACATCCCCTTCCAACGCGCCGGGCTGCGTGTAGAGGATGCTCTAGTTTAGCGGTGTGGAGATTATTCAGAGCGATAGTGCGCATCTTTCACATAGTTACCTCAAGTATTCCAGGCCGACTCAAACATGCCCGCCTAAACCTCCTACTGATTTATTATAGCTATGCTATAACATTTTGTTTAAAAAGCCCTTTACATGTAATTCGTAAGTCAATTTGATTTAACTCAACTCAACTTTATTTATATAGCGCTTTTTTACTATTTTCATTGTTACAAAGCTGCTGTACATGAGACACATTGAATACAAGAAAAACAACTAAAGGCATATACCTGTAAAAACAAGAAAATGGTGAAAACAACAAAAGACAGACAAATGTTTGTATGAAAAATGACATACAAATGCTCCACACACAATATGCATAAAAATGAATATGTCCATTTAGACAAAATATTTATTATAAGACATATTTGATCATTTCAATTGTATACGTGGTTTGGCACGAAGAATATTTAAAGTAGGCTAAATACGATTTATTCAATTATTTTAAGTTTTTAATTTGCTGGAAGTTACCTTCATAGACACCGTTTCTTTATGATGATGCCATGGAAGAACCATTTTTGGGTTCCCCAAAGACAAAGTTCAACAGTTCTTATAAGAACCATTTTGTTCTCACTCATTACAAAAAAACGTGTAAAACAGAAAGGTATTAAAGGTTCTTATAATGGATGATATATAAAAATCTGTTTACAATTAATTATTTATTTAGTTACAATGGAAAATGTAGAGCCAACATACAATTTGACACACATACTTAATAGACCTATGAACATAATGTTGTGGTTGAATTCGTACTGATTATGATCTGATATAAAATTTTACATGGATACTTTACAGAGTAAAGTATTTTCCTTTGTTTGGAATTAAATTACTATCAAAGAAGAATCTGAGTATTTAAAAGCAATATGAATGCTTATATGGAACTTAACCATTTAATAAAAAAATAGATTTGTCTTTTGAAAGGTGCACTCAAAATCGATGTATCTCGAAATCTGAGAGGACAGCCCTCAATTTCAATGCGCATGATGACACTGAGTATCATGATACAGTATATATCAAGCCCTATTGTTTGCTTTTTCTGGTTTTAAGGTTCTAATCCACCCCTTCTGAACAACAGAGGCTTGTTTCTTTTTATCTTTCAAATATTTTGATTCTTTCCTGCACTCACTGTCACATTTTGCTTACTAGACAACCACAAACATTTCAGGAGTTACCGATGAGAGTGACAGGACAGAAACATTCTGTACAGTACAAAAAAGCATCTCTCTCTACTCCTGGAGCCTCACATTACAAAACGCACATTATGTTTACTGTACATACTGTTTATAAAATGACATATTAGGCCTTCCTTATAGTGTCACTTTAACAGTATTCAAAGTTTTAAAAAAATCTTAAATATCATAGAATTTAAAAGATGTCAAGAAATTAGTTTGAGATTGCTCACTGCTAAAAAAATATATACTGTAAGGACAGGCAAATAACACTCATGGCTCGGTCTGATAGGACTGTAGTTGTCAAAGGTAAATTCAGAGTTAAAACCAGTTGTGAACAACAATATACTGTGGTGACGTGTGAAAATTAGTGCTGGACAAATTTTATTAAAGTGTGGTTTTCTTATGATGACATGAGACTGATAAGAATAAAGGGGCAGCACCGATCACACTTGGGAATTTTTCCTCTTATCTCACTAAATTACCTGACACATAAACTGTGTCTTTTCTAAATTAAGAAGATAAAAGTGAAATGCAAAGATGATGGAATGTTAATATTCTTTTAAATTATTGCTAGTGCCACCAGCTTTAATTCAATCCCAGTATGATCTGTCAAAGAGATATGTATCATCCCCTGCTTATATGACATGGTTGTAAAACTGTCACATTTTCTTTTTTAATCCACATACAAAAAGAGTATTTAATCTGAAATGGTGTTTTGCATTGCTCTGTTGCATTGTGTTATGGAAAACTCAGTAGTCATATAATATTTATTACAGTTCAAACAAGGCACAAGGAGTCACACGCACACACACACACACACACACACACACACACACACACACACACACACACAGTGTATTACACAGAACAGCTTTCACAGCCGATTTTAAAGTCACGGAAGCTGTTATTTGTGTGTGGAGCATTTGTATGTCTGTCTTTTGTTGTTTTCACCTTTTTCTTGTTTTTACAGGTATATGCCTTTAGTTGTTTTTCTTATATTCAATGTGTCTCATGTACAGCTGCTTTGTAACAATGAAAATTGTAAAAAGCGCTATATAAATAAAGCTGAGTTGAGTTGAATTTGACCGTTGGTTATCTTAGAATGTGTGTAGCTGAATTCTTATTACCAGCTTGCAGAGCCGGACAGTAACGGAGTAAATTTACTTGAGTACAGTACTTAAGTACAATTTTGAGGGATCTGTACTTTACTCGAGTATCAATTTTGGGGAGTACTCATGACTTTACTCAAGTATATTTGAGAGGCAAATATTGTACTCTTTACTCCGCTACATTTCTTTCCATAACAGTGAGTACCCGTTACTTCTTTTAAAAATAAAAAAAGGAAAAAAGATTTTTTTTCAATTAGTTGTTTCCCTCTCAAACATGATTGGATTGTGCAGGCGTCACTGATTGGGACAGCCTATCAGCAATCACCTTCAGCTTTCCGCCAAAGTCAACTCAATGGTCAGATTAAGATAAGAGAAGATGGATTAAGAAGAGTAAAATGCAGCAGGTCAATCCCGGGAATGAGCCAACCTGTGGCCCCACCTCGACAGACTATTTAATTTTTCTGAACAAGTTAATGATAGTTTTCGCTTCAAGTGTTTGCTCTATTTACCAAAACAGAACTAACAAAATTTATTCTCCAACTTGCGGAAGCATGTCAAGGTACGTACATTGAAATAAACTTCCTTACATTTCTAAAATAGATTCTAGCTATAGAAAAGTGTACTAAATGATTGGCTAGCTGCGATAATGCAGCTTTTTACATTCTCGGTTACATTTGATTAGTCGAAGCCACATGCAACCGCCAATTTGCCAGCTGTAGTTAGCCATTCAGATGGTTAACTTTGTCCTGACAATAGTTAGCATAAACCGAGGCAAGCTAATCGTGTAACATAGATAATCAACTGAAGTCCTTTCAGATTAATCTTTTGACATGCCCATGATGAATAGAGAGAGCATACGATGTATCTTTTCTAGTCTGAGCTCGAGTACGAAACGTCTTTTTTTTACCATACAAAAAATGTAAAAGCCTAGTTAGTTCAGTTGTAGAAGGTTGCTACTACTCTAGTTTCAAGCAGGGCATTTATTGCATCAACAAATATTAAAAACTAATATTGAATCATGCTGCGTTCACACCAAACGCGGACAAAGCGTCAAACTCGCATCTACCGCGTCTGTTTGCCGCTTGAACATTTTGAATACATTCGCGCGTCCCAGGCGAAATCCGCTTCTTGTGGGAAGGGCAAGTGCTAGGCGGTTGTCTGTTTGCAAGAAAGGCCGCGAAATTTCAAAATACTATTGTTATTGTGTCACGAAATGTAGTTTTAAGAGTTGTTCAGTCGAGAATCTCGTTTTTTAAAGCTCAAATCTGTTGTTTAATTATACAAATAGCGCCTATTTAAAATTTTGATCTGACGTTTTCGGTTTGTGAGATCCAAAATGTGAGATGAAAATGACTTGATTTTACTTTCAATTCCTTTTACATTCTCCAAGGTATTAACATTAACATTTTTCATAACTCCATGTAGGATGTTTCTGTACATAAATGTAAGCACTGTGGCCGTAGTAATGCAATATTTAGAAAATGTACTCTTGATACTCAAGTACTTTTAAAAACAAGTACTTCAGTACTTTTACTTAAGTAAACATCTGACTGTAGTACTTTTACTTGTACTTGAGTAAAATTTAGCAAGGGGTATCTGTACTTTTACTCAAGTAATGAAGCTGTGTACTCTGTCCGCCTCTGCCAGCTTGTAGGATTGTGATGAAAGCAGTTTCAGAAAAAAGAAAAAAACTAAATGTCACTTAATAAAATGGCCTGATTTTAAAACAGAATGCATAAAATCTGCACTAATTTATTTCACATACAGAGACAGCCCTGACCTCCACTAGAACAGTTTTTGTGCCATAAACCAGCGTCGATCATCTCAATGAAGCCTTAATAAAAACTAAGATTCAAATAAATGTTTAATTGTCCATCTCAAACTAAATGCTGCAAATCCCTTAAAATAATCAAGCAATCTATATTAAAAACAAAAATAATACACAGAAAAGTATTGAGCCTATGTGCAACATTAAAATAGTCCTAATGTAATGTTTTAAGATAACAATGTAATGTTTTAACATAACATTGCTGTGACAATAGGGTTGTTTCCATTTAAATAGCTCAGTTTACACATTTAGGGAGTCCCTGCACACTCATCTATGGGGTCCTTGCCCCTGAAAAACGTTAGAGACCCCAGTTATAAACAATACACACAGTCAGAGATTAATCAGGAGTCAAGTGCAGGGTACAAAGATACATTTTATTAATCACTCCGACAACCCACCGGAGCGGAGAAACATCAAAAGTGTCTTTAATACTGACGTGGAGAATATGAGTAATGTCCTGGGGGCAAATGAGGGGGCGACAATGGTTTGAGCGCTTGGCCGGTAGAGGATAGTGATCAGGGAGAGAGCAAGCAAGGTCTGAAGGGCTGCAAGAGTCAAGAGGACCCAAGGTAGACCCCAAGGGACAATTCCAGTCTTTGGTGTCAGTTACCATCTGGTATGAGGGCTGAAAAATGGCAAGGGCAATCAGAGAAACGACACACAGTCCGTGGGGCTGAAAGTCCACCCAGAATCTCACCCGGCTAGACTTCCGAGCCGGGGTAAATCCCTATGAAACAAATCCACAAGGCGTAGCAGTCACTCAACAGAGCGGTAGATCCTAAAGGCAGAAAAGCTAGATGAGACAGGTAAGTACACAAGGCGTAGCATTCACTCGACAACGAAATAAATCCACAAGGTTTAGCAGTCACTAGACAAAGAGGTAAATCCACAGGGCGTCAAAAAGGTATTAACTGTAAAGGTCTGACTCAGGACAAGTGAAAACAGAGGGAATATAAAGGGAAAGAAATCAGAACTCAAACGAGAAACAGGAGGGAAGAGAGAGAAGACAACGATCAAGACCAGGTGAGAATAGAGAGACAATAACAAGGAGACAACAAGGTAAAGAGGGGCCGGGGTCACACCACAATACAAGAACGCATGGCAGGGCATAACCACACCATCTGCTCACAAAAAGAAAAAATCAACATTAGAGGAAAAAAAGAAACAGCAAACAGGAACCCTCAAAACACACTTTCCGCAACCACAAGCATCTCTTGATTTCTTCCAAAAAGTGGTGGGGACATGTCCCATCTGACCTGTCCCACCCGCAAATTACGCCTATGGATTTTGTGTTCAACAGAACAAAAAAAGGTTTACAATATTTTTCCTACAAGGATGTCCAGGGGCCCGTTTCAATGAGGTGGTTCAACGAACTCTAGGGTAAACCTTGAACTCCGAGTTGGTTTACTTAGAAATTAGAACCTTTGAGACTTTGGTTTCAGAATTTGATATGAGTTGAGTTTGTTTTTCTATTGTTTATTTTTACAGGGACAATGCACAATTAAAAGTAATTGCACAAGAGTTAGCTAATAGCTCATTTACATCTGCTGTCCCTGGGAAGGTAAACAAATAAGATAACATATAGCATTACATATACACAACATAAACATCACAATACATATATCAAGAAATGTAAAATTTGTAAAAATAGTATATAGAAAACACGGGGCTCACAACACAGTCATTAGTGGTTGCAAATTTGTTGGTAAGGCGTAAGGCCTTACCAACAAATGTCCGAAACATTGACAGATACAAAGTTTTTAAAATTAATCTTAAACAATGGTTTCTATCTTCTATCATAACCTCACTACTCTAACCAAGAAGGCTTTTTGACCAAAGGCAGTTTTTCTGTACTGCGGTACTAAATCACCCCTAGCACATGCCCTTGTCCTACCGGCACTTCCGTTATGGGCCAGGCATCTTCTAAGAGGAGGGGGAGCAAGATTATGGATAACTTTTTAACATCAAGCATACATCACTATAAAATACAAAATTATCAAAATTTAAAAAATTTAACTTTTTCAAAATGGTACAATAATGAAAATCCCTTGGTTTTTTGTCTAGCACTTTCAAAATTTGTTTTAAATAGAGTACACAGGCTTAAATGTGGTCGCACCTGCCTGTGACCAAGTTGTAATAAAATATCACAAATGAGGTAGAATCAAAGCATGTTCAAAAAGTAGTGCAGCTGATTGAAAAAGTTGGTGCCTGATGTTTTTTTCAGTTATGTAGATTAAATTTAACATAATTAAGAAAACCTTCTTACTTGATTTTAAAAGACAAGTGTTGGTAAGTGACTCCTGAGATAGGCGCAGGCTCCCCGTGACCCGAGGTAGTTCGGATAAGCGGTAGAAAATGGATGGATGGATGGAAGTGTTGGTAAGTATTTGTCATGTGTCACACATTTGATCGTGCAGTTAAAGGCTTACATTGAGAGACAAACAAGACTTATTTAACCAATATGAGACTTCCACCATTGCAGATGTCAGTTTGTTTGCAACAAGTTCTTTAGTTCTTGAATGAACAAAAAGCACAGTATCATCTGCATACATTAGTACATTAACACCTGGACATACTTGAGGGAGATCATTAATATAAATACCACATAAAATGGGCCCTAAAATACACCCTTGTGGGACCCCTATAGAACAGCTAGCAAAAGAAGAACTCTTATCAACCATCCTTGTACATTGTTGCCTCTTAGTCAAATATGATTTGATCCAGGTCAAGGCAATAGCAGATAAATTACAATTCTGAAGTTTACAAATTAAACAGTTATGAATAACGGTGTCAAATGCCTTTGCAAGATCTAAAAACACAGCACCAACAACACCACCTTTGTCAAGTTGACTTCTAATTTGTTCGACAAAAAAACTATTTGTAGTTTCTGTAGAATGATTCTTCCGAAAACCAAATTGCATTGGATGTAAATTTACTTCACTTTCATTTAAATGAGAAACTAGTTCAATTTGAGTTCAATTTACACTGGGTGGGCTTGCCCTGGGTTAAGCATGTGAATCATGACAGGTAAAAGGCATGATCAATTGAGCTCCGATATGAGGATTCACCATGGCAATGGCACCAGAAAAAGCAACATGGCGGCAGAAAGCACTTGAGATCGTGGCAAACTTTCCGCTCTGCATTACTGATGTGCTGAAAATGAATTAAGTTAAAATTAATAAATAGATAAATGTATCTCTAAATGAATGAAACAACAGAAATAAGACAGAAATAATTAAAAAAAATCTCATGTTCTCACTCGCCATCAGTGCTCTAGTTATACAAATGAAACGTCATGATTTATAGGACATCTGTAGGGCGTCAGACCTTCGTTTAAAGTGAGTCTGATCGCTGGTTCGAACCCTGTTCGGAGAAGATTCGAATTAGAGTGGCTGCACATCAAAATTAATTGTTGATAACCTTTATTGCTTCATTCCGGCATGGATGTGTGTATGGATTAATTTCTTAATTCATGCACTTTATTTACACACTTTATTAAGTCATTTCTCATCATCCATGGAAAATTATGCTCTTATGTAATACACATACGATGGCTGATGTTATTGACGTAAGGTTGGATTAGATATATTTTGATACGTCTAATTCACTGTACAGATAAATACACAGGGAAATGACAAAATTCCACTCCGGTCATAAATTCAAAGAACATCCCTATGAATTAATGCAGCCTCTTCTGAGTCCTCTATGAAAGCACATATGACATATAAGTCACTGAAATAGTCTCTGTGATCAAAATGTGTGCCACGAATGACTGTATTAATGAGAGAATGATTGAGGTACACCACATGCGCTGTAAAAGGGGAAGGAGATCGAAATAAACTCTGGGTTTAACAAAGAAAACCTGCTCCCGACCAGGTTAGATTCAGAGAGTAAGTTACTATGGTTACTGACTCTGAGTATAAGTTACCTCTCCTTTAGAAACGGGCTTGAGTTACCCCACTTTCTCAGGTTTGACATACCTCGCATTTTGAAACGGAAAACCCAGAGTTTCCCTCATTTCAGGTTCAATATACTCAGTTTTCACTTAACCTTCTTTCTGAAACAGGCCCCTGGAAAATTTACTAGGATGTTAACTAAGGATGTTTTCCCTAATGATGCACTGGAAATGTCAGTTATTATCATTTTTCCAAATATCTTTCTTAGAGTTCATCAGAACAAAGAAATGTATACAGAACTTGAGGGTGAGTAAATGCCTTTAAATGCGACAAAGTAACACGACTTAACAAATTGTTTATTAAATAACATTTTTTATACAAAAAAATAATTTATTCATTATATATATATATAATAAATATCATATAAATTGGTCCTTACATATAAACTGGACCTTACATATACTGATAAAAGAATTGTTCAACAAACCACACAAAGTGTCATTTTGATTGAAAGATTTACCCAAGTGAATCATGTGCAGTTGGATTTTAGTCCAGCCCCAACAGAGACTGAGTCAAAGATTTGACTGAGTCTTGCTTTGAAAGGGTGAGCTGATAGCTTCTAGAATATTTTTGTTTTCACGGGGGAAAGACGGTTTATCCTTTCGAAGGGACACTGCATGACTCAAACCAAAGCTGTGTTATTCCACAGTTTCAGAACTCCTTACCGGTAACATGCCCTCTTCTGGGAATGACCTTGTGAATTATCACACATTACTACTCCCCAAAATTCCTTTGACACTCTTTTGACCAAAAAAGCTGTTTCATCACCTTTAAAGATAAGATATATGTCATGGATTTTATTCAAGACAGTTTTTATTTTAAAAGTTTTTTCCCAGGGCTGAAAAAGACTGGCATTACTAGTACAAAAAGGTTTACTATATCAAATAACGTCAAATAATGTGTGACCTTTAATATTTTTATTTGTTACCCATTACAATTGATTTTACATTTTACAATGACTTTCTTAGATTTTTAGAGACGCTTAAAGGCAGATGATAAAAAACATTGACAAACATATCTGTTAATTAACTTTTTCTCTTTCAGCTTTTAAATCAACTAGCAGTTTTCAAACAAAACAGTTTTTGGTAGTGCTCTGTCTGCCTTGGCCTGAAATAAGAAGAAAACACCCTATAGATGACTCGTATGATGGGGATTTATTAACTTTTAACTGTGTAAATACAATTTTGTAAAACTTCAAAGAGGTAAGGCCCCGCAAACACATACCAAGACCACCATATTCTTTTACTCTTGGAAGTCAAAATATATAGGCTATGCACAATAACAAAGTCTCTTTAAATAACCAACAAATATTACCCTTTTTTAATCGTTTAATATACATATGTCAAGGTTTAGCACAGAACCCAAAGCAAACTTTATTAAATAAACTCCCATAATGGGGAAAAATAAACAAGGTCCAAGAATAATATAAATAATAAGTCCACAAACTTGACTGGTCACAGCAAACAGGAACAAGGGTAATACGAAGGAGGGTAAGGCAGGATAAGACAATGAACCAACACGGGACAATGAATACAAGGGACTAACGATCCCTCTGACGAGGGATAATGACATAAAGAAGGTGACGGGCGATGACAGGAGTGAAACACTAGCTGTGGCTCATTTCGTAAGGCTGCGTCCTCCAGAGGTCTCATTCGAAGGCTGCTACATCATTGAGGCTTTCTCGTGTCATTAAATCAGGTAGGACTCTTCGGAGGAACCCTTCAAATGCTACCTTCTTTGACAGGAATTTGGAGGATACATGAACTGTATCCTTCGTTGGTAGAAATAACTAAGAAGTCTGCCACAAGACTCGAAAATCATGACAAGAAGAGGCAGGACCATGACACATATATATTGCATTTTGTCGCTGTCCTTCTGAAACATTATGTGTCCAAATTCACTGTTTTTCAGGAAATTTAAAAAAGCACTGTACTCTTTACTCTTCACATACAGTGTTTTCAAAGTAAAAAAAACAAATTTTTAAGAGGACAGTTAGCCCAAAAATGAATTCTTGGACCCCATTGACTACCATAGTAGGAGAAATGACAATGGTAGTCAAAAGTGCCCCAGAACTGCTTGCTGTCCTACATTCTTCAAAATATCTTCTTTTATAAAAAAGAATAAATCAAATTATAAAGTAAGTTTTCCTACAATTGTACACTAAGAATTGTGTGGTTATAAGCATTCTTCCAAAATCTTTTTGGTGTTCACCGATATTTTTTTATTACATATGGCAAACATTCATAGATTAATTTAATGACATCAACTCTTCTTAAATCAGTTAGGCCCCATACACTTTTGTTTTACATATATGGTCAGCTGTTGTTTTTTCCTGGTTTTATTTTTCTCTCTTTTTATTTATTTATTTATTATTATTATATATATATATATATATATATATATATATATATATTATATACATTGTAAATAATATATGTGGTCTCCCATTGTGTCTTTGATGGTTTTGTTATGTTCAAGGAAAAAATGGCATAAATAAAGGTATTAAAAAAAATTTTTATAAGTACATTACATAAGTATTTATACCCTTTTCTGGGACACTTGAAATTTAGCTCAGAAGCATTAGTTTTGCTTGTTGATGTTTCTACACTCCGAGTGGAGTTAACCTGCGGCAATTTCAACTGAATAAGCATAATTTTGAGCGGCAAATAGTTCTCAATAGAAGATGCAACAGCTGAAAATGTATATCAAAGTAAAAACCATGACATGAGGTCAAAAGAACTGCAGGTGGAGCGCTGAGACAGGATTGTATCAAGACACAGATCTGGGGAAGTCTTCTTAAAACTGCTGTATTGAAGGTTTGCAGAAGTCTGTTGCCTCAATTAATCCTTAACAAAAAAGGATTGGAACCACCAGATATCATACTTGAGCAACCTCCTGTCCAAACTGACCCATTGATGGAGAAGGGTCTTGGTTAGAGCGATTACTCAGGTTGAGCTCAATGATCATATGGAGGTGGGAGAAATTTGCAGAAGGACAAACATCACTGCAGAGTCGAAGAAAAGCTCAACGGCACAAAATACAGTGATATTGATCATGAAAACCTAGCCCAGAACATTCAGAACTTCGGACAGGGCAGAAGGTTCATTCTCCAACATTACAATGATCCTAAGCACACAGCTAAAACAATGCAATAGTGGCTTATGGACTACAATGTCCTTGAGTAGCCCAGCTAGTGCCTGGGCTGTAACCCAACTGAACATCTCTGTATAAACATGAAAATGTCTGTCTTCTGTTGATCTCCATCCAACCAGAAAAGAGTTTGAGAGGAAAAGAATGGCAGACAATTTCCAAATACATATGTGTAAAGCTTGCCACGTCATACCCAAAAAGATTGAGTCAGTAAAGGTGCTTTAACCAATTACGGAGTTGAGGGGATGAATACTTTGAAAAACTAAAAGTGACCCATTAGTCAGATATGGTGACCCATACCCGAAATGTGAACTCTGCTTTTATCATATCCAGAGAGTAGTGAACACACAGACAGCAAGTGGTGAACACACGTACACCCAGAGCAAGTCACAAATCAGTTTTTTGTTTTGACATAGTGTGCATGGAGTGTAGATTACTGTTAAAAGTAGTTTATTAAGGCATTAACATCACAAAATGGGAATAAAAAGAACACGGTATACTGAATATGTAAGAATATGGGTTATATTTTAATATACAGAAAAGAAGCATAGAAAAACAAATAAAACTTACTAAAATTGTATTTGGTCTTTTAATTGATCATTTATTATTTTGTAAATCCTCTCTTGTGGTAGTACTCTTTTGTCATACTCCCCAACAGAAATAGTGAAGCGAAGATTATCCACCAGTTAATAGATCGCTGATGCTGTTATTGTCTCGGATAAAAAAGAAAAATGTTTAAATGTGGAACCAACCATACTTTTATTAAAGATATTATATCTTCAATTAAAGATATTTCCCAGAAATTTCTATCCCAGCTCAAATACACAACACAGTAACAGTTATGAGTGATATGCTGTGCAATGATAGACAGGCTCCTCCGGTATATTTTACAGTAAAAAGGGCCAAGAACCCTGACATAAGATGAATACAAGAAAAGAGTCAGGACCTGGTTTACATATTGCATGTTAAATCTGGTCTTTGATAACGTGTCTAAATCACCATTAACTTACCATGTGTTTCTTTAATTGACAGTCTTGACAGAACCACTGTATGTGACCCTTTAAAGTAAAAACCCTATCAAGTTTTGAATAATTTTACTGCGTATTTATCATTTTGTTACTAAATGACACTATTTATTCTATAAATTTCATAATTTTCATTTTTTTGTTTTGTCATTCCTTCTTTACTAATATTTACTAAAATATAGCATTTGGCAACAATGCAAAGCTGTGGAAAGCTCTAAAGAAAAATTTTTGAATAAAAGGAGTGTGTTATGCCCTTCAGCTTTGACTATTCCTGAAAGCGTTGTTTTTATTGTGATGGAGTTACTTAACAGTTAGTCTATACAGCTGCTTTGCTAATAGACAACTGGGATTTCCCCGTTCTGTACACATTTTATGAACAGACTTCACCGTCACTAGTGAGAAAAACCTCATCAACCACTTATCTTAGCAAGCCCCTGCCACAAAGTGGGTGGTCAAGGCTGAGAGGCTCAGATGAGCAAGCGAGTTTCAGGTGTCAGAAATTTAGGACAGCCAGTGAAGTACAGAGGTGACTGGTGGGTAAGAAGAGATTGGGTGCACCAAAGCGATTAAAGGTTCCTGTGTGGCTTGCATCGTCTTTGTAGAGGCACACTGGAAATTCCTTAGCCAAACTAAAGGAAGGCCGAATGTCTATCGTTATAGTCAAATCAGATGTAAACATCTGATATGGAGGACATTGGTCTTTGATATGGGGTCAGAGAGAATTCAGATGTTATAAAAAATAAAATGACATCTCATTAGGAATATCCAACAACCTTTCGATCAAAACTCTCAAGTTTCAGTATTCGTCACAGACAATATGAAATGATTAATGATAGGCTCCTCATGAACACACAAGCCTATTTTTGTTGTTTATACCTATAGTTTCCAGTAAGCCGAGGGTGATGACAGGGTTGTTGAAACAATGTCCTCAAAAATATTTTAACATTTGAGCTACAATTTAAACTGTACCTTTCAAAACTAAGCGGAGCTATTTTATGAATTAGGTTTTTCTTTCAAATAAACACCACCAGGTTTCCATAGGCAGCGTTTTTTTTGCCTCGTTGACCTATCAGGCAATGACTTCCAAGATGGTGTTTGTGCAAAAAGGCACTTCCAGTTTGGGTTAACTTCATAAGCAGATAAACAATACTTTTGAAATCATACATGAAATATAAATAGTGTGTTGCCGATAACCAAGCTACTACTTGAAAACTACACTAATAGTTTATGTGTGGAAATGCAATCAATAGTGTAATAAGTAAAAGAAATCGACATTTTTACAGACTTGTCTTGTGACCGCTTTCTTGGATACCATGACCCTGCTTGGCCCATCCCGTGGACGCACAAGCACAGGATGGTGGGACATCCAAGGCAGTAAAGGAAACATCCATGTTGCCCTCAAAAGTAAATCAGATGATGCTCTCAGGAGACAGGAAATGAAACAGACATTGGATTTGGATGTGCCTTAATGCCTTCCTGGCTTGAAACACATTCTCCAAAGGCTTGTTTTGATTTTTAATTCAATACACTTTAAAAGAATGCTAGGTTATTTTCAACCAGCACTGGGTCAAAAAGGGTCGAACCCAATAGTTGGGTTGTAAATTAACCTATTCTGGGTTGATTAAAGTGGAGGTAACATGCTATTTCATACATTCTGACTTCTTTAAACTGTTAAACATGCTGGCATCTCAAGCTTAACATGGTCAATTTGTCAAAACAAGTTGAATGTATGACATAGTATTTCTGTGCTCGATTCACTCCGCCAAGGTTCGGAAAGTTTTTTTCGAACATGGATTGCCGTTTCGTAACAAGGGTGCTCAGTCCCTTATTGGAAAGTTCTCTAGGAAATACACGCCCACGCGTCATCCAGTGAGTGAAACATCACTCCCACGCATCAACCAGCCAGTGTGAGAAAGTGCACGCCCACCAATGCACTTCACTCGGCTGACGGAAGTTTAGCTGTTTGATTGCTCACTGCATTTCGGTGATGAATGCGAAATAAACGGAGGACATAACGCTGGATTTGGAGATCGTTTGAAACTGATAGACGGCACGGTTCCAGAGCTAAAAGATGCTAGAGATGAACTGCACACGGTAAGTAAAAAGTGTTTTGTTGGCAACTGCCGTTTATGTGCATAATGTAAACAACACAAACTTGAAGCAAATCAACAGTTATGCAGGGATAATGCAATGATGTATTGTGTGCTTGTGGTGTAGTTTTCCCCCCCTCTGCACGGCTATGGGAGCTCGACTTTTTCTGGAAATAATCGTACAGCTGTATCCGTCTTTTATAAATTTGATCAAGCTAAATATTCTTCGAAGATACAAAGTATGCAATACTACTGTATAGGTACTCAAGATTAATATGAAATTGGCTGAAACTGCGTGGGTTTCCTCCACTTTAACCGAATAAGGTAGTTTGTCCTATTTTGACCAAACACTGGATTGAAAAATGTAGCATTTTAAAGCGGCCCTTCAACGATGTGTCATGCATTCTGACTTCTTTACAATGTTAAACGTGCTGTTTCTCATGCTTAACATGGTCAACATGTCAAAAATCGAGTTGGGCGTATTACGTAGTAGTTCTGTGCTCAATACACTCCCCCAGCGATCGTACAGGTTTCGGAAAGTGTTTTTCAAACATATAAAACTGTTTCTTAACAACTTCACAATTCTCCCGGAAAAGCACGCGGCATGGCCACAGGAGGAGCATGTGCAGACGTCACTTTCACTTGTAAGCAGGAGAGAGAGAGAGCATACGTTCGCAAAGTTCAGGTGTTTGTTTGTTCACTACATTTGGGTGATGAATGTAATATAAACGGTGGAAACGCTGGATTTGGAGATCGTTTGAAACTGATATATGGAGCCGGCCCAGAGCTAAAAGATGCCGGACATGAACAGCGTGCGGTGAGTGAAACTGATGTTTGTGTTTTGTTGACAATGGGTGCCCACGTGCTTTGGTTCAGCCTACCCCTCCCCCTGCCGTATGTTTTTGGAAACAATCGTAAAGCTGTTTCTATCTTTTATAAATGTGATCAAACTAAATACTCTTCGTAGATACGAAGTATGCAATACTACTCTTTAGGTACTCAAGATCAATATGAGATTGGCTCAAACCCCGTGTGTTATGGCTGCTTTAAGATTTTGTAGAAGTCAAAAGAGAGTTTTGATTTTTTTTCTTACAAACATTTCTTTAGTTGCAGAAACCCTACTTATCTGTAGTTAAGCATGTAATGCTGTAATCAACTAATAACCCAAATGCTTCATTTTTAAACATCAGGACTTCAAGATCTCCCATAACCCTTATAGTCTGTGATGTTTTTTTCTTTAGATAGGACGTTGTCTGCCAAAGTTCCAATAAGAAAACAAACAAGAAAGAATCCATATGTTTTAAATATTAATTTTAATCCTCAAAACATCTCACAGTTGCTTTACATTGCTGTGTCGTCAACATCTTTGAACATCAGTAGCAATATCCTGCCAGCTTTGTACGATACTTTATTCACTCTCCATACTTTAATCATTCCAGTTAATAATATTATAACTCGGTATTATTCAAAGCTTGATCTGTATGTACAATTTGGGTGGAGAAATCTGATAATGTCACTTCCCTTCCTCTACTTGAACACTGGAAAATAATTCAACATTCCTGAGCAATAATGTTTAGCCAAATATCTAATCCCAAATTCTGTTTTGGTAACCTTATTCCTCCAGTCTTTTTAAAAGTTAGAAAAGAAACATACCGGTTAAATGAACTGAATACAGTAACACAAAGCTGTTATGTTCACTTTTCACCAATATGCTGCAAAGACTGCCTTACTCGATCCAGAGAGCAAGATGAAGATCTTTGCCTCTGTGGTCTTAACTGAATTAATCCAGTTGAAAAAAAACTAACAAACAGCTCCCTGTTCTCCTCAGGGTCATCTCCTAAGGCTATTTGTGGCCTCCAGGTCTGTAGCAGGTAGAGAATGTGAAAGAGCCTTTGCAAGAGTCAGTGCTCAGCTCCACAAACCCAGTTTCACTTTCCAGTGTCTTTAAGAATGAGGCAGGTTCATGCGATCCTCAATCAGAGTGTTGTCTGCACCCTGCGTCTCTATGCACTGCCGCACCGTAGCCAGCACTCCGTTGAGACGCCGGTCGAGTGCGGCGAGGTGCGGTCCCGTCAGCACAGAAAAGGCGGGATCGTGGGCAGTAGCCTGTCGCATAGCTGAGCTCAGAACTCCACCTTTCAGTATGTTCAGTCTGTTCCAGGTAGACACACGAACCCTTTGATCCAAATAGAGAATAAAGTAATGTATCAAATCCTTTACCACTTCATTCATGGCTCATTCAATGCTAGCAAATATTTGAAATAAGAAATCAATCAAAATTAAAACAGACTTGGTAGTTTTCACAATGGTGGTACCCATTTCACTTCTATTGTATAGACACGAAACCAATGCAAGTCAATGGGTACCACCTTTGCTTTATCTTCTTTGTTATCCTGCAGAAAAAAGCCATATAGGCTTGTAATGACAAGATGTTGAGTAAATGATGACAGAATTTCGCTTGTACCGAACTATAACTTGATTTTGGCTTGAAAGAAATGAACTATGTGTGTATGTTTACACTCACATGCAGCACTGATAAAGGGGGGCGAGAATACTCCTCTCATCCAGAGCATGGTTCCCAAAACTGCAGGTTGAAAAAAACACATAAAGGCCATATTGAACATGTCATAAATGTTCTTAACTGCCTTCTCTAGATCAGTGGTACCTCCTTGTAGAAAAGCTAAACAGTAAAACAATTAAGTAACAAGTTTCATCTGACTTTTCCTATGAGTCTGTTGATCTCTACCTTTTAGCGTTATCCAGAAGAATCAGCATGCTGGCTCCACCGTCATCTTGGAAACTCTCGTAGTGATGTCGATCAGCATTTCCGATAAGGTAATCAAACATGGCTGTGTCGATGACATCCAGGAGCCGTGGACCGGCATCGTAAGGAGGCATTTTCTTCACGGCCTCGCAGTAGCTTTCATCATACTCCCACCTACAACACAGACACACAAAGCCATCGATCAACACAATCAAAAGCAACAGAAACCCTGTAGAACATGAGGATTCAATGATCCATCAGGTTTGGATGGATGTACATTTTTCTTTAGCTTTTCAGAGAAAATATCATCATCTCACTGTGGATATGCAATATAAAGGTTAGTAAGCCTCCTATTGTAGAATAGAACAGCTTTTGGCCAAGCCTGTTTGAACATGTATACACACATAGAACAGCTTTGTACTGAACAAGATACAAACTAAGAATGTGTTATTAACATACATGTCAGATTAACCGTAACACCCTTTAGATAAAGCCACAATGATTGTCTCTACAACACACATTTTACACGAAACCTGTTTATTATTCATACTATCACTGACCAACAGGACATAATTGGGTTATACTGCCCTTTTTTATTTTACAAATTATCTGATATTTTCCATCCCACCTTGATGTATGCGTTGATGCTGTAATGTCAGGCTCAGTTTATGAGAACGGAAACTTTCAGTTTAATATGGAAACATTTTGTGGTTAGATTTTGCGGTATTCAGATGTGTCATCTATATTTTAGTGGCTTTATCTCTTTCAATGTTTATCAAAAAAGTTAAATGTAATGAAGCAGATTCTATATTTTTCTGATGTGCTGGTTGAAAGTCTCTTTACATCCTGATAACAATTACCAAGTAAAGTGGTCTAAATATATTCAGAATTTAAAAAAGTATCTTTGGTCTGAGTGCCATGACATGATGTCTCAAATGCCTGTCAAACTCTGTATTTGCATGTGTCAAAGAATCCTTCCTGGCAAAATAATCTTTCACCAACAGCACATTCCTGTGTTTTGAAGTAGGCATGGCTTTGTAGAGTGCTTTGAAAGGAAGGTGGGACTGTATGCAGTAAGCTAGCTGGCTAATGCTAGCCTCTCCTCAATATCTTACCCTACCTTAAATTCCAATGCTTCTTTTTATTAACTAAGCGAAGAACCAATGGAATTGCACTTAACAATTTATCCTTAAAGGTGCTACTGTCTATTGCTTTTTCATGCTTTCTTTTTTCCATGTTGAACATGGTCTAAGTGTTAAACAATGAGTCGTCTTCTGTAACGTCAAGGGTCTTCTCAGACTCTATGAGACAAAATGTCTGTGTAGACTAGAGGTGCACCGATTGACCAGTCAGGAACCGGAATCGGCGGGTTTTTGCATGATCGGCCGTGACCGGTAACCGGCCAGTCTGTCTCACGTCTTGCCGATTCGAAGCCGATCGTATATTGCCAGCAACGCGGGCAATAACTTCAAATACGCAAGAAAACGTCCATTCAAGACGGCTGTCTTTCACGGCTCATTTACGCTCGTGACTGCATGGTTCCACCGAACTGTGGGAGTCTCTGCGCGCGCACACACACATCATGTAGTGCACAGACAATTTTTGACGGTCCAGTAGTTCACCTTTGTTGCTCCGTCTACTTTGGGTATGTACTACATGCTAACTGTGATGCTAAACTCTGACACGTGCTAAACTCATGTTGAAGTCGTTCACTATGTGTAAAACAAATGTAAATTCCATTCAAACCGATTAATTGTTTTAAGTTAAAACTATGGTATATGGTATTAAAACTTGTCCCAAGATAAAGACAAGTTTTTTTTACATTTCAGAAAAAAATAAAAGCAATGATAGTTTCATAAACAGAAACAGACAAGAATAAAGTTGAAGTATCTTATTGTCATCTTAGACTTTTGTGAGAGTACAAAAATGAAAAAGGTTGATTAAGTGATTAAGTTTAGTAATATTTTATTATTTATACTTATTTTCAGTCAAAGAGTTATTTGGGCAAGAGAAGATTCTATAATTTAATGCAGGTTGTAGAACAGTATTTAGGGAAATTGTAACGTTCAATAATTTATGTAATGATAATAAAAACAATATGAAAAAATGTGTATTGAAGAAAAGTTAATGTTTTTTTATATACTGTCAATTATAGTTTGTGGATATAAAATCGGAATCGGCAAAGAAAATTGCAATCGGTGCATCTCTTTCCTGTAGCTTTCCTGTAGCTCAGTGGTAAGAGCATTGCATTAAAAAACGCAAGGTTGTGGGTTCGATACCAGGGGATTGCAAATACCTATGTAAAATGTATAGGATAAAGCAATGTAAGTCGCTTTGGATAAAAGTGTCTGCCAAATGCCTAAATGTAAATGTAAATCTCTAGTACAGACCCATGGAGGTTTCAAAATCCGAACTCCAAACAATTCTCTTTCTTTTCTCATGTCCATCATTCCTTCTCAAGCACAGATTATTTTTTTAAAGATAGCTTTTCATCCCAGTAGTGGAATCGGTTGAATACATGGCCATTATCATTCAGATCATGCACCACTCATCTTAGACCTTTCTTTCACTTTGAACGTCAGAGAGCAATCCTTCTGGAGACTTAATTCCCTGCTGCTCTCAAATGAGAAATTTTGCAAACATGTGGCTACCAATATAGATCCTTTTCTGGAAGCAAACAAGAAGGAAGGTATATCACATTCCCAACTTTGGGAAACCTTTAAAGCTTACTTAAGAGGACAAATTATCTCATTTGTAGCACATGTCAACAAGGAACTCCGCAAACAAGTGTAAGACCTGACGGATAACATTTTTTATTTAGACCGCAAATACTCTGAAAGAATTATATAAAGAACGGATACCTATACAGTCTAAGCTTAATCTTCTATCCACCAACCAGGCCCAATATTTATTACTGCGGATCCGTACGAGTACTACGAGTATGGAGAAAAAGCTAGTTGATTGCTGGCTCACCAGTTGAAACAAAAGGCTGCTTCAAGGCTCATATCCCAAGTGACAGATCAGGATCAAAATATAGTCACCAACCCAAAGGAAATTAATAAAAAATTTGCAAAATTTTACTCTACACTTTACACGTCTGAATTCCCACCAGATGCTACGAATATTAACAGTTTCTTAGATAATTTAGAATTACCTACTATTGAGCCTGGAGACAGGGAACTGTTAGACCGACCTCTTACACAGTCAGAGATCACTACAGCCATCGGAGACGTGCGAACTGGTAAATCTCCAGGACCAGATGGTTATCCTCCCAAATTTTTTAAGAATTTTAAATATAAACTTGCGCCTATTATGCTAGAAGTATTTAACGAATCATTGGGAAACAGTTCCTTGCCCCCAACCATCACACAAGATAATATTATACTATTCCTCTCTTACCGTCCTATCTCCCTCCTAAATGTTGATATAAAAATTTTAGCCAAGGTGATTGCACATCGTTTAGAATCCTTTCTCCCTAAAGTAATCTCTGAGGACCAGACTGGTTTTATAAAGGGTCGCTACTCTTTTACAAATATTCACCGATTTGCTAACGTGATCTATTCCCCGGGTCCCTCCTCAACACCAGAAGATGTAATCTCTCTGGACGTGGAGAAGGCCTTTGACCGGGTGGAGTGCAAAATACTTATTTACCGTATTGTAAAGGTTTGGGTTCGGTGATACGTTTCTGTCATGGATTCGTCTGTTCTACTCGTCCCTACAAGCATGTATTCAAAATAATCAATCTCATTCCAAATGTTTAACTTTTTCTCAAACTAGAAAAAGTTAAATTCATGTTGAAAGGGTCAATCCAGAAATTTTACTTAAAATGGAAACCCTTTGTGACATATTTTGAGAATCTTAAAGTATTGCCTGAAGTATGAGACACCTTTTTATTTATTATTCCATTTCTTCTTCTCTCTGTTTCCTTTTCTATATTTTTTTATGTATGCACATTCAAATCAATGGTCAACTACCTTAATGTAGTGGGAACTGAGCAGCCCAACTGACCACTGTGAAACTGAGTTTAAAGCCTTGTTAACTAACCGGTGTCGAAATGTGGGCATGCAGTTGTGTGCTTGTTTACAGTGTATAGATCCTTAAACTGTTTTGAAGAACTGTGTAACAAATATATGAAGAGAAAAATAAAAATAAATAAAAAAATAAAGCTGTTTTCCCAGAATGTTGCTGGAATATGCGGGGTGGGAAGGGTGTATTACTAAGCAAGGTTTTCTTTTCTTTGTTGGGGGGTTTAAGCGACACGGAATTAGCTTTCACTGTTATGCTGATGATACTCAACGTTATATTTCCTCGAAGCCTCATGAAACACAGCAGTTCCATCGAATAATGGAATGCGTAGTCGATATAATAAACTGGATGAGTATTTCTTATTACTGAACTCGGACAAAACAGAAGTGTTACTTATTGGACCAATAACCGCCGTACGTAACAACCAAGAATACTGCTTAACTATTGACGGATGCTCCATAAAACCCTCGTCGAGGGTTTTGGCGTTTTATTCAATAGTAATCTGTAATTTGTGAGACATGTCGCCAGCTATTGTAAAATTGCGTTTTTACATTTTAAGAATATATCTAAACTACGTAATTTGCTGTCACTGTCAGATGGAGAGAAGTTAATTCAAGCATTCATGACATCAAGACAAGATTACTGTAATGCACTGTTAGGTGGTTTCCCTGCAGGCTTATTACAAAAACTCAAAATGGTCCAAAACGCGGCAGCTCGAGTTCTTACACGTAGGAACAAAGTGTGAGCATATTAGCCCGGTTCTGTCAACCTTGAACTGGTTACCTATAAAGCATAGCATTAACTTTAAGATCCTGCTCGTTACCTATAAAGTCCTACATGGTTTAGCTCCGGAGTTTTTGAGAGAACTTCTATTGTATTACAGTCCTTCACGTGTCTTCTCAGGCAAGTACTCTCAGGCAAGTCAGTTGGTAATACCTAGAATTTCAAAATCAAATGCAGGTGGTAGATCTTTTCCTATCTAGCACCTAAACTTTGGAAAAGTCTTCCCTGCACTGTCCCGGAGGCAGAAACAATCTGTCAGTTTAAATCTAGACTAAAGACACATCTTTTTAATCTAGGATACACTACACTTCCATAATATAAATCCTCAGAGGGTTTAGGCTGCATTATTTAGATCAACCGGAACCAGGAACACTTCCAACAACAACTGAAGTACTTGTTGCATCAAAGAATGCAGAACAGAACTCTACTCTCAGCCAGTCTTGTCTCATTGTTCCAAGGTTACGCAGGATGCAGTTCATGCCCAGACCTGATGGCAGTGCGGAGAATGGGAAGGGGTGACAAGAGATGAGATGATAGAGCTGGATAAAGGACGCGCCGACCTGACACGACTTCAGTACAAAATTTCAAATGCTATTAGATTATTAATGATAATCTTAAATCTATAATTTACTTTATAAGTAAGTTTTTTTATTTATTCATTAGCCTTGTCGTGCAAGCACTGTCGAGCTTGTGCAGAGGCAGCAGCTTTTGCCAGAGGGGAACTGGAATCCCCTGGTTGGGCCTGGTTTCTCCTGAGTTTTTTTTTCTCGAATGGAGTTTTGGGTTCCTTGCCACCGCTTGCATACTGTTTTGCAATATTTGCCTGGCTGGGGGGGGCTGCTTTAGAATTCAGAAGTTTTACATAATTAATATTTCATATAGAAATGATGTATGGTCGGTTTAATATTTGACCTGTGTTTCTCTCTCCTTTATCTTAAATGTGTGCTTTCACTGTGTGTGCGTGCGTGTCCGTAAATATGTGTGCATATTGTGTGTGTGGAGCATTTGTATGTGGGTATGTCTGTCTTCTGTTTTTTCACCTTTTTCTTGTTTTTACAGGTATATGACTTCAGTTGTTTTGCTTATAGTCAATATGTCTCATTTACAGCTGCTTTGTAACAATGGAAATTGTAAAAAGCGCTATATAAATAAAGTTGAGTTGAGAGTTGAGTTTAACTTCTCATGAAACACGGACATGAAACGCAGGCTTAAGGTGACACTGTCAAATGTCTGTTTTGTTGCCAATCAGCGCATACGTCCATAATGTAAACAAAACAAACGTGAAGTGAATACAGTTATCCAGGGATAAGGCCGTGGTCACACTTGAATTTTCCCTCTATTGACTTCCATGCAGACCGGAAAAGCAATCCCGTGCAGAAATTTTTGGCATTTCGCTGCATAGCAAAGTTAAAGTTTGGTCTGACCTGCAAATTAGCATCACTTGAGTACGGAGACAAATAGAAGATCAAAGCGTCATAAAGTGACCTCTCGGTACAAAAAAAAATCCAAAATGGAGGAATCGCTCATTGTAGCATTGTCGCCTCATCTCGTTTCGTACAACACAACTTAAAAAGATTACAAAAACCAAATAAAAAGAGAAGCGGCTTGGTTTGCGGAGGTAACAGAAGCAGGAGCAGATGGTAATGTTTAAACAGTGAAACATGTAATTTTATGTGATGGTGCGTGTATTTTCTTGATCAACTCTAGTGATTGATTGTAGTCCTGTTCCCACCCATTTTCACAGCACCATCGGAACGAATTTCGGATGCGCAAATTCGAGTGTAACCGCCGCATAATGCGATGATACAGTGTGTGATTTTGCTTTAGCCCCACCCACTGCACGCCTTCAGAAGCTTGACTGTTTTCGAAAAGAATCGTACAGCTGTATCTGTCTTTTATACATGTGATAAACCCAAGACTCTTCGGAGTATTCTATAGTCAAGATAAAGATGAGATTGGCAGAAACAGCGTGTGTTATGTCTGCTTTAAGAGTGTTACATCCTGTTACTATAAATTGATAGTCTGTTAAGTTACAACTTCTACAAATTTGGCCAAAAATCCTGTTTAACCTGTGGTTTAGTACATAAAGTACTGTGCAAAGGCAGTAGGCAAGTTAGTATGTCCCCCCTAAAAAATAATTTCAAGCCAGTTATTACATTTACATTTCACATTTAAATTTAGTCATTTATTGGAAGCTTTTTTTATCCAAAGCGATTTACAGAGATTTCAAACAGGATCAATAATACAAAAGGTGTTAATACAAAGTTACTAGTTTCAACAAAAGCCAGACCAATACCTGTTGAGAGAAAGAGAAGTTTTTTCTTCTCTTTTTTCTGTCAAGTATTCACAGAAGAGATGGGTTTTAAGTAGTTTTTGAATGTTTTGAGAGATGTGGTTGACCGGACTGAGTTAGACAAAATTTGTCACCAGGAAGGATTTGAGAAGGAGAAGGAGCGGTAAAGCGATTTACTGCCCTTTTGAGAAGGCAATATAAGACGCCACTGGTAAGCTGAACGCAGGGTTCTTGATGGGGTGTAGTAGGGTGTGAAAGTATGCCAGTCATAGTCCTATAGGCAAGCATGAGTGACTTGAATCTGATACAGGCTTCAAACGGTAGCCAGTGGAGAGAGATGAAAAGGGCTGTCAATTGAGCCTTTTTGGGCTGTTGGAAGACGAGGCGTGCTGCTGCGTTATGAACCAGCTGGAGCGGTTTGATAGCCTTTGCAGGAAGACCAGCAAGGACACCGTTGCAGAAGTCCAACCTTGAGATTATTCTTAGCTTTAAAAAAGTTGCTCTTATACTTAAGTTTGGAAGTAGGAGTAAATTTTATAAATTCTCAGCACTTAAGACTAAAATGGCACTTGAAGAAGCTTAATAAATATGGGACCTGGTGTCACCATTATCATGTCCATAAGAGATAAATAACAAGATATACATAACTTAAAAACATTTTTTAGGGGGGTAAAAGTACTAACACACCCAAGTCTTGTGCACAGTATTGTATTTCAACTTCTTTTAAAAACAGCAGTCATTTTGCCAACGTCACATAGCTAACCCTGGTAATGAATGAAACCTGGACAAAAGCAAAGGCATATTACCACTCCCTCTTAAGTAATGGCTTTAGCTATTCTAGTAGTTCCAGTGAAGTCAAATGATTAATGACAAGAGTTTGTGTTCAACAAAAAATTACTTTGCAAGGCATGGTGTGAAAAACTTGACAGGCCGCACAAGGCTCAAATCAGGAAAGGGAGAAGCAACAATCTAAAAATAAGCATGATTACTATGGGCGTGGTATTGAGGTGTCCATGTATTTTCTTATATTTCTCACAGTTAATTATGTAGGAAATGTACTTTCCTTGTAAACTGTAGTCTGCCAAAACTATGAACACAAACCAAAAACAGCTTTTCATATTCTGTAAGATACTATATAAGTTTGGGGGAACAAAACAGAGCTTATTTCAGGAAATGTATCTTTATGTTGGTAAAAATCTGTAAGCCACAACCCAGACATTCAGTTTTCTCTGCTGTGATTTTAATCAGCATTTACTGTAGGGAGCTGAAGAAATACTGCACAGCCATTACATCCATACTGTAAAACCTTTGTGCTTGCTACCTCAAATAAATGTTACTCAGTGAAAGTCCCTAAGAGCAACACAGAAAGAATGACACAACCATACTGAGTATCAGATTGAAGCTGTTCAAAAATAGCAACCAGTACCTGTTTACTCATTCCAGTCACGAATGAAAATATATTGAGAGGGGGGAGTACAAAAGAAAGAGACTACAATCATTTATGAGTACCTGGCAAGTTTGCCCTCTCGATATGTGCGTCCCCACGGGTGTCTGTGTTTCTGTAGGGGCCAGACGTCAGGCAGCCACAAAGTTATTGATCCCTCCATCACATCTCCCTCTGCACATGCAGGTTCAGTCTCACGACAGTAATAACACTTCCCATAGAAACATGTATTATTTCCTGCAGACAGAGAGATTAGCATCAATTACCATTGATAATGCTGCTTATGTGCGGAAGGCACTGTGTTATTTAAGAGGGGATAATTCTGGAACCAGTGGTTATGCTTAATGCCACAACATGCACATATTGATACAAAAATGGCAGAATTGTTAATTCACCAATAAAACAATAGTTTGGATTAATGACAATTATTTTTTTATGAAAATGAGGTTGTGATGAATAGTTTGTACTTTTATAAGTTCCTTCTTCATATCTAATTTGACAGCCCTTACTTTCTAGAGTTGTCTTCATGATTGTTTTATTAAAGAGATCCATTTTCAAAGTCTAAGTTCAGTCTATTGAACAATACCAATGTAAGCTTGCTTTACACACAACACTTGAAACGTCGGTCATGCATCACCACAGAGCTATCATGCATTTATGAATTTCAAAGACATATTAACCTTTTTCTCCTCTAAGTAGAATTGAATGTGCGGACGTGTGTGTTCTTAAATGGGGAATTTGTCTTGAAGGCAAGTACTGTATGCGATTATGGGGTCCTAAAAGCCAAACGCTCTACCATGCCAACTTCGAAGATAACACCAGAGGCTCACAGGGATGAAAGTGTATTGTTTTCAATCTTTTATAATAAAGATGTTTACACACATGGATGACAGTGTACTCATTGAACTGTACTTAAACAATTCTTCAGAAGAAAACCAAAATATTTCTTTTTATAAAAAATGTCACATGATGTGTCTTTTTTGCACCAACTGGATAAGTATGCTCGGTGATAAGTCGTTTGGCATCTAATGAATAACTCTAAATTGATTAAGATTTCACTTGTGTTATTGCAGTATAAAGAGCCCATCGAGGGCTTTCATATTTAGTGACACCCAAAATGTCACTTACCCTCTGGTTCTGAAAATTCGATATGATATTTGTAAATCATTTTAAGATTTAAAGAGAAATGTTTGGAGCAGCTGCACTACAGATAAAGTTTAGGACTGAGATGTTAAATAAAGAAGCAATGCATCACCATATCAACTGTCCCAGTGGACTACAATCCAGTTTCATTTTGAGTGTTTCACGAATTATGACTTTGAAATCTTGGTACCAAAACACCAAGCAATTTAAAACATGGCTCTGCACTGACCCCTAAAATATGTGTGTGATTCTAATGATATCATAATCAAGATACTTAACGTAAAAATCTGTTCAAACAGTCTTAACAATGTTACAGAGGATGAGAACATCAGTCATGGACATTTATTTTTTCCATTATTTCTTCATTGTTGTTATACATGAATATTTTTATGCCTTTTTCATCCAAGAACTTAATTTTTTCAAAATATTTAAATTTTACGCTTAGATTACAACATAACGTGCACTTGGATGCAGCTATCTTAACGAGACAAACATATTTTGAAATTGCAAAAATTTAAGTGTCGGAACAAAAGATGTATTTTATCTAGAACCGAATACTTTTCAGAGCGATGAGGTTTGTAAAATATCAGCGCGTTTCAGGGACACATTGTATTACATGTAAAGCAAACAATAATATTTGTTTTAGCCAAGTCAAATGACCCCTTTTATAAAAAAATTAAGTAGTTTTAAAGGTTCTGTGTGTAAGTTTCAGAGGCCACTATTGGCGATGTAGTAAATTGCAACCTACAGCTCCGCTACGCCCCTCTCCCTCCCATTAAAGAAGCTACGGTTGCCATCACAGGACAAAAGGGTTCCGTAAATGACAGCGGCCATTATCGGTGGTGTTGATAATTGCAATCTACGTCTCACAGGCGAACAACAGATTGAAGTTACGGACACGGATGTCGTCGTCTGAGACAGCAGAGAGTAACCTTTGTTTATTTACAAAAAAATATATATAATTAAATTTACTCTAATCGTTATATTGAATATTATTGTTACTTTTTTAGCATTGTGTCAGGGATTTATTCGCTTATTTTGCATAGCATTTTTTGGCACGGTAACTTGGTTCGTAATTTACAGCCTATTGAAACAGCTTGCTAATGCTAAAGGCGTGTAATCTAACCGCAAAAGTCTTAGCAGACATTTTTCTCATCATCACAGAGTCAATCAGAGGACTTAACACAGGTAGTAAGAGGGAGAGGAAGAGGGGGGCGGAGAGGTAGGGGTGTTGGAGATGAAGGCAGGGCGAGGAGAGGCAGAGGAGCTAACGTTACCCGCGAGGACCGCACAAGAGAGGATGTGGAAGCCAAGCAGAATTATAATATAACTTACACCCGATTTATGCAAACTATGATTGTAAACATGATTTCTAACTTGATTTGTGCACGGCCATGCAACAAGGACTTATGATACAATTACAAAGTGCTAAAAATTTACAAGGAAAAACGCAACTTCACTTGATGATCAGCTCATCTATTAGCTAAAGCTATCAAACAAACATTTCACTTATATTGCGGAAATTAGACAAACTTACCGGTCCAGCAGAAAGCTGGCAACTTTGGAATCGCTTAGCAAACCTGTTTCCTGCTTCAGTGCCCTCCTTTTTGAAAAGAACCACGCCGATGTTTATTCGGGTTTTCTGCCTTTTTTGTCTCGACTTGGCCTTGCTGCATTGTATTTTCGATTTTTTGACGACACAGATTGACGCTCGGTCGGCTCGTGTGCAGAGTATGTGTGGTCCGCCATTAGCGCAAATTTCACTTCTTACTGCAACAAATAACCGTTTCTATTTCTAATATAAAACAAGTAAATTTTGATATTGTTCTTCCTCTTTTGCTAATCCTTCTATGTAGTGGCTTTGCAAGCTGTATATACATAATATAAACATTTCGGTTCATTTTGTAAGGTATTTCTTCACCACTCACAACATAGTTTTGTATTATATATTACATTTTGGTAAATAAATCCTTCAAAATGCTACACACCTTTAACAAACATTCCTTTAAAAAATTTTTTACTTGTGTGCATTTTGGGACAGCACAAAGGCACCAATGTATTTTGAGATATGTCAGTGCAAGCTTTTTTCAATTTGGACAGTTCTTACACTTATTTTAGTCAAGGAATAGTCTAATCCCTGTCCGGGAAACCACCCGTATATGTTTTATATTTCAACACATGCGCTGTTTTAATGACAAAAAAACCTTTTTGTTCAAGACAGTTCCAGACTGGGCATATCCTTTTTGTGGAAAACATGTTTATAACCAATAAAAAGAAAGGAAGCAGCGATGATGAAGAAAAGAAAAGCAAAGCGGGGATTTCATTTCTAGAAATTAATAAAAGGTTAAAACTAACCGTGCATGAGAAAAGTGCTTAGCAGTTGGTCAGTGGCTACAGGCTTTAATTCTGTGCGCAGATTTATAAACCTCCCCACCACCAGCGGCGCTCTCCTAAAACCCAGAATCCTGCAAGAGATCAATGACTCATGACAAAAAATGACAGACCAGTATAGTTTATCAGCATAGGTATACAGTTCAATAAATCTTAAAAACACATTTGTACACATTGTATTTTATGATTTGTACATTAAAATTAAATGTAAAGGGTGGTTTTGTTTGTTTGTAAAGTGTTCAACAAAAACTTTGACAGGGTAGGTGATCAACATGTCAGTCCCATTCTATAGTTGTGCCCTACAATGAGGTTTCTTTAAAAAAATATATAATAACAGATTTCAATATAATAGAAGCTTCTACAACCATTATGTAAAAATCCTGTTGCCCTAGTTAGTGTGTGAAAGTTACCTGTCCAGATGAAAAGCAGCAATTTCTGCATTATGCCGATCATACCCTGCATATGGCTCTCCCTCAACCACATAGTCCCTGTTGTACCTAATCATAAGAAGAAAGAAATTATATCCATATTAGAAAGCAGTCAAAAAAAAACAAGAGCAGACAACTATTACACAATAACAGGTGCAATGTATCCTGGTCCACACAATTGTTTTAAAAAAATAATATGTTAAATTGGAATTGTTTATGCCTTTATTTTTACCCTAGTGGACAGACATTTGGGCCAAAAATCAGTTTCATGGTTTTAACCGCAAGTCATTGAGAAACTGAGAGCATTAGAATCGCACAATATATCGCCCAGCCCTAATTCTCTGTTATCACTCATTTGCTTTTTCACTCTATAATTCACACACTCACTCTTCCCCTCACTCTCACTCTCTCAAAATCACTCACTCGTTTCCTTTTAACTGAACTCACATTCTCATTACTTTCTCTCTCGTTCCGCATTTCAATCACCATTCTCCTCACCTCTTGGGTTTGAATACCACTTTCTGTCCTCCATCAAGCACCAGCAGGGCTTTAAGCTGGGTGCCTTTATAGCCCACGTCCGCCCTCTCCACCCGTGCAGTGGCCAGAGCGTTCAACACCGCGGCTAGCTCCGGTGTTTCATCCGGGTACACCTCTCGTGGACCGACCCACTGTGCTGCCACTTCCCAGGGCGACTGCAGTGTGTGTGTGAGGCGAGCTCCTTTGGCCAGGGCCAGGTTGGCCTCCATCTTACGGAAGGCACGGAGGTCGCGGCGACTAACAGCTGATCCCTCGCCCCCATCCAGAAGAAAAACCTTGGCCAGGCCAAGGAGAAAGAGCACAGCGCACAGCACCACCACACGCTGCTTTAGCTTCATCACCTCCCACAGCCAGATGCCCGCCGGGGGTCCACCACCACGCCTGAGTCTGCCGGAGGATGCGCTCTCACGCCTGGGGCATGGCACTGCCCGTCGTCTGCCCAGCACCACCACAGGACAGGAGGTGGACAGGAGTGGTTTAAACCACTGGAGTGTGATTTGATGACACCTCCTGGGAGAAAAGGAAGATGTAAGACAAAAAAAATATAGAGAGAGGGAGCATGGTAGTTGTGTTTTTACGGAGCACAAATTTTGACTCAAGTGTACGAGTGATGATTTATATTGTTTGACTGCCTTGAGCCTTGAAAAATCAGAGAACTGAAGCAAGCACCGCGATGCTATGGTGAAGGCTTTCTAGCAGAGAGACGTTGGAGAGCAAGATCGTCAAAACATCCCCCCCGAGGAGGTTGCTTTGATTCTGATTATTATGTGTGTAACATTGGTTTTGCTGTTTGTCAGAACCAAGATACAGTATGTTGTTGTGGTAATATTGGCTGTGTGACGGAGACATTTTGAGCAACATCTTTTATTGCCTTCGCTTGTTTTAATCATTTCCGTTACTATTTGTGTGGTCTAAACAATCATAAAACTAAGCACTTAAAGCTAAACACATGCCTGTGTTGCAGTTGCACAGCACGTTTGAGAGCGGCAGAGTAATGCAGGAAGGGGCATGTTCCTTTTGCGTAGTAGTGTGTTTGTTTTGTTGTCAAATTCAAATAACAACAGTTACAGAAATCGCTTACGGCACCTTTAACATGACAACTTCTTACACACCAAATAGGGGTGTGACGAGACACTTATCCCTAGAGACGAGACACGAGACTGGGTTCACGAGAACGAGAAGACATTTTTAGACTGAAAGAAATGTCTCTAGATTCTTTTTTTCTTTTTTCTCAATTCCCATTGATGAAATATATAGGGAAAAATGTATTAACATTTTATTTTACATTACATTATATTACAAAATGTTTTGTCACAATTTCAACTGGCAGGCATTAATTGTACAAATATTATGCTTTGTTTTCTTAACAGGTGCAGCTTTTAGTAAAGAGATATGGTTGTTTTCTCTATATGCTTTTGCATAATGCTCATGTTAGCAGAGGTGGCGATCATATCACCAGTGTTGGGGAAGCTACTATGAAACTGTAGTTAGATAAGCTACAAGCTACTCATCAATAAAAGTAGTTAAGTTACAGCTTAGTTACCCATTTGAAAAAGCAGTTAGCTATACTACAAGTTACTATAAAAAAGTAGCTAGCTACATTGAAACTACTTTTAGAGTTTCATGGTATATAAAGAATAACTGATTCATTGTTAATGAAAAATATTTTAAGAAAACTATGTAATACAATACAGTTATGATTTCAATGTTATTTTATTTTGTAAACTACACAGTACGCAAGTTAAAGTTAAACTCAAATTTATCTCAGTTTGCTAAATGTAGACAACAAAAAGAACAGACAACAAAAAGAACAAATGTTGGGCCAAATAACTCACCTGTATGTGTTTCCTTAAATTTTTGCTTAAAGTCTTTTAAAAATGTTTTGCTTAGTTTTGGACAGAATACATAAAAACGTGTAACCATTACTGTTTGCATCTTTAAGAGACATGAACTTGGACAAATAAGGCCATGGGCAATTAATCACTGAGGGTCAAGCCATCCGCCGTTTAGATGCGCAGATATTGAGTGGTTTACCGTAAATTCCAGGAACGCTGCTTTTAAAGCTTTATTTGAATGTAGAGGATCCGTGTCTCTTTTCAATAACCTATTTTTAATAAGTAGAAAAAACGGATGGTGGGTTTCAGTTGGGGCCGTCCCACAATATATGCACACCATATGGATTTTTTTACTGTAGCATTTTGGAAAAATACCCAGTTTTCCACTTTAAAAGGATATAGAAACATTATACATCTTCCGATTCTGAATCTGAAATTCAGTCGCCATGCCTTGCTCCATCCTGGATGGATGTGTGTGTGTCGAGTTAACTTCGGCACATTCACGTAATCATCAAACGCATCTGAATACTGTGCGTAAGCTGCGAGATGCGTCACAGGACAATAGCTGGCAGTAATGCAAACATTTTCAGTATTAAGTAAGGTGACGACGCATGTGCTCAGTGCGCTGCACTACTTATTGCTTTAAAGTTCGTCGCAATGGAATGTAGCAAGTAGCGTTTGGGCACGCTACACCGCTACTTGCTTGTAAAAGTATTTAACTACCGGAAAAGCTACACTGTTTTAAAAGTAACTTAACTACCGTTAAGCTACAGAAAAATGTAGTTAAGTTAGTAGCGTCGCTACTTGTAGTTAGCTACTCCCCAACACTGCATATCACACAGTCAATCCTCCTTCCTCCACTGACTGAACCCTCATAGCATTCAGAGAAACAGTTAAAACTACATAAACAAATAATTTTTTATGCTTACATGCACATAAGTAGGAGACAGATGATCTGTTTTTGAAGAGGTTTGCCTGTGAATGTATTTAAAATAATGTAATGTGAACTTGCAATTGCTAAACTTGTGGTACAGGCAGCACGAACTGCTGTTAACACTCGCACTTAGAGAGACGCGAGAATGTAAAAAATCTGTATGTAACAGCAAAAATCTGAGTATTGTGCAGTTATTAGCGTGTTCTGTACAGAAATGAAAACAGGTCACATCACAACAAAATGTGCACTCACACAAATGCTCCCAGATATATTTTGAGGTCACACAGTTTAAACTTAGAGCCCAACACCCCATCATGCTAATTGCGTGAGGATATTGTGTTCTTGCGGGACACATCGGATCTCGCAAGATCTCGTCACACCCCTAACACTAACCATATCAGATTCCCCGAAGGTATGATTTGAAGTGTAGCCTGGTATTGTGTACAGGGTGGAGTCAACACCTGCCTTTGTCTCAGCTATCTGCTACTGGCTGATCAAGATGGAGGAGTCCTCTTCTCATGGTTTCTTTTGCATCTCTCAGCAGTCTTGATCTCCTTGAGAAAGTATGAAATGAAAAAAAAAAAAAACTAAACTTAATTGGTGGCACATGACATTATGCAGTTATGGCACACTGCAGGTATATAAGTCTATAAGCAATTTCACTTGTACAGATGCTCACATGCACACAGACGGCCTATCACTCTGATTCAATTTCACACTAAATAGTTCAATTTTAAGAAGGTATTATAATGCTAATCAGGTTTGTGACTCTCCAAACCCATATCAACATAAATTAGAGATTTTTTCAAACACACACACACAAACAAACACTTTAAAACCTTCATCCGCATTGCTCAAAAGCAGAGACATATCCTCATATTCACGATTCATATTCAGTATGAAGAAGAAAACTTCTATGGATATGTAACTCATGCCAACAATCAATATGAACACCTATAAATCGTTCACGACAGATCTATGCCCTCACATGGTCTGAATTTAGAGGAAAGACCCTCACAGGCAGTAGTAGCATTCAGACTTACCCAAAATACAATGCTGTGTCCCGAGCCCCAGCAAACAGCCTAAACACTCATCCCTTCCTGATCTGAGCCTGGGGCTTATCTATGTTTGAGAGCTCTGCCACTCCAAAGACTTCAACTAAACACACACACATAAACACACACACACATTTATACTGCAGGGTTCAACAATATTTTCTTTCTGCTGGCCCAGTCAAATTTGTATTTCAGACATTAATCTGCTCCACCAATATTTACTGGCCCTGGTTAAAAATAGGAAAACGTATGTCTGAATCTACTTCATAGCTAGAGTTGGGCATTGTTCGAATTTGATCAATTCCAATTCCAAAGCACCATCTTTTGTATATCTACACATATCAATAATTTTTTGTCAGATTTATTGCAATTTCTATCACCATAGTTTATCCACAAATATCATTGTTAAACTCAAGTTACTATAAAACTATGGCAAATGTGTGGTCATTGTGCTTTACAAGAAATAACATAGTGAACTATAATTACTAGAGTAAAAATATGGTTTATTTGCTTAAGGGCTTAAGGGCACAAGTTGACTCGTGCACAATTCTGAAAATGTGCACGCATGAACTAAAATGAGGAATTACAATTTTTATTTTATAACAAGAATTCCATTCCTAACCTTCCGATTGAAGAATGGGAACTGATTTTCAATTCCCAACCTATTTATAGATTTCATAAAAAACCCAAAGAGCCTATATTGCAAAGATTGGGAACATTCACATAAAACAGAATCCACAAGTCACAACCCAACATGAAACAAATCGTAAAATGCCAAATATCTGTGCTTGCAAGCAATAAGTATGATCAACAAACGAAAGACCTACTGACATGTGGTGCTGTCCCGATACTGCAAGCAATCCCTCTATCAACTTGCTTGAAACTCACATTTTTACAGTCGAGACTACCATCATTTTCTGTTCTCCTATATGTAGTATGTGGAATCAATCCACACATGATAACTGGATGAAGGCAAATGTTTGTCAGACATCCCCAGAAATAATTCATTTAATGAATTTACATGACAGTCCTTGATTAAATATTGCTATACAGATCTGAGTTGTCTTTATCTGTATGGTCCCTTTATCAAGACCAAATAGGCGTCCCTAGACTTTAATCATTAGATAAGATGCTTATAAAAAAAAACGGACTAGTACAAGCTACAGGCATTCATCCATTGATATAATTTAAGATCACAAAAACAATGTTCATCAAACGATCAGAGTCCGTTTCTTGGCATGGCAACACCCAACTCGCAAACATTGTAAAAAATCATCAATCTTCTAAAACAAATGACACGCCATTCATCAATAACAGCTGTGTGTACAGAACCTGCACAGGTGAGCTACCTTGGATTTATGCAGAAATGCTTTTGACTGGGTGGACTGCATACAGCACATCCTGTCCACGCAAGCACTAATGATATACAATAAAACCATTCATATGGATTCTAGGTACACGGATAATATGTTTTTAATCACACCTACACTAGTAACGTTAGATGATAGACAAGAAATAAAAAAGTCCTAACAAAGAATTTTATGTAAAAGCAGGCAACCTTTTAGATTTATGAAAGCCCATAAGATACTCATCATTATTGACGGACTGGTCCGCTGCTGTCAAAAGCATACAGGCGTTTAAACACATGTAACACTACAATTTCTTTATCCCTAAAAGCAAACAGATTCGTACCGTTTGTATAAGATCTTACAAATATGTGCTTTCTCGTGAAATGTATATGTAAATCTAAAAATTAAACCTCACTCTGTCTTTTAAAAGCAAGAGTGGCTAGCACAGGTTAGCCTGCTAGCCAATCGACCGCTTTAACGCGATTCCCTCATATTACGATAACAATAAAACACGATAAAACCGACTTTCAAACGGCTCGCCGAATCTCTGTGTATGGGTGACTGTCTGTGATGTTAGTGAGGTAGTCGTAGCTTTTAGTCACGGCACGGCTAACAAGCTAACAGTGAAACCCTGACATTTAAATGTATCGACTCACCGTCGCGCGACTGACAAAACATGTCAAAGGAAAAATCCCAACGGTCACTCGACACTATTATCATCAATATACAGCTGCCTGTCATTCAGATTTCTTTCAGTATTACTGGTCTTACATGTGTTTCAGTCTCAATCGCGCTGTACTCTTCCTGAATCGGTGGCTGTGCACTTACATTCACACCAGCGAGCCCTCAGAGTCTTAAAGGAATAGTTCACACACAAATGCAACATTGACTAAACAGCTCGTTTGTTTAAACCTATATTGATTGTTCCTTAGATTTTAAAAACTGGACAATGGACAAACATTGCGACAAAAACGTTTCTGAAGCTAAGTAGAATTGCCAAATGTACTGTATAAGTTAGGGGTTGGAACATAAACGAATTAAAAATGGTTAGACTGAATTTACTTTAAATAAAAGTGTCTGTCAAATGCATAGTTTATAACGAATAGTGACAAGGCAGTTTCACTTTTATTGTGTTCAAAAGAAAGTCGGCAAGAGTAAAGGATGAATTTTGTGAATATATTTGGTAAATAAACGCTAAAAGTGACATGATCTGACAGTATTAATTTTAACATAAATAAAGAACATAACTCTCAATCTATACTGCACAATATTGTAGAATAGGTATAATTATTGACTGGCGATCGTAACGCTTGTGAACAGCAGGGGGAGTTGTCATACAACACTACATAGCTCTAGCACCTTAATTTAAAACCGCAATGACTATAACATTTTTATACATGCTCATTTGCAAATGTGCTACAGGATTTTCAATATTACATTATTGAAGAACCCTAGCCCTACAAGGAACCAGGACATTTAGTAGAAAGGATAATTACTGTTCACAGATAAGCATCTCGGGTCCTTGTTTACACACTGTAGATGCGTTTTTTCATTCTGATCACAAGAGGATGACGCTACATAGCATATATTTGGTAAAATAAAGGCTAATCAATTTTGAATAAAAAACTAGATTTAAATTCTGATTTAATCACCAAGTTCCAAAAAACATTCTCATAAATAGCAGTAAAAGTTTTACTTATGAAAATAAGAAATACATTTTAAACTTAAGAAAAGGGCAGTGTAGTATGGATGATGTCAGCAAACGTACAATCAATGTCCACAGTGATTTGCTGATAGAGGACAGGATATGATGTCACCATATTAAAAATAAAGATTTAAAATGTGCCATATTCAAATAAATATTTTAAATGTAGGCTAAGGCTCACAAACTAAATGAGGACACATTCTGTGAATTCTCAGCCTCTTAGCCTACATGTCTGCCTTCATAAAGCAGAAGTAATTCTTTTTTTAGTGGCATTCAGTTAACATTGCATTTTTATCTTATTTCTATAATGTTACAATAAAATAGAAGAATAGTAAATTGGTTAACCCTTTGTTAGCCTCATCTAAGAATGAAATTCAGGTTCAAGTAAATTTGCCACATGAGAAATTTAAGGTCCAATGCATTGTGGCAAACACCCTCAGCACCTTTTAAATGAATGTTACTGCAGGAAGTCATACGCCACAGGCACAGAGTCAGCAAAAGAGCACACAGAAGGCAAATGGATTAAAAAACATACAACCAAAGGTTTTTATTAGTTTGTTTTGGCCTATCTAGGACCCAGGAGCACATCTCTTAGGTCAAAGGTCATAGCGCTACTCTGGGCCATCGGCCCCTGAGGTCACGGGGTCAGACAGGAGAGATATAAAGTGAGTAGGAGCAGGTGATACAGGATGGCACAGAGTGAGACACACTCACGCACACACAAGGAAATTCATTTCTTAGTCTCATTACGAAACAGTATCAGTTCTTTGTTATACATCATTACATACACAAGTGATGCAGCAGAGTTTAGAACAAAAACGGCAGGTAGGATCAGAAGTCCATAAATTAACATCACAGGTGTATGTACTTGTATGTGTATGATATCATATGCATTGCACAGATACAGACAGTAAAATGACATGGTTATAGGAAGTTGGAGATACAGTGAACTTCACAAAAAAAAGACAAAACAGCATTAACTTGTCCCAGATCAAACAAACCTCCACCTCCCAAAATTGGTTAAACCAATAAAAAAACTATGAACAAATATAAGCCCAGTTAATTAAAACAATATTAATATTATTGAAGAGAGAATGCAGGATGTAGTGTGAAAAATGGTAAACTGAAACATATCTGATCAGATTATTGTCCATACAAAGTTTCTCCCTCGAACTATTCTTTAACATCACCTGACATATTTATGAATGTTTTGGAGAGAGAAAGCTTCAGTAGAGAAAGATTAGAGCTCTTCAAGTGTCTAGCATTGTTATTTATTTGGTCCAAGTCCCAGTGAAAAGGTAGAGGACTTGTCAAATTATATCACTAAAGTGTACGTGATGTGACGTGTATGAGCATACAGGCACTCTACCAGCAACCCTCATTGTCATGTAATAAAGTATTCCTCATTTCTAGAACCTTCTATTTTAATCCTCCTGTGTGTGACCACATGGGTCATTCGGCTTTATAAATAAACTAGATGCAATTTCCATGAATGTGCCCCCATGACTGCTCAGATATGACAAATCAGTTTTTGGGGAAGAAGTACATCAAAGTTTCAATCACAAATTCTTCCACTTTCCATGGACCATGTAAACGTTTATCCAACATGACAGACTTTCAAGTAAAAGCATCTCGATCTGAGTCACTTTTACTTTGCTATGAACCTTGGAAACTTAGTCCAAGAATCCAGATCTCCAAAGCTTTAGTCAAAACCCAAAGTTCTAACACCTGACATTAAAAGCTCAGTACAAATGTATATAAACAAAAACTACCTCAGATTACTTAAACGCCCACAAATAGCATTCCATAAATGTTTAAGTATTGCCTGTGTTGTGCATGTCATATATCAAATAAAATTATGCCCTATAGTCTTTCTTATGAGAGACACCTTATTAAAAAGTGCCATCACAAAAATATTCTTTTAGGAATACGAGCAACAAAACACACACAGTTTTTCATTCCTCTCCACATTTTCTAATTTTAACACCTCGTGTCCCGTGCCGAAACACTGAAAATAAGGAAAAAATTGACATGCTGATAATCTGTGATCAAAGTTAAAAAAAGCTGATCTGATTTTGATTCTGATTTAAAGCCCTAGTCTTGTCCTATGATATATAAATGCCAAGTGTAAAAAACGATGAAGCGAAGACATTTCATTCTTAAAGTTTGCGGGACACAAGACTTTGAACCCCAGTGAGACGTTCCACACAACGGGGAGACAAGCATGGAATCACGCACAGGTCCATGAAATCCCAAGGAAATAGATTTGGAATATTCTTGAAAAATGACTATAAAGATGGACCCCTCTAAATTAACATCCTGATGCATCCTGGCCTTCAGATGAAACGCTTCTGCAAAACAGTGATGCTATTTATTTGTTCCTCTCCCAAAAATTGATATAGACAGAGCAAACATATATATGCACACAAACTGGGTTGTGCCAGCCAAAAGCAAACAAATATCAAACCTCCCGTCAGATGTTCTCTCGAAAGATAAAACAAAAATGGCTCAACAAAAAAGAAAATGTCCATACTGTTGAAGCCGTGCCGAGTTGTGGCGTTTCTTGACGAGACAAAATAATGTAACATGTTTACGTAACAGACTTTTAAAATAATCTAGACATGTGCAACTATCCCAGTAATACTGAAATAAAATAACATAAAATTAATCAAACCACAGTAAAAGCAAAAGGAAAAAAACATTAAAAAGAAAATACATAACAAAAGTTAACTTCTAACTGTTAACACGCCACCCCTGCTCCCACAATTTCAAATGAAAAAGCATTTGTAGACTGAAAAAAAACATAAATTATAAATGGGACCAAATACATGTTTGGAGATGTAAACCTACTGACTGTCGCGCTCACTGACATTCACAGCTTTCAAGTGACTGTAAAAGTGTGAAGAAAGAGTTTTGTTGACTTTGAGTTTGAACTCGGGTAAACAAGTGTGCTCTCAGATGAACCTGTTTTGCTCTTCCTGTGAATATCATAACATGTTATTGTGACATTCATCCATAGTACCCGGGAGTGTATCTTTCAACATCTCATGGTTCAAAGTGACTTCTTTATCTCTTCTTCAACAGTTACAATTTTAGATGCCTCGTAATAAAATTAGATAAAAAGGTTACAGAAACTGAACAAGATTACTAAAGTTGTTAAAGAATGCGGATTCGTTTCATCTGGAATCAATCGAAAATCTGAATCCTTTCTGGTAATAAGCGTGGGACTTTCATTTTCCGCAGTTAAACCTGCTTCTGAAGAATCTTGCGTCACTCTCACATAAGTCTAACTCAAGCATGTGAAAAGACAATTGCCGACGATTGTGTGATTTTGTGTCTGCATGTAAGGGTTGGTCATCCAGAGAAAGATATTTCTAAGTTGTTGTGGGTGATTCTGGGGTAGGAAGTATTGATCAGATTTTTTTAACAATCAAATAAAAAAGAATAACAGCAGCAAGCCATGATGATGTAAAGGTTGGGTAAACAAACTCCAGAAGTCTGTGAAGAGTCCAAGACTGAGGTGCTCATGCATTCAGGAATGCTTTCCAGAGTTCCTCACTTTGGACGACTGAGGATGTGTAAATAAAAAACAAAGAAATCAGGTTCATTTCAGATTTAGATGCCAGTGGAGGCGACAACATTGCTGCTGGGGAAATCCATCTCTTTCGAACACGCACACGCACACACACACTCTGCTTGTTAAGGCAGTGGTGCAAGAGAGCTTGCTGTGGGGCTCAGGCTGGGTGATGGCAGTGGAAAAGCTCCAACACACGAAACGATGGAGTCTTTAGCTTTTTAATTTATCTCCGGCCTCATTGCCCCCCTCCCTTCCGGTAATCCTTGTATTCGTCTGCTCTCAACTCATCCAGTCGTTCATTAGCTCCCAATGTTTTTGATGCGTCCTGGTCTCATTCATTCAAAGGACATTAGATTCGCTGGGACCTGTGAGAGGTAGAAAGAGAGAGATTTGAACAAAGTTGAACATATTACACATTGCCTGTTTTCGTACATGTTTTTTTTTCTTTTAAAGCTTCAGTGCGTAATTTCCGAAACACTATCTGTACTTTACAGTGAAACTTTTTTCACACAGATTTTTCAAACACTCCCACCCTTTTTCTATTGTTCACATAGGGAAGTATTCCTGCCAGACATTGACACATTGGGCCATTCAAACAGAGAAATGTGGGGAAAAAAACAAAGCCACGACTGTTTGCTCTTTAAAGGGCGCTCAACAAACATGGCATGTTAAAACCATCAGTCTGTACTGATTTCAGATAAATAAATGAACTGTTCACTTGTTTCAATAAACCATTATGAAAAAACACATTTAATGTAATAACCGCTGAAAACCTCAATGACTGTCTGCTAATTTTTTCTTTCCTGAATCCAATTTGAAAAGGTTATTTACTAAACTGTGAGGACTTCCACATACAATGGCTTCTTAGAAACAATTAACATAAACAATTTTGCTTAAAAACAGAGCCTTTCAATGGCAATGGTCTGACCATTAAAGTGCACATTGCATGTTCTTAAGTAAGTGAATGCTTTCTGCTTAACATACACAAACCTCACCTGTTGCCTGTTGCTTTGACATGCCGCACTTAAATGTTTGAACCATAGTAAAGCGTTCATTCTGCTCCCTGCCTGGAACTTATATGAGTTTCCTGTAAACACAAAAACGGACAAAGAGCAGATTTTAGAGAAAATACTGTATGGACACTATACAGACAGTGCCACCCATGCGGGTAAAGGGGCATTTGTTTGGGTGGCTCTACAGCGGGGGCACTCAGGGTGCAAAACTACGTATTCACACAGAATCAATGCAGGCCTACATGTGCACTGATTTTAAACAGATGAGCAGTACCAGCAGGTATAAATGTAAATATTGCAATTGTTTTTCCCATGCTACTGCAAAAAAACCTTGGTCAGTGTTGTTCAGACAATTCTGTCGGAAAATTAATTGGCTGTGTGATTGGCTGTGGCTGACTCACCGTGCTCAGAGTCTGTCAGCATGAAGACGTCGGGATGCTCCAGGTCATCTGCCATCATGGCCATCAAGCCCACAACAGGAACCGTTTTGCTGGCACTTGACTTAAACTGTAACGAGACAGACAATGTATAACAATAATATATATTAAATTAATTAATTAATATATTAAATGCAAAAATGTTTCTGACCATTGGGTGACCTTAAGGAATGATGTATAATGTACATATACAGCCCCAGAAGAAAATAAAAGACCACTCCAGTTTTGAATTTCAACAGAAACAAACCTCAGGAATGGCCAAGTCAACACCAATGAAACGATTGATAAAATTGCAAAAACATCAAAGTTCTAAAAAAAAAAGGTGTATTCCAATAAATATTTTGAACTGATCCTAAAATACATGTAAAAACATTAGAATTGTGTAGTTTAAAAGTGAATATCAAATTATTTGCATTATTTAAGATCTGCAAACATTGTATCTTTTATGTAATTCTGACCTGTTTCATTTTTCTGCAAATAAATGCCTTTTTTATCAAATTTATCAGGAATGTGGGAGAAATTTTGCGTCTTCACACAATAAACAAAACAGATCATTTTACTTAAATATATAATATAAAAATAGTAAATAAAATAAAGAAAAAATGATAAAAGACCACTCCAAAACTATTTTCAAAGGCTTTAGGTCACACCTCATAGGTCCCCCAATCTTTTTGATTCCAAAAACATATAAAGTGTTAAGCTGTGTGTGTCTCTTATCCACATGTGCTTTTCATTAATTCTGTTATTGTGTGATAGCTAGGCCCATTTGAGATTCTTTAGCATCCAAGAAGGATTTTTCAGACACCAGGTATGCTGTCTGTTAGCAGCATACTTTATTTTTTGATCCGTCCTGGCTCCTAAGTGTATACCTCCTGTACTGTGTCACGATCCTGTGACCACCGCCCCGGGTTTCTGTCTGATTGACTCCATTCTGTGGAACTTTCCTGGCACACACAATGCATGCATCTACTAGATACAGGCTCGCTGGACCATGTACCATGAGACCACATGTCATACTGACTTCATTACATGGTGACGCATCTTGCTGAAGGTAAAAAATATGTTTCCTCCCTCGTAAATGACGAGTGTCATCAGTTTATCTGTTATGATGCAAGCTGTATCAGTCTCAGATGGACCACCCTGGGACTGTATAATGTATATCGCACGCAAAGATGAATAAGGCTGGTAAAAATCAACTTAGATCAAATCTTATAAACTTGCAGCAGAATTTTTAAAGTCGAATGGGTTAGGTTTTTATTCGTAAACCAAAAATATACAGTGGATTTAAGAACTAGTATGATTTACTCAAAAATAAAAATATGTTTTCTTCAAAATCACATGGTATACGGTATTATTGTTAAAATATTTCTTTGAAATACAATATTGATCTTTATGTGGTTGTGTAGTGTATTTACTGTGCTTCATTAGCCGGGTTTCCATCCAAAGTTCGCATAAAACATTTGCGAATAAGCACTGTTCCCATCCAACTAGTCAACCGTCACTTCCTTATATAATGCCACTAAATATCAGTTAGAAATGTAAGAGAAGCCACTGAATATAATAATTTTATAGCATTTCTGATGCTGTGTAACAAGATCAGTACTTTGGTTAGTCAGGTTACGTCGTCTCATAGTGCAGTGAAGTGACTTCTTGGAAGAATTTATTCGTGATATTTATGATTTCCATCTCCCATTATTCGCATTAACCCTTTTTTCGAAAAAAGGTTTTTAGCGTACGATAATTTCGAAATTTAGCGTTTCCATCACATGTTTCTGATGCGAAACTTGTAATGTGAATAAAACCAGAGTGATGGAAACCCGCTTACTGTCATAAAGAATTCTTCAAGGTTCAAGAAAAGCTTCCTTATAGGCTAAATACAGTTTATTCATTTCTCTTACTAGATATTAACAGACACATGACCCAGACATGTTCAGACAGGTTTCATGATACCTAACCATGTTCACCACAACAACTACCCCACAAGCTGTACTCATATTTTCCACCAGTTTATTTTGTGTTGTCTGTACAACCCATTGCCCTTTGCCAACTATTTGAACAAACTTTTGTTGCATTGCAGTCTATGTAGTCAGAATTTCATATTTATCCACACATAAACTTCATGAAAATTTTGAAACATAACTTTCATGTTGGATGGCCCTTCTGGATGGTGCTTCTAGGCGACAATATAGTCAAGTCTTTAAGTTAAAAGACATAGTTTGGTTTACAAAAATGTGTGTGTGAAAGTATCTGAGAAAGTAGGAAAAACTTACATGCTTTCTTTCTGTGGCTTTGAGGGACTTAGCTGTATAGTAGTAAAGATGATTACCACAAAGAGCCACCCAATACTTAGTCCACGCTGCCACCTAGAGAGAATGCATGAAAATAAACATTAGTCCACACAAACACAAGACACAGTTTAAGGCAGCATTTCAATGTTCTACTTTTCTTTAGGAGGATGTTTTGAGTTTGGGTTAAGGTGAGGTTATAGTTTAAACTACACTCACCAAAAGGATTATTAGGAACACCATAGTAATACTGTGTTTGAGCCCCTTTTGCATTCAGAACTGCCTTAATTCTACGTGGCATTGATTCAACAAGGTGCTGAAAGCATTCTTTAGAAATGTTGGCCCATTTTGATAGGATAGCAACTTGAAGTTAATGGAGATTTGTGGGATGCACGAAGCTCTCGTTCCACGAAGCTCCCGTTCCACCACATCCCAAAGATGCTCTATTGGGTTGAGATCTGGTGACTGTGGGGGCCATTTTAGTACAGTGAACTCATTGTCATGTTCAAGAAACCAATTTGAAATGATTCAAGCTTTGTGACATGGTGCATTATCCTGCTGGAAGTAGCCATCAGAGGATGGGTACATGGTGGTCATAAAGGGATGGACATGGTCAGAAACAATGCTCAGGTAGGCCGTGGCATTTAATCGATGCCCAATTGGCACTAAGGGGCCTAAAGTGTGCCAAGAAAACATCCCCCACACCATTACACAACCACCATAATTGCATTAATGTGAAATTGAACAGGTGTTCCTAATAATCCTTTAGGTGAGTGTATAAACGAGTGTAAACACAATAGAAATCTATGGAAAATCTTAATTTGGATCATAGTAATCATGTGTGCGAGTAAAAACTCCAAAGATATATACAGATATAAAATCAGATATTCAGTAGTGGCAGACCAAACATGCACAGGAGATAAAGGTCTCTCTGCTCCCATGTCTAGACTTTAATGCGGTTTCTTTTACTACTTTGGCACCATTCATAGATTCTCTGAACAAACCAGCTGGGTTTGATGGAGCTAATAAGACACATGATTGACAGTTAATAGCTTATAGCATAACAATTAAGGACTGGGAGAAAAACTGTATAAAATAATTTGTATATATGTTTTTAGTTTGAAGTTTTCTATTCATTCATTTAATCTCCTAACTAGCACAATTATACAGATTGTATTTTTTGGATGAGATGAGATTAACAGGAGAAGAGAACACTTGGCAAGCGTGAGAGAAAGTAACTTGGAAAGATCAGGGAAGACAGAAGAAAGCAATAAGGCTCTAAGAGTTGGAACAGATATGAAGCTATTAAGGACTCAAGTTTAAATACTAGAACACTTGCCAGAGCACTATATGTGGTTGCTGTATGAGTTCTGAGTGGTTTCGAGTGCATTGTACATGGTAGATATAGTCTGTGATTTTTTTTAGTTCATAGGGGATATAAATGAGGAGTTAAAATGTTGCTATGCTCTCACCGTTGGCTTCTTGCCCTCCTTGAGGACAGTTTTCCTGCGCAGGACGCCCTGAACTGTGACGGCCCCTGGGTACAGATGCACAGCCAGCTCCTCCGACTCAGCAGAACTGCAAACACACACATACAGAGGATAAATCTACACACTGCGACATGTGACATGTACACACACTTAAATATTTTGTAAAGATATATTTAAACACCACACCCCAAAGTCATCATGTGAAGAGAATGGCCGTGTTTGAAAGGCAAAGGGCCAGGAAAGGTGAGAAAATGAGTCATTTGTGAGGAAAAGGGTTGCAACACAAAAAGTCTGCCATCATTTACTGACCCTCATGTGGTTCCAAACCTTTATGACTTTGAGCAAAACAGGAGATATATTGCATACAGTTTTATTGTATGGTAAAAAGCTAAATCTTCTCATGTTCTGCTGACTTTTATACAGACTTTGAAGAAAATAAAGGGGGTTTGAGAGTTCTCATTGTTTGGGTGTACCATTCCTTTAAAACTGAAGAGATAATATTGCCTAAGTGTGTTTCAACTATTTTGTGTGAGTTTCTCTGACAGGTGTGAGTGTACTTACATGATCGTACCAAATTCTCCATCTCCATCTCCAGCAAGAATGATTAAAGCAACTACAGCTAAATATTACCATTTTAGACATTTTCTCTTCACAAGATATAAATAATTTGAGTACTAAATAATGTGTCATGTGCACATACTTAAAAATACAACTCAAAATAACAGTAAACCGTGATAATTGTAGGATGAAAGTCATTTTACACAATTATAGTGTTTCAAGAAATTAAGTACTCACTACAATGGCAAACATATAGTGTGTTAATGTATTTCACAAGAAAAATATTAATGTGTGAATCCACACAGAATAAAGAATATCCTTAGGGGCGATTCACATTTCGAGTCTTTTGCATGCACAAGTTCATTATTTTAAATGTATGCGCGCTCAAATAGGGAGTGCTGGAGTACACACGTCACGCAGATTTCTCTAGGCGTCGCATCGAGATGGAAATTACAGAGTGCTGCACACACAGCCATTTTAATTATACCCCTGAATGTGGACAAAGATCAATGACAGAAAACACATTGACACCTTTCTGTATTGTGTAAACTCAACTGCAGTATTCTGTGTGGTCAATGTTATGCTGTATTCACACCAAACGCGAATTGGGCGAGTAAATTACATACAAAGTCATTGCAAATACATGAATAGACATGAACTGGGCGCTGCGATTGGCGTGTATGTGCGTCAAACGCGTAATCCGTGCAAATTGAAACATTTTGCATAAAGTGTAATGTTTGTGTTTGAAGGAAAGAAGCCACAGCATTCAAGATCATACTCCGGTGGCTTTTGAAGATTTCGATTAGCAGCAATAAGCTAAGACTGAAGCATTAGAAACAAAACCACACACAGGTGATTCAGAAAACGCCCACCACCTGATTTCACAGCAGGAAAACACACACCAGCAGAACTGCACACAGCAGTCTGTTCTTTGTAGCTCAAGGGTAGTCAGATAGAGAAAGACCCTGGCAGGGGTTGGAGGGTTGTCGAGTTACCTGCTGGGCCTGAGCGATCCTCTGCAGGACATGCGGCCCACTCGGCTGACAGGACCCAGAGAGTGATAGAGGCGAGTCCTGTTGGGTGCGAGTCATAGTGGGGCAGTGGTCAGTCACAGCCCTCACACACACAACAAGTACAGGCTGTGCTAGAGATCTGTACCCTGGACTTTTCTCAATGTCAGGTTATGTTCTAAATACTCAGACTGGCAGCGCATAAAAAAAACAGCTGATATATCCACCCCTGAGTCGAGTGATCCAATATTTTCTTCCATCCATATAGATGCATTGTTGTCCTAACCAGACGCAACATGCAACAAGATAACTATAAAGATTTTTCTAAATTACAAATTCCAGCTGATGAATTTTTTGAAGGTGTCACATCCCGTCCTGTTTTATGAACATGGAGGGACAAATAACTCAATCACCCCTGAAAAAAAAAACAGCATATGCAGGTTAGGTATGTTTTGAAGCAAGGTGGTTTGAGCTGGACCTAGCAGCTAGTTCCAAGCTCAGGACCAGCTTAAACCAGCTCAAACCAGCTACCTCGCTTAAAAACATACCTAACCAGCATTTGCAACAGTGACATGCACTTAGGGCAGGACTTTTATATACACCCTACTCAGCATTGTAAACTAGCAATGTGATGCAAGCTAAAACAAAAGCTAACATTCTTAAGTCTTTTCCCTTAATAAGAAGTTTATCTCGTTAGAAAGAGAGCTTAACCACTAATGAGGGAATTCGGCAGTCTTTTGGGGTCAAAGGAAAGCGCAAGCAGCTGAAGGGTGCAAAACAAACTCTATTGTGCCAGATGTTGGACCAAAATCCTTTTTTAACACATTTGGATACATGCAATGCAAATTCATGCTAGAGCTCAAATTAGACAAGATGCATTATGGGAAACTAAAAGCCTCAAAGCTAGTTAATGTCATACTTTTCTCATTTAAGGCAATAATTGTTGTAATGTACCACCAAATTACAACATAAGCAAAAACTTTATAAAATAATAACCAATTTCATTCAATCATGATGATGATGACAAACAATCAATATGAAGAAGCATTTGGTGTCCCTGACTCTGTTTTACGGGGGTCAACAGGAATTAGGGAGGGTTCCATAGGATTTCAGCATGATTCAAGACGACATGCTGTTTCCATACGTACTCATGTATGTCGTCATGTATGTGCACTTGAAATTTTTCTTGACAATGTGTGCAAGTGTGAACGTTGCATAAGACCCACCTCTCAAAAGCAGGCCAAGACATCTCTTCACTGAGCTCTGACCCTTCACTGCTTCCTGAATATTAACAACATCACATAGTGAGTGGAAAATATCCTCGATTAAATAAAAAATGAACTTTTATGTGCGAGTTATACCCAGTGAAATGCCACTCGACAGCGTTGAGCTCTCCGCATGCCCTCGTGTGGGTGTGTGGCTTTCCAGCACACTGTCATCAAGCAGATGTCTGGATCCAGCGTTGGGGAACGTTGCACTTTTAAACTCTGCCGTGCTTGTTTTGTGAATAAAACTGCAGCAGCAGAACAGACATTAAGGTTTTACTTAGCTCAACTTTTAATATGTAGCACAAGCAACGGCAAGGTTTAAGATTTTGATTTTTAAACAATAAGCATACAATCTGACCCGAATGTGATGCAGGAATGACAAAAACGTACTTGTAGCCAAGGCTGTGACACTTTCTGTGTCCGTAGGTGATGAGGTTTCGGGGCGAGGGTGGGGTGGGCGGGACTTCGGCAAAATTTCCTCGACGTCCACATAACGGGGATGCGGAATTGTCTGGACCTGTGCCACAAAAAAGAGCAAGTTAACTACAGCGCATTACTGAAGTATCCGCTTTTTAAATAAGTTTTAAATAAACATAAGATGTTAAAAATAAAACGTTTGTTTATGTTTAGAATACAACTACTTTATACGGAATAAGAATCAATAGGGGGTGGGATAAAAGAAACTGTGAAAACTAAGTATTTATCAGATGTCTTATTAGAATATTCAGACCATTAGATCTCATATTGGGGGCCCCAGAATGGATCCAGGGAGGCACATATTTTGTGGCATTATATGGAATTGATCTTTTTATGCAATCAAACATCAGAAAAATAAGACCACCAACCAAAAGCACTGATGTTCCAGCATTGTATAACAGAATTTGTTCTTGGTTTAATTAAAAAAGTTTAAGATTATACGCTTTTATTTTGGGAGGATGCAAAGCGATGCACTCTATTACAGGCCTCTGTAATGTTAATATAATTAATAATATAATACTAATATACATTAGTATTAATACAAATTAAATATAAAATAAATTGTTATAACCAAACACAGACCAGAAGTTAACTTTGGGCCAGGCGAGTGTATCCGATGAAACCATTAATAAATTATATGGTTAAAAAAGGTATACAGACTTTGTTGTTAAATATATGGTTTAAAATTATAACTTTGCAGTATTCAGTCAAATTCTGCCACCATATTTTTCACAGTTGTTTTCGGCAACCAGAGCTTTTTTTACCATAAAAGCAACAGACTTATTACTTAATGCTTCAACCACAAAGAATGTGGAATATGAGTGTTTCTCACCCGTGAGATCTTCTTTAGAGGCATTGGTGCGAGGTGTGCTGGTAGCTGATGGCTCAATCTTTAGAGACAACCTGTGCAAATATATACAAGCTTGAGTATATATATCAAACACACACTTAAGGTCTTTGCACATACAGTCATACAGGTATTTGGCGCTCGCTTGTACGATGTCTCTGAATTCTTAAAAAAGGCCTGTCAAAATGGACTCAATGTGCAATGGGCTTTACACGTATGCCCTGACATTAACACAGCAGTTGCTTACTTATAATTGTCATCCTCAACAAACTTCTGTAGCTCCTCAATGTAGCGAACAGAATTAAGATACTTCTGGACATGCGGCAATACTGGGATATCTGTGACCGAGAGAGAAATTAATTTAGAGGTTAGTATTACAATAAAGAAGTATTTCCAAGTTAACAAACATTAAAGTGATAGTTCATGCAAAAATGAAAATTCTATCATCATTCACTCAGCCTCATGTAATTTCATACCTGTATGAATTTGTTCTGATGAACATAGAAAAAGATATTTGGAAGAACATTCTAACAAATGTCTTTCTTTATGTTTAACAGAACAAATAAATATAAATCGGTTGAAACAACCTGATTTTGGAGTAAACTAGCCATTTAATGCTGTACAACTCACCGTATTCACAGGATCTCTGCAGATCTGAGATGATTCTCAGAATATTGTTTATAAGGTTTGAGCGCTGCTCGTTTTCTAGAATGCTGCCAGTGGAGGGATACGCCGAATCAATGTAGGTCAGGTCAGATAGATATATACCTGTAAAAAATTTTTTAAAGAAGAGTTCATGGTAAGCAAATGTTTGGTTTTCTGTTTAGATGATGATGAGGCAAATTTAGCAGAATCTGCATAAAGAAAACTTTGTGTACAGCATCGACAGACAGTTCAGACAGCGAAGCTCATATGATCAAACATAAGATACAGTTGTATAATTCAATTGAGTATGAACGTCAACTACTTCAATGACATGGTCTCTACATACTTTATATGAGAATCAAAAAATTGCAAAACTAATTGTTTTTTTAACCATTTTATTATTGACTTGCTCTAGCTCTGTAACACATTACCAAGCTTTTTTCAATTATTTTCAATTCCTCCCGTAAAGCATTGTTTTATATTCAATAACTGTCCCTGTTAAGAAAAAAAGTTTTATTTAAAGTTATTTACGCACAAATCACACCCTACAGGATTTGGATGTACAATAACTTAATTACAGACAAAAACGTCTAAAAACTGTTGATAAAAATACACAATAAAAAAACACTTTTAAAAATCTCTAAGTGGATCCAACAGATATGACATGTATAGACATAAGAACATATAAAATCAGTGAAGAGGAAAAAATGTCTTTTAGCAAACCACTACATATTCTGAATGACTCTGCTTTTGTTCGTTCCGTGCAGTTGGAAGGCTTTCTCCGACCGGCCAGGGGACTGCTTATTTCATACTGAGTAAATATTTGGATTTGTGGGAAACATTATGTGGGGGAAGTATCTGCATTACAAAGAAAGATGTCCAGCTTCTGGGGAAACATTTGCCAGTATGTAACTGAACTCTTAAGCACTGTATAGGGAAGTGCACAAATTCAGATGAAAGCATATGTGTTTGTGTTAGTGACTATGTTTTATGATGATAAACGTTTCAAAGCAAACACTGGTTAGGGAAATCACATCAAAGCATCACTATGATGATAAGTAAACAGCACAAGGCACCAATATGATGACGGCATGAAGAAAAGTTAGAGAAAATAATGAGACAGACAAATCTATCCCAGAGATCATACAGATTAAAAACAGACAGTGATAGAGAGAGAGATGGAGAGAGAGCATTGTAAGGGTTGTTTAAATTATCATTAATGTTCACCTCTCTGTAAATCAGGGTAAAGATAAAAATTACAGACCCATGCCAGACACCCTGCAGCACACACACAAATTGAAGCCACAGAAAGGGAGCCACGCTGATTTAAATAAAAGCAGACAGAACCCCACAGAAACGTATGATGACATAATGATTTGATAAGTAGCACTGAAAAACTGTAGCAGGGTTATGGGCAGATGGATGCAGGCTGCGTTCTGGATATAACCCCAAGAATAGATTTTCTGACATATCTGACTCAAATCGGTTTAGTTGTTTGCGGACTTAACAGCAAAAACAAATCCGTTTTTTCAAATCCAATAGAAACTACATCCATAAGGTTTAAAATCTAATTACGATTGAAAAGCACTTCAGTCTGAATGCTCAAATTGGATTTCAAGTCCCTTGGTATGCTTTCACTATTTTGAATCTCATGAATGGTGATGGATATGAGCAGAAACAAACTTTTCAGTGTACCGTTTCTTGACGTTATCAATACTTGCTGATGTCATTATTATAACAATTAATATGGATATGCCAACTGCAATGTTCCAATAAAGTTCATCTTTTCAAAATTACAATCCAGTCCTAAAAGTCTCAGAATTCATGATCAACTTCATAAGGATAAATCTGAATGAATGTATTTATTGTATGCGTTACAATGTGTTTACTGTACAACTGCTTTGCAGCAATAAACTTGATTCACTTCAATGTAATTATTTATAATGCACAGTATGAAGGAAAAAGGACAGCATTAAGGCAGATGCAGCTGCTTTGTGAATTATCAGAAAATCACTGGCCAAAGTCATGAGACATCCAACCATTTCTTTAATCATTTGACTGGATGAAATTAAACAATTAGAAAAAAAACATTCAGTCAGTGGTTCATTTATAGCATGTTCTGAGTTTCTAGCATGTTTTTAAATCAACTTAAGGGTAAAAATTAAGAAAAACATGAAGTTTGGATGTTTGCAGACACATTTACATTCATTGTTAAAATGTGTTTTTTTTAACTGGAGATGACTTTGGTTGAATACAGATGCCATCAGTTCATAACAAGACCCAAACACATCCAAACATTCGTGACTGCACCCAAACAGCACCACAGTCGTAAATTCACATAAGGAAACAGAGGAAAGGAACAAAACATTCTGACATTCTGTTGTCACTGGGCAGATTGTTTAAACACATGCTCCATCCGCTCCCCAATCGCTCTTCAGTCTTCAATTTCTACAAACATCTGAACAACACGCGTGAGAAGTTCAACCAGTGTTATCCTCTCAGGAGTAATAAAAGCATGTGCGTTTGGTTTGACTAAATGCAACCCGTGCCGCTCGGCCTAAAACGAAAGCAGCTCTTCGGTCTCCACACAAACCACAAGCCTATTCTCCCTGGGTCCAGAGAGATACATCATCCCCCTCGCCCATCCCGAAGAATGAGAGACTTGATGGGAGGTGAAATTTTAGAAGTGGTTGAGTTATTCTGTCTCGAAATCAGCACCCGTTAAATCAGCGGAGGGGTTAGGCCATTCCTTCCAAATATTAAAAAAAGAGAAAAAAAAACAGGTCCAGTCCCCTCTTCTAATCCCTCCCTCTAATCCTTCATGAAAAACTGGAGTTGCTGTCCGAGAGTTCCTCAGTCTCCAGAAAGCAGCGGTGAGTTCTAGAGCAATGCCACTGTCGCAGAGCTCATGACGGGAGATCGCTGCTGAACTGTGTAGGTCACGGGACACTGGGAGGTGGGAATCCTGAATGAAGGAGCGCAGGGGAGGAGGCATTAATATCCTGGAAGACAGGAGATGTGTGCAGTTTTAAGGACTTTGAAAAAGCCCCGGGGTGAATGAGGAATCTCGGACGACTCCAAGGTTTCGTGGAGAAGACGGCAGCACACGCTGATCCTTTCAGAAGAGGGACGGAGGACACCTGAGTAAAAGGTATTAGGAGTATTTCACTTTTTTGCCAAAAAATAATTTATAAATTTAATCCTTTCTTCCAGCAGTTCAAAGTTACAAATCTGTGTTGGTTACTTTTCCTGAAAGCATTCCTTTATATAATTGAGAGGCACGGGTGAGCCGGTTCCGTCAAAGGGTCGTACCAAGTTTGCATTAGATTACTTGTTATCTTGCTTTCCCTGAGTAACCCAGTTCAGAAAAGTATAACAAAGATCAAAGACTGAAAAACTACCCCCAGTGCGCCCTCTTTTGTTTGTTTGTTTTGTTCGTTTCAGACTCAGTGGTTCACTTTGGGGCCATGCATAAGAGGGCAAATGCATCTGCGTGGGTGTGTTTGTTTGATTGTTAAAAGTGATAATTCACACAAAAATAATTCATTCATCATGTTCTCACCTTTTTGTCATTTCAAACCTGTACGAGTTTCTTTCTTCTGCAGAACACACATTTTATTTTTTGAAGTTTGCCCCCTATTCACTTGCATTGGTTTTGTGTCCATACATTAGAAGTGAATGGGAGCCAATGCTGTTCGGTTACCAACTCTGTTCAAATTATCTTCTTTTGTGTTCTGTGGAAGAAAGAAAGTCATATAGATTTTAAAAAATGACAAGAGGGTGAGTAAATGATGGCAGAATTTTCATGTTAAGGTGAACTATCGCTCTATGTCCTGATCCCTCAGCACGTTCTAAGCCTACTGCCATCACATAGAGGTTAGCCATTATGAGGATGTGGATTGCCTTGTGGTTCTATTGCACAGCAAATGTTGACTTGTGGATTTGGCCATATCTTAAGGACTGAGGTTTGCAGACTATTGCATTATGCAGTTTGTTGTGTAGACGTTTTTTGGTCGCCTACTGGTCCCTCGTGGTTCCTCTGGCCAAAGCTCACATCTTTGGTGATGCGGTTCAATGAGCGTCTATGTACTGTTGTGGAGGGGGATAAGGCAGTCTATTCATAAAAATGCTATTTTAAGAAAAACAAACCCATCATGACAAGGTCATTTTATACTAACCACTTCCTCATGAACAAACGCCTACATTCTCCCTACTACACACAAGCTTGACAGTGGGTGCTGTGAAGATTAATCACAAACCCAGTATGTGCTGTAGCTCGCATTCCCATAGTGCCAAGCTGGCACATAGAATTCAGCAAAAAATCAAGTTCACAAAAAATGAATGTTGAATGTCATATGAGAATAGAAGGCACTCTTTAATGAGTTTCTATGTCATTACTCTTCAAAGAACATTCTGTGCTGAAGTGTTGGCAGATGCAGCTCATGTAAAATTTCTCTTACACTTAAAGATATACCCTAAGTGAATAGCACTATGGATATACATTACGGTTGAAGGGGCTGCCACTCTTCAGATTCTGAGAGTCTTAATTCCTGTAAATACTGAAGTATAGAGGTAAGGTTGTATAAATACATAACATCATGTGAGACATATTTGGGACTGTTAGACAGTCATTTTAAAGTACAGAAATATTAAGAAAATAACATTTATTAACTTATTTTACAACTAGAATTTGGTAATGGACACACTGATTCAGAGCTTGCAGGGCAGCAAAACATGTTTACACGTTAAAGGGACAGTTCACTCTCGAGTTGTCCAAGTCTGTATACATTTCTTTGTTATGATGACAACAGAGAAAGATATTTGAAAGAATGCTTGTAACAAAACAGTTCTCAAAAATTACAATGGTAGTAAAAAGTGCCCCAGAACTGTTTGCTTTCCTACATTCTTCAAAATATCTTCTTTTGTATTCGATGTTCAAAGAAATGTATACAGCAATTGATCCAACTATGGTTATCAATGGTGTCCAAGAACTGTTTGGTTACAAGCAGTGTTCCAAATATCTTTCTCTGTGTTCATAAACACGAAGACATTTATACAGATTTGTAACAACTTGAGGGTAAGTAAATGAAGACAGAATTTTGGGGTTCCTTTAAGCTTCTAAATGTCAAATTGAGTAAATTAAATGCTGCATCAGATTTTTTGCATCAGACTTTGCTGTGGGTCATGACACTCAAAAGTCAGCTGCGCAGAAGAATCAACACATAACTTGCATTACAAAGAGCAAAAGCAGCTCTACCTGTGAGTGATCTTAAAAATAAAACGGTTAAATTCAATTCAGAATCTTAAACCATACCCATGACTTCATAAAATCTGTAGCCTACGATAAATGGAAAGTTGAAAAGAAGTAAAAGTATTGCAAGCTCGGTTATTAATTATAATAACTGAACAGCCGGCCTTGTTTCCCTCGCACAGAAAGAACACTGTTGTACTACAAAAATAAAAGAATGACTTGTTCTCATCTGCAGCACTAAGGTAATGAGGAACATGTGGAGATGACTTCTGGCCGTACGCAGATACACACACAGTTTTAGAATTCCAGGTTGTCCCACTCCTTAAAAATGTCATCCATTTAGCAGTAGAGATGTTCCATCTCTGACAAAGTCCAGTCCAGATAGATCTACACCTACATCTGCTAGTCCTGAATACTTTTGGCCTTTACTAAAAAAAGTCCAATGAAAATACCAGCAGAAAGATCTCAGATGCAAGACCCCATAAAGTTTTGCAGAATAGCAGCCTTTAATGTCTCCAATTGCAGCAGTTTTCTTTACAGGCTGGAACAGGTCATGATTTTCTACCTTCTGCCACGGTTGCTATAGCACCAGGGGGTTTACTTCCCTTACCAGGGCAGAGATGACTTATTTTGAGGGCTTTCATTTGGACACAAACAAACCTGTAGCAGAGATGGGGCCAGCACCAGGGCTGCTGTAGTATTCACTTAGACTGGCTGGAACTTACAGAACGTATGAACTATTATTCACAAGCTCCCATTCGACCTCTGTATCCAACTTTATACAAAAGTTTTACATGTACCTAAATCTGATTGGATGAGGGCTGTTACAAGAGTGTCGATATAACACCAGAACAGCACTGGGGCATGTTCTGTAACAGTTCTCAGAAACAGTCCTGACCTGTACGTGTAACTGTCATCACAGATGTTTAAGATATCGTTTACCCCACCAAAAACATTGTCGTCTTTTGGGGGGAGCACAAAAGATATTTCTGGAAATGTCTCTGGTGTTTTTTGTATATATAGAATGGAGGGCAATTGAAACTAATGTTATTTGATTACCACTATTCTGTATTCTTCAAAATATCTTATTTTGTTTTCTGCAGAAGAAATTCATACAGGTTAAGAATTGCATGAGGGCAAGTACATAACAAAAGAATTGTAATTTTCGGGTGAACTATCTCTTTAAGAGCACACTAATGGAGAAGATAAGCAATTACATTTTGGACTTGTAAAATTAAGAATTGGAATACAAGGACCACAGAGTACTTTTGATGTCCATTAAATGACAAAGAGACGACATCCTTCAAGCACTTCAATTTAATGCTTGACAAATAGTAATATAAGTGCTGATCAACATAAGGATGAGAAAATAACAGAAGTTTAATTTTGGGTGAAAATATTAAGGCTAATAAGAAGACGGTGTAAAATGAAAACAGGAGAAAGTTCTACTCCTGCTCTACTTCCAGACCAGCTCATATTCTCGCACATTTAGAAGCACTTTTCTATGGATAGCGCTTCTAAGAGGCTTTAAAAGTGGTTTAAATAGTGACTTTTGGGTTGAGATCTACACCAAGGACAGAGCTGTCCAAACCACCATCAGTAAAAGCCTGCGTTCTCTCTTCTCTTCATCCGTCAGCTCCAAACTCAATTAAAGTTGCCACATACCCAGCTCTCTCACTTCGTAAATTCATGACATAATGCCTTATTGGTCCCCATTCTGTCAGCATTTATTTCCTCCCAGTTCTTTAAATGGTAGGATGGGGTAAGAGATTACAACTTGGTGCATGTTGTCCAATCTCTGACTTCTTTCCTCGTCTGCAGTCTTGCTACACTAATTTTAAGCTTTTTTCCTGATTGAACAAAAGTGCGTCTTGGTTTACTGAACTTCAGCCCGCTTGAAACATTCTGCTAATTACAAACATTTAGAGGCATGATTACAAACAATTACATCTGTGCATGACATAACTATTGCTCCAGGATACAGTATGTCAAGGTAATGATAGAAAGCTTCTGCATCTTTAATCCACTTTCTCTAATGTGGTTCCAGTGGTTAGGAGTATTTTAAACGATAGCAGGGCAAACTGCGAGAACTCTCCTCAGAGCGTTTGTTCAACATGCTTCTAATCAGTTGTGTTATGTCCTGTATCCTAACAAAGGGAAGTTTCACCCATTGATAAAAATTCTTACATCACTGACTCACCTGCATGTCATTCTAAACGTGTATAAATGACTTTCTTCTGCGGAACATAAAAGAACAACAAAATAAAATAAGATTTTTAAGAACGTTGGTAAACAAACAACATTGGAAATCATTAACTAAGCTAAGTGAGTTCTCCGCTTTGCATTGTATCCAACAACGCCACTTAGGTGTTATAAAATCATCGCTTATTGCTTTAACAGTGTGGAGCACTGTTTGTGGTGGTCGAGGTTGCCTTAGGGGTCACGACCCCTCCCCACCCTAAATTTAAGTACTGCTTGTCCTTCAGTTGGCCCTTGGTTTTCCCTTCCATATCTAATTTCACTTCTCTATATGTTGTGCTCTGCTTCTTCCCTATAGCCCATCTCTCATGTTGTTCCGCTTTCTTTCCTCTGATAGATGTTTTCGGAGTGTAAGCGTTTGCTAGGCTGGTTGGCGTCATCTAGGGAAAGTCTGACAGCCAGATGTGGAACCTTCCAATATATTTTTCAAAGGCTGGGAAATACATTCTCTTTTAAAGAAAAACAAAACAAAAACATTCACATGTCTTACACCACTGCCCGGATCTAATAACACGTGTATCGTGTGAAAGTGTGTAGATGTAAATGAAAGAACCGCAGCGATGCCTGTTGCCCCATGAAGGATTTAGTATGATAAATGATCAGGACCATTTTATTGCTCAAGTAATTATAGTGTTTTAAATCACATCTTGTGCCGTCATGAAACCACAGACCCATCTCTTCAAATTTCAGAGTTGTTTGTTCATTTGACTAACTGACATTTTTTTTTGTCTAAACATACAAACGTTCAGTGGGTTGGAACTGGCCACAAGTAAACATGAACTAACGCTGGAACGTAATGCGAGACTAAAGTAATTTAACTCCGTTTAATTTAAATCAGTCATAGTTGTGAAACATGCGGCTTTGAATATTCTGTTATTCTGTTTGTCTTTGTATTTATTTGGTTTACAAACAAAATAAAAACCATTACAAGCTTTGTTCTTTCTTTCTCCAAACTTTCATTGCCGCTTCGCCTGTCTCTAGGGGAACAACGTTTTAGACGCTTCGTTTCCTTGTCTAAATTCTCCGAGCAATAACCTTTCCTCTCATAAAACTGCTCAAACTGACTTGCTTACTAATAAACTTTGCGGGAAAAAATACTATTCCATACCCAAGGTCTCAATGCGCGATCCAACACTCTTAACCAAACACCTTATATTACACACTGCTTTCTAGTTAACTGCTTATATGGCTCTCAACTGCCCAATGAAAGTGTGACTTAAAATAGCTGACCAGATCCTTTAAAAAGTATGCAATTGCTGAAATCAAAAACATTTGGGACATAAATCCCATAAAAAAACGGAGGAAAACGTCATAACTTCAGAAGCCAGTCACAATGTCATGCCAGACACCAAATACTAATACAAAAAGCTGTGTGCTGTGAAGCAGAACACAGGATGGTTTACGAAGAAAAAGGCAATGAGCCAATGACTGGAGCTCAGATCCATACCAGCATAGCTAAGTAATAACAGCACTTGATGGCCCACAAAAAGAGGCTTGGTGATCGAATGGATGAATGTTTAAGGAACAGTTCAGCGGTTTCCCATTGTCTATATGCATATGCAGAATAAATCCTGATGTCAACACCCAGCACATGGAGTGTTATTAAAAAAAAGGATTTCTGACATCAAGACAAGCTGCTGTTCTGGACATAATGAGCGTTGATAATTGTTAATCACATTGAAACAAATTTGAGATCGAGATAGTGTCTGTGATCACGAATAGTGAAAGACAGTTAGCGAAGCTCGCTTCCACGTCACAAGAATAAACAAAACTAGGTAGCTACCCCTCTCTCTTTCTTTCTAAACTGAGGTTAACAAAAATTCTCTTGAGGGAATGAAGGTTTTGGCAGCACTCTGTAAAAATATGGAATAAGTGAGACTTTATTACTAAAACAAATGTGTCCAGGCGAATAACCTTCTTCTGGGTATTTTCGAGATGGATGACCAAGAAGACAAAAACATTACGGAGGAAAATCTGATTTTCTGTGCTGAATTTAAAAATTAACTCAGGGACTCTCTTTAAATAAGGGATGTTTGTACAGCAGTTTCCACAATGACATTGTCATGAAAAGACCACAGCTGGGAGGAACTACTGGGATTTGGTCTTTGACAAGCGCTATAATCAACGTTCGCACACTCATACCCAATGAAAACATTAATGTGGATTAAATGTGCCGCAGAGACTGCCCGGTGACATCATGACTTCGGAAAACACTAGAGGAACCAAAGGGGATTACAAGATTTTGGAAGCTGTTCTTTATAAATTATGGCAAATAAAAGCACATGTAGAGCCAATTGGCCGAGGCAGTGGATGGTCACAGTTGTTCAAAGCACCAAAGATTATGAAATGATTAATGGGAACAGTGAGTATTGAGATTTATGGAGATTTATGGGAGGGGCGTGCTTTGGTGAAGATCCTCAACTTTGGCCAGTTCAGAAGCCAAAATAATGCATTTCTATTCTTTGAAAAGAAACTAATGATATTACTGTAATTTTGCCAACTAAACAGTTTTCCAAACTTCTGACAACTGTTTGAAAACCTAGTTGTATGTGTTTTTGTACAGTGAGGGACCTGTGGTTAATTCTGGTAATCAATTTTAATTGGATTGACTTGCAATGACATGGACATTTGTTATTACACCCATAAATAATCGCTGGGCTGTTTCAGATATGACGTAATCAAAAAAGTGTATTCATTTATTGTAAAAAGATTAATCTCTTACTGCAAGGGACAGTTTACAAAGGATAACATTAAATATTACAATCTGCTCTAACTATTTAATAAAAAATCTTGTAATTTCTTTTCAAAATTTTAATTCATTTTCAAAGCTCTAAAGCGTGCAATCTTCATAATCATAATTATTTCTCATTATCACAACAGCCCTATTTCAGATGACATACATTGTTTTCAACAGCTTATGTGTTGCATGAGAACTCATGACACTCATATTGCAACTGATCTCTTTTACCCATTGAGCTACAGAAACTGAAAATTAAGATTAAAATTAGAGTTATTAGGAAAACAGCTATGTAACATTACTTGCAAGGTTACATACTGAGGTAATAGAAAATGTACATGAGCCAAGTGCATGTTCACATTGTGTGAGCTAAGTCCAGCACATGTGTTAGATGTCCATTACTCACTACATCATTAGGTAAAAAAAAGCTGTTGACTGCATAATAAAGACAAATGCAACCCTTTCTCCATTATTTGGCCTATTCTCACGGAAGCAAGAAAGACCGAAAAAACAAAACAAATGATCAATCCTCTAGCATTTCGGTCCACTTCGCCCCGACATTTGCAGACATTCCCACATCTGTTCTGGATTTGTAAGCTGCTGATTACTATCTCCGAGCCAAAATATTCAAAATTGTTTTCTCCCCGTAATTGTGAAGAATGCCAGCTGGGAATTTTGTCATATTGATCTACGGATAATTAGGCTGAGCAAATCAGAATGAAAGTCATGAAAATAAAGATGGACAGAGCTCAAAAGAAACAAATCAACACATAGCTTCACAGCACAAGATCTTCTGTTCCCATGAAGTCAGGTTCAGGGCCAGGTGCGTTGTTTGGCATATCAGCCAAATAGAAGATTATATATATGACCAGTGTTGGGTGTAACTAGTTACTAAGTAATTAGTTACTGTATTTTAATTACTTTTCCCTTGAAAAAGTAAAGTAAGGGATTACTCATATGTTTTCTGTAATTTAATTACAGTTACTTTTGATGTACTTAAACTAAATACTTTGTGAAATATATGCATGTGCAATAGTGTAATTGACATCAAAATTCAAAGTCTTACTTTAAAATCTGTGCTCACATTTGTAATACTTTGGTCAGTTAATAATATTATTTATTTGAATGAATTAAATAAGCCGTTTCATGTCTATCCTTGAATCACTTAACTAATCAAAGTCGATGTAGGATATAGAAAGTAATTAGTAATGAGTAACTAAATACTTTTTGGACAGAGTAATTTGGACAGTAATCTAATTACACTATTGAATATGTAATTGTAACTAGTAATTAATTACTTTTTCAGAGTAATTTACCCAACACTGTATATGACCCACTTTCTTCACTTCAGCCCAGACGGTTCCTCTAAAAACTTGTCTTTTACTTCTCACTGTCTAATCTCTTTACTCCACACAGCCTGCTTTTCAACAGTCTGTAAACTGCAGTGTCAGATTGCCCCACCCTGCATGATTCGTTCAGCCCAGATTAGGCTGTGTTTGGCTGTAGCTTTCATTTCACTTTGAAAAGAACAGTCTTTTTCAAACCCACCATTTTAGGTGCCATTTAGGTTAATAATTTAGAATCAGACAGCAGAACCTTCAGGAAATCATGAAGTTACCAAACATGTATGGGGAGAAAAAAACGAACTAAACGTTAAACGAAGATCAAGTATCAATAGAGGCAAGTAATACAGGTATGGGTAAAGCACACACCATTGAAACACTTTAAAAATCAACTTTTTCTTTTGTCTAAATGCTATCATAAAGAATCTCTAAAATCTGAAGAACCTATCTGTTTCACCAAACGTTCCATGATGTGAAAAAAGGTTCTTCGGATTATAAAAAAGTAAGAAAGAGATAGTTCTTTTCAGAACCTTTGTCTGAATGGTTCTTTCTGGAACCAAAAAAGGTTCTTCTATGGCATCGCTTTAAAGGAACTTTATGTTTAAGAGTGTATGCTGCCATTGAAGATCCATTTTTGGATGAATGAATCCATTAAGAACCTTTAACATCCCAAGAACCTTTCTGTTTCACAATAGGTCATTTGTAATGGAAAATGGTTCTTGAGACTATAAAATGTAAGAAAGGAATGGTTCTTTGGAGTGATGCTTTTGTAGCATATTTAGTTTAATTTGTGTAGTTAAGTACATTTAAGTTTAATACTGCAGTTTACCTCTGTGTTTACCAAAAAATCACTATAATTTTACTACGATAAAAATGTAGTAGCAATGTTTTTTGACGCAGTGATTATAACCACAGTTTTACTACATGATTATACTATGGTTACATTAGCAAAATCATGGAGCATTTGTGGTTACCATAGTACAGCCGTAGTAACCATGTATTTTGGTTTACTATAGTAAAACAATAGTTCATTTTCATTGTTACTATTTTTCAACTGTAGTAACCCCGTTTGTTGGTTCTATTTGGTTCATTTTCAACGGGAAGGTTACATACAATAGACTATATCAAATCCAATGCATTAAGTTCAAATTTGTAATTTCTTCTACATTTTTTGAATAGTTTGCAAACAGTCTGTTACTAGTACAGAGAAAGGACTTTTTTTCAACTACAGCAACAACCCACCTTCTCTTTATAATGTCTTTTCCATTTAAATCTCCGTGAGCCACTCCTATCAAGCTAATATTGAGCTCAATGCAGTACAATTAGAACTGTGCAGGGTCTGCAGACATCCAGAGTTGCAGAGTAAAAAAATAGGTGTCTGTATAAACAGCGAGGGGCATGTCAACGTCTTGTGCTTCTGGGTGTTGATGAAAATCAGAGCTCAGCGAGGAGAGAAAGGTGATACTTGGATTAGCTGAGGCTCCTGAAGAAGGCTGCTATGCCAAATTCTAAAACTATGGTGGGCTACTCAGAGAAGAAGCGTGCTAAATACGGAATCATTTACAGTGAGATATAAACAAGGATGTGAGGGCACCCAAGAATGTAAACCCCTGTAGGGATGGTGAAGGGGATAGTAAGTTACAGAGCAGAAGGTGGACCACATTGAGATAGGCTTGTGTTTAAAATGCTCTGGCGGTGACATCAGGGAGAAATGATGAGTGGTGAAGCGTTTGAATGTGGGAATGTGTCAGAGGAGGACGAGAAGCATCTGGACATGGACACATGTCTGTGTGTGTGTTTAAGTGTTTGAGATGAAACCGAGCTGTAGTTCAGGGTGCCTGTGAGAGCAAAAGGGGCAAAGGTCCGATAACATGTCAATCTACTAATACACAAACTTTTAGAGTTGCATTCCACATTGAAAAAGCACTAGCTTTAGTTTGCATTAGCTATGTTTATATATCTGTCCATGACTCACACACGCTCTGCCTACCATTATGAATTGCATGAGCTAAGTTAAAACCAAGCATATTAGCACAAACAACATAAAATGATAATAAAAGGGCCCTTATGAAGTGTAGGTAAAGTGAGAACTTCTGGAAGAGAAGCCTAGAACACCAACTTCTGATGTTATTGTAACAAGAGCTCATATAAAACAAATGAAATCAAACTAAAACTGTAACAGTCATACTTGTTATGTGAATGACCGCTAAATGATGGCTGCTTTTTCTTCTAACAGGCAAACATTGGATTTATCTGGAGGAAACGAAGAACCGAAAGAAATCCAAAGACTGGGGAGTTGATAACAGAAGCAACCATGAGGGGTGTAACATGGAGCATGGCCATCATGCTCTGCCTCTCCATCTGTTTGGTTGACAAGAGTCACTCAGAACATGAACTGCAAACAAGACGACGCCGGGCACCTGCAGACGATCCAAAGAGGTGTTCCTACACTTTCTCGGTCCCCCAGCAGAAGATCACAGGTCCGATCTGCGCCTCCGCCACAGGGCCTGAGGTAGACAAGAATAGGGTGACACGTATGGACATTGCTGACGTGCGGGATATCTTATCAAAGCAGCGAAGAGAGATTGAAACGCTCCAACTTGTGGCAGATGTGGATGGGAACTTGGTTAACGAGATGAAGCTTTTACGCAAAGAGTCCCGTAACATGAATTCCCGGGTGACGCAACTTTACATGCAGCTGTTGCACGAGATTATCCGTAAAAGGGACAACTCCTTGGAGCTGGTGCAGCTGGAGAATCGGGTTCTAAACGTCACAACGGAGATGTTCCGCCTAGCATCCCGATACAAAGAGCTGGAGCTGCGTTTCGCAGGCCTTGCCGCCACAGTAAACAACCAATCGGTATTGATCGCTGCTCTGGAGGAACGTTGTCTTCGTGGATATGGCCGTCAAGATTTGCCGGCGGTTCCGCCATTGGTGCAGGTGGTGCCAGAGAGCATTCCGACCAACAATAACCGTTTTACCAATGAAATTCAGAGAGACAACAACAACCGGGCTTTTCCTAGAGGATCCCGAATGGATGCTCCAACGCCTGACCCGCTGGGAATCCCACCAGCCCCGCAGGGCACTCTCACCACAGATGGTAAGTCAAGTCGTGTTAAGTTTAGTTCTTTTAGCTCAATTTTATAAATATAGTGCTTTTCTATTGCATCTTGATTTAAATAATTTACGTTCGTACTGTAAAACAAGGTAAACATATTTGTTGTATGTCCGTATTTGTAGTGTAGAAGTAAAATAAGTAAGAAATAAGGATAAATAAAATAATAAGACCAGGAATGGGGTGACAGAATGACCTGTATGTGGAATGACCAAAATTCAAAAGGTAAGTAAAAATATTTATTATTTATTAGTGGTGGGCCGTTAACGGCGTTAACGCAGTGAGACTCTTATCGCGCGATAAAAAAAAATGTCGCCGTTAATCTATTCTCAAAGTTGGGTTGGGAGCTGGGTCTATACTACGCAAGCTATGATGACTTTCACCTTGATATTTTAGCGCGGATGTATACCTATCTTAATTGCAGTGTAGGGGGCGAGAACCAGAGTTTTCAAATCGCGTGATCCGCGTCATTCGCGCCGCCTCATCATCTAATAACCAGGGCTTCATTCGCGCCGCCTCATCATCTAATAACCAGGGCTTCATTCACGTCATTCGCGCCGCCTCATCATCTCATAACCAGGGCTTCATTCGCGCGATTGACGCAGCAAGTAGGTCTATCGCATCTTTGCATTGATTTAACATGTAAATCACTCGCGCTTGACGCGCCATTCGCGTTTGGACTGAACACAACATAACGTTACTGTGAAATTACCACATCAAACGTGACGTGCTAACATGGATGCAGGTATGAAGCCGCCGGGCTTGCTTCAGGGAAAATTTATTTTTAAGAGCCTTCCCAATGGAAACCTCGACAAGACTAAGGTTGTTAGCACCTTGTGCAATGCAGAATTGGATTACTGTACGGAATTGGTTTAAAAAAAAAAAAAAATTCTCTCAACAGGTCTAGCTTTAGTTGAAACCAGTAAATTTGTATTGGCACCTAATGTATTATGGCTCCTGTATGACATATCGCTTGTTGCTCCCTAACTCTTTGTAAGTCACTTTGGATAAAAGCGTCTGCTAAATGACTAAATGTAAATGTACTGTAGGAGCTCTTCCAGTCTCAAGTACCACCTAAACGCAGAGCATCCCTTAGCTAATGCGGAAGTAAACACAATTACATCTTATTGAACATAATTTTATTTTCATCACCAATTATCATAGTAGAACAGCTTTCTCAAGCAGTTTGTGATGCATTTTGGAAACAGAAGATGAGCCTCTGATCTAATGCGCCACCTGGCTTGAGAAACCCGTTCTCAAAGACTTACTTTTAGTCATTATTTGGGTAGCACACATATTCTGAATGCCTTCCGCAGAATTCAAATGAGCCATTTTAATCTAGATTAATCTAGATTAATTCCAAGATTAATCTAGATTAAAAAAAAAATCTATGCCCACCACTATTATTTATACTTTTCATAATCTCACACAAATGCATGTGGGCTAGACAAGTTCAATTGTCATGCGATTTATCAATCCTGCTTCTCTTCTCTATAATTGAAACTGAAAAATCTCCAGTGTGTAGCCCATGACATTGTGAGACACAGGGATCTCAAAGCAGTTCTAAGATAATCTTCCTGTAAACCATGAACAAACAGCTGAGAACAGCTTGTGCAGTTTTATAATGCCAAAAGTTGCTGAGACAAATCCCAGAATCCTCCGTTCCGCTCTTGCTGAATCCTCTCTGGCAGCTCATGAAAACAAAAAATGAGCTCACAGATTCCTAAGTGAACACGTGCAAACATGCACCCACAAACTGCTCCCAAAGCAATCTGAAGAAGATTAAAGGGTCAGACAGTGAACCCAGACTGGTGACTGGGCTTCCGTATCTGGCTTCTTCATAACCGAAGCAAAAAGCACCTGTAACATGAGAAGCATATTGACACAGTGCAATAAGAACATTCATCATTGAAAGCAACAAGATCCTCCCTCCTCCAAGGTCCTCTTTAACCCCTCAGTCTTCAAAACTTTACCCCAACACACATAAGAGAGAGATACCGCCTCTGCCAAATCTAATTATGAAAGCAATTTGCATTTGTTTTGGGAAAATATTATGAAGAGAAAGAGGGCACGCTCTTGGTATGTCTCACAATGAAAGCAGATGGCATTGAGAGAAAATGGGTTGAAATCTTTGGAGGCACACATGAGCACATCCCAATAGCTCTTGTTATTATGACTACCAAAATACAGAAAAAAATACTTATGAAGAGTGCATGAAAAATCATTCAAAGAAATGTTTTTGTGTTATACAAATAAATCAGATACAAAGTTGAGCGAAGCTTAACAGGGGCACAAGCTGCGCTGCGAGCATACAGCAGTCCATCCTTTATCTTAAGGACTTAAAAACAGACACAATAGCACCAGATTCTCCGTTGTGTATGTGAGGCTCAATTTAAACAACCAAAACAGTCCAATGTTTGTAATGGTTTATAAGCCTATGCCTCGTGGTCCGGATGAAGCAAAGTGTCAGGAATCTCAGGAGAGACAAGGCAGGAGAACCCAATTGCAGGCAGCAAAGAGACAAGGTGGATGAGGTGAAGGGGTTAACAGATTTATTAAACACTAAAAACAGGCAAAACAAAACCCACAATGGGGAAAAAACAAGACAGGAGAAAATATAAACTTTAACAGGAAACACTGACTAACTAAGACTACAAGGTAAACATAGGAAACAAAACACTAAACTGACACTTACTATACAAGATGAAACAGGAACAATGACTGGGACTGTAGACAGGCGTGAACAGGTAAATGCACAAACAGGTACAAGAACAAGCACATGGTCATACAATGAACCGCACAAGACAATGAAACAAGAGGGTTCTTATAGGGAGACAAACACTGGATAATTAATTGGGGACAGGTGAAACAGATGAAACACTAAGGGGAGGCTAATGACACGAAATGGCGGGAAACACAGACGAGACTCGGGGAGAGTATGGAAGGCCACAAGGGTCAAAAATATCTCTCCCCACATAAAACAGGGAATTCTGTTCTGGTTCTGCCTCAAGACCAAGAATTAGCCAGACAAGATAGGCAGAACCATGACAGAACCCCCGCCTTAAGGAGCGACATCCTGACGCTCCTCAAGGAGACTCACAGGACAGGGCAGACTAAGAACAAGACAAGACTGACTGGGAAACAGACAAAAACCAAACAGACAAGGTGAACATTATCAGGGGCATACAAGACAAAATTACCCACGGGTTGGGGTGGGACAACAAAAATAACAGACATGGGAGGGGGGGTGGGGGCAGACAAGACAAAGGAAGTCCAAAAGGGGCAGGGCTGGGAGGGGGAATCCTAGCCCTGGGGGACGCGCCGGAGCACGGAGCCCCAGGGGGCTTGACAAAGGCAGTCCTGTGGGGCAAAGTTCTTGTCCCCAACAGGACTGTTGGCTTGAGCCCCGGCTGGAATGCCGGGCAAGAGGCAGGGCGGGACTCCGACTGGACGGCCGGACGGGACACAGGCTGGACGGGCGGCTGGGCAGCCGGACTTGACGGCGGCTGGGCAGCCGGACTTGACGGCGGCTGGGCAGCCGGACTTGACGGCGGCTGGGCAGCCGGACTTGACGGCGGCTGGGCAGCCGGACTTGACGGCGGCTGGGCAGCCGGACTTGACGGCGGCTGGGCAGCCGGACTTGACGGCGGCTGGGCAGCCGGACTTGACGGCGGCTGGGCAGCCGGACTTGACGGCGGCTGGGCAGCCGGACTTGACGGCGGCTGGGCAGCCGGACTTGACGGCGGCTGGGCAGCCGGACTTGACGGCGGCTGGGCAGCCGGACTTGACGGCGGCTGGGCAGCCGGACTTGACGGCGGCTGGGCAGCCGGACTTGACGGCGGCTGGGCAGCCGGACTTGACGGCGGCTGGGCAGCCGGACTTGACGGCGGCTGGGCAGCCGGACTTGACGGCGGCTGGGCAGCCGGACTTGACGGCGGCTGGGCAGCCGGACTTGACGGCGGCTGGGCAGCCGGACTTGACGGCGGCTGGGCAGCCGGACTTGACGGCGGCTGGGCAGCCGGACTTGACGGCGGCTGGGCAGCCGGACTTGACGGCGGCTGGGCAGCCGGACTTGACGGCGGCTGGGCAGCCGGACTTGACGGCGGCTGGGCAGCCGGACTTGACGGCGGCTGGGCAGCCGGACTTGACGGCGGCTGGGCAGCCGGACTTGACGGCGGCTGGGCAGCCGGACTTGACGGCGGCTGGGCAGCCGGACTTGACGGCGGCTGGGCAGCCGGGCTTGGTGCCGGTTGCTGGACCGGGCTTGGTGCCGGTTGCTGGACCGGGCTTGGTGCCGGTTGCTGGACCGGGCTTGGTGCCGGTTGCTGGACCGGGCTTGACAGGGGCTGGGCAGCGCTCTCTGGCGGCTGGGCAGCGCTCTGTGCCGGTCGCTGGACCGGGCTTGATGCCGGTAGCAGGGGTGAATCCGCGGCCGGGTTGGCCGCTTGGACCGTCACATCCCCACGGCGCCCCCCCAAAAAATTATTGGGTTTTGACACCACCGGACTAGGGATCACAGGACTCGGGACCTTGGCAGGACTCGGCGGGACCACAGGACTCGGGACCTTGGCAGGACTCGGCGGGACCACAGGACTCGGGACCTTGGCAGGACTCGGCGGGACCACAGGACTCGGGACCTTGGCAGGACTCGGCGGGACCACAGGACTCGGCGGGACCACAGGACTCGGCGGGACCACAGGACTCGGCGGGACCACAGGACTCGGCGGGACCACAGGACTCGGCGGGACCACAGGACTCGGCGGGACCACAGGACTCGGCGGGACCACAGGACTCGGCGGGACCACAGGACTGCACAGGGCTCGAGTCGCCCCCCGGAGCTTCTTACTCCCCCGCTTGCTCACGGGAATGGTGGAAGGTGGAGTGGCTGCAGAGGGCGAGGAGAGACCCGCGAACCCGATCCGCAGGACCTGGTCCTCTGGGGTGGGAGCCAGCCCTGCTGAAGACTCCGCCATGGACAATTCCCTGGACTCCTCGCGATCCATAGCAATCTGGAGCTGATCTACGAAGCCCAGGGACCTCAACCTGCGCATCTCCGCAGGCTCAAAGGGTTCGTCGAGGCAGCTGTTGAAAATTACTTTCAACTCTGCCTCGGCGAAGCCCGAGTGGCGTGCAGTGGAGAGGAAGTCCATGGCGAAGAGCTTCACAGGGGTGCCTCTCTGGCGAAAGCCAAACAGGGTGTGAGCCTGGCGGCTCCGAAACGCCTCTTCCGACTCATCCCTGCTACCTGCTGGGTTCTTTGTTTGGCGGTTCATTCTGTCAGGAATCTCAGGAGAGACAAGGCAGGAGAACCCAATTGCAGGCAGCAAAGAGACAAGGTGGATGAGGTGAAGGGGTTAACAGATTTATTAAACACTAAAAACAGGCAAAACAAAACCCACAATGGGGAAAAAACAAGACAGGAGAAAATATAAACTTTAACAGGAAACACTGACTAACTAAGACTACAAGGTAAACATAGGAAACAAAACACTAAACTGACACTTACTATACAAGATGAAACAGGAACAATGACTGGGACTGTAGACAGGCGTGAACAGGTAAATGCACAAACAGGTACAAGAACAAGCACATGGTCATACAATGAACCGCACAAGACAATGAAACAAGAGGGTTCTTATAGGGAGACAAACACTGGATAATTAATTGGGGACAGGTGAAACAGATGAAACACTAAGGGGAGGCTAATGACACGAAATGGCGGGAAACACAGACGAGACTCGGGGAGAGTATGGAAGGCCACAAGGGTCAAAAATATCTCTCCCCACATAAAACAGGGAATTCTGTTCTGGTTCTGCCTCAAGACCAAGAATTAGCCAGACAAGATAGGCAGAACCATGACACAAAGGTCCGGATCCAGCCCATGGTCCGCCAATTGAGGAGGACTGTGCTAGACATATTTTACAGCCATGTAACTGTGCGTTCAGACCGCCAGCGACTGTATTGCTTTGTGTCGCTAGTCTCTTGCTACGAGGTCGTAAGAAGGCACTCCTAGCTTTGGTTGCCCTAGTAACATTTATAAACAAACTCTGCAGTAACTGACGAGAGACGGATGACGTGAGCTCCCTTGCTTTACTCCATTTGCATAAAGTTGAGCAAATCTCAACTTCGTTTGGTCGCTAGACACGCCCACTTCCTGTCCCAACGATCACTGTGTCACCGGAAGTCGCCGGCTCTCCATTGAAATGATTGACATGGCCTCGCTCTGTCGCTGGGTGTCACAGGCAGTCTGAACGGGGTGCAACTCTCAGTAAAATGCAAAACCATGAACCGTAGCTTTACTGCACACACAGTCAACTAGAAATGAAATGGAGATGTGTTTTTGGGGATTCACACCCAAACTCCGTCAGCTCTACACATAAAAGAACGTAAAATCTTGAAACTTGAAGGATCCATCTTGGCACACTTTATTTGCCAGAAATATTTTTAACAGACATTAACCAATACTGAAGAGGTTTATGATCAAGAATTTCTTAAACAACGTAAGCTATCTTGGAGGAACATTTCAATCATTTCAGAGATTCTTGGCCTATCTTAGACTATGAAAGACATATTTGATACTGCTTTAGAATTCAACTAAACAGGGTATCTAAGAAGGCTGACTTCAGGAGTGCACCTACGATCTAAAAACGATCACTAAAGACTGGAGTACACTAAAAAGCATGCTCAGAATTTTGTCTTGATTTACTGTTTTGGCAACTCTGAAATAGTTGTAGAAAGACTGTGGCAGTTGGCAGATTTCTATCAGTCATTGTTGAGAGGTTTTAAGGAAAATCACATGATATGATAGGCACATATGCATTTTTTTGTTTTTCAGTATGATTCCATCCAGCCGCAGAATATCACAACAGGTTTATGCCACATTCACACTAGACTTTGAGCAAGCGAAATGAAACTGTGCTGGAAAAATGGGTGGGAGCGATTCCTTCACCTTTTATATTTCTGTACCGAGAGGTCATGCTGTGACGTTTTGATCTTCTAATGCTATCACGCATTCAAGTGATGCGCACCAAACTTGAACTTTGCTAATGAAAAATATCTTCGGACGGGCTTGCGTTTCCGGTCTGGGGCATTCGCATGCATATGAATGGAAGTCAATGTAACGAAAAGTCAAGTGTGATCGTGGCTTTAGGTTTAGGTACACTCAACCAACACTGCATCAAAAAGCACTTGGCTCATTTTCTCTCATGACTTTCACTAGAACTACTGTGTGCTCATTTTCTGCACCACCATGTTTGTTTTATCTGTCATGCATCTTCTACCAACACTCACCTGGTTTTAGAAAAGACAAAATTATAACTGTATCACCTCATAATCAAATCCTCAAAACAACAATAAAGAACATCTGCTGGCACGGCACATACCGTAATCGTGGATGTGCGAGTGTGATGGTTTTGGACTACTGCCTTTGCAGATAAAGTATCTGCATAAACATCAAACCACCAGACATTTTTTAAACACAGTCTTGATTTTTAGCTTTCTCCCATTCCGTTTCATACTCCTGTATCCATCACAATATACAATCTCCACTGCTTACCCAGCAGATCTCCACAATCAAACCAAGGATAAAATCTCTGAACCCCTCAGCAAACAACTCCAGAGCAGGGAAGAGTCCGGCCTCTCATTCAGCCAGTGCAACTCAATAGGGCCAGAATCTCCCACGACTGACCACTAATGACAGCTCACTATAGACCACTTTACCCAAAACATGGAGAATTACGACCGCAGCTAACTGAACCAAAACACTCTTCTAACCGCTAGGGTTTTACGCCAGTGCAGAAAAAAACGTATTTTGCTGATGAAGTTGTATCATTACTACAAAAACAGAAGCTGTTCAGAGAATGGTTTTATATAAACTCCAAGCAGTGTAAACTCCCTCGCCCCCACACAGCACGAAGCTACCAGGCACAATGCCTGTCTGTGTGAGCTCAAAGACTGTCATTCATTGACAGGCGGTCAGGGCCACACTGGGACCTGGCTGGTTAACACAGCTGTTTCAGCACAGCTAGAGCTACTGAAGAACTTCCTATCGACGCTGGAAACCTCCTCTAATACAACACACCAACCATTCCACCCAAAGGGCCTCTGTCGGAGAGGGAACTCGCTTTCTTTCCTCCTCTCTGGCTCACCCCTATATGACTGATAATGATTTTAGCTTAAGCTCCACGTGAAGAGGAAAATGAGAAATGAGTGGAAAATAACCATAGGAAGAGGGAGTTACACAAGGTCTTAGTTGGTGTCTGAGCATGGTAACTTCATTAGGACAACGCAGGGTATTTATCCATCCAAATTTGGAGTTCTGGGACCAAGATGAGGTAGAGAAGCATTGAGGGCAGAGACAACCAGACCTCCAAAGCTCAGATGACTCTATAGGGAGAGCTTTTAGTTAGAGAGTAAGTAGCATATGATTTTAAGGTCCAACTTTGGTTTATGGAGTGTCCAACAACAAGTTTATGTACATAGAAGGAGTAAAAACACTATTATGTCAAAATAATAGGAAATTATTCTTACTTCTTGACTAATTCTTAAATGATTCGTTCCGCGATTCATCCATCTAAACCCCTCCTATCCGCTAGCCTAGTGTCATGTGATTGGTCAGATGGTGTAGTCTGCTGTGATTGGTCAAACGCGTTTGTAACGAGTGATGATAATGAGTGTCAGCTGTTACACGGGTATCGCACACGTATCGAGGAGATCGTAAGCATAAAAGGACGAGCAACCGGAGTGTACGACGAGAGAGGACAAGGCGTAGATTTTATGTTATGGTTTATTATGTGTGTGTGCCCGGCAGTCGACCATGCGTGAGCTGCCGGCATTTTACTTTCGTTTTGTGGTTTGTTTATTTTCTAATAAAAGTTGTTGAAGGTTCGCCGTAGATCGCTTCCATCCCATTCCTTGAACTTGTGAAGTTTTCGCGGCAGTCCCAGCAAAACGTAGACGAGGACTATGTCTACTGACAGTACTTGTTCACGTCTCGTTTGGGTGATTCAGAGTCGACTCCCTTTTTTACAAGCCAATAACTTTGTTATTTATTCACCTTCAGGCTTACAACTTGGCAGACTGCTTACTTTCAAACACGGCAACATAACACACCAGATGAAATGTAATTTCCATGAACTAATGCAACTAACTCTTTAAGACAACAGACTGGCAATGCTTTAAAAAAGCCTATTTAATTGAGTAATACAACTATTCCAATTTTCTTATAAGCATAAAATTTACAAAAATGCACTTAATTAAAGGCGGGGTAACCGATTTTCGAATTACGCTTTAGACAACTGTGTCGGCCCGAGTATCAAAACAACCTTGTAGCCAATCAGCAGTGAGGTGCACAGTATACAGGGCGGACATTTACAGAGTCGAGCGCTGACGAAAGTGAAAGATGAAGGTAGGGGTGTGTTTGTTTTGGTGATTTGAACATCAACAACGGCTAAGAGAAATCGGACACCCTGCCTTTAATAACACTGAACTATTTTGATCAATACTGTTTGGTTTTTAATGAAATTTACAATTGCCATTTTTTTAGCCTTGATCACTATCATGCATTTAAATCTTTACAAAGCACATTGCAGTCCATTCTGGGATTGTCATCCTTGATACAGTACATGTAACGGTGCTCTTTAAATGGCTAAAATCAGGTATCTAATTTATATTATTATATGCTGGAACATCTGTATTTTTGACTCTGAGAGGCTGTTTATACGACAGCAAAAATGTTTTATGGGTTTTGGTTGTTCGTTTACACACAAACTTTTGAAATGGGTCTCAAAGTGAAATTTTTGAAAAACGGCGCACACTCATGCGTATTAATGCGTTTGGTCATGCGACTAAGCCAAAACAATATGGCTGCCTCCAGAACTGTGAGCTCTCGCTGCTCGACAATGTATTAACGATTCCTCAGGAAAATATGAATTTACTGCACCAATAAGAATAGCAAAGATACATAATTTACATTCGCCAGACCTTTAACACATATACGTCTACCAAGTGTATAAAAAATTACTTTTGGCTTATAAGTTTGTGTGCAGGCAGGCACATCCTGTTTCTTTACACAGCAACATCGCCATCCACTGGCCTGGCATGGATTTATCCATTTTGCTGGATCCGTGTACATGCAGATCGTTTTGATAATGCTTTCATCAAACTTTTCAGTTTTTCATCGTGTAAACGTACTCTGCTTCTCTTCCTCAGGTCCCTTCAAAGACTGTTTTCAGGTGCGACAGGCGGGGCACACCACCAGTGGCATGTATCTTTTAAAGGCCGATGGCAGCGATAGATTGATTCAGGCTTGGTGCGAGCATAAATTAGACAATGGAGGCTGGACCGTTTTTCAGCGAAGGAAAGATGGTTCAGTGAACTTCTTCAGAAACTGGGAAAACTACAAGGTAAGGGGCTCACATTACACATGCGCACAACTCACTGTAGACCATAATGCAACACTGAATGAATAAAATAACTGTAAATCCAAAAAGTCCATTTCTGAATGCTTATACAATTTCAATCAGTCTAAACATCTGATAAGAAACAGGGAAACAAGTCTTCTGGAGACAGTCCCAGCGTCAGCATTTACATAACTGCTGTCAGGTTTCTGTGTACACGTACATTTGAAAAATGGAGTGTGTGATGAGATTATCAATTCTACTCAGGGATTTAGTAGATTAGACAAAGATATCTAATCTATTTAAAAATTACCAAAATACTGCACCAATTTACTTTCAAACCAAATATTTTTTTTTTCTTCTGTTATAAGTACTTAACAAGCAGACATGTCACCTTAGGTTCCAGAAGCCAAAAAACTGAAGTTTTGAGTTTTTTTACGCCCGAAGTACTTTTTTACAACAGCAATGGACCGAAAAACCCAATGGAAATATCCAGTTATACCTTAGAGTAGCGCTGAAATCCATCCCGGACTTCACTGATTTAATCAAAGTTGACTTGCCTTTCTCCTTCCAGATGAATAAATTAAGTTCAGGGTTGAACAAGAAGCCTTCAAGAGGAATGAGGAATTGACCGTATTGATACTTAAACACACTTTTCCACTGACACGACACCATTGTAAATTCCAAAATAGGTTAGACGTACACTAATAAAATGAGATTGCTCTCCATTATTATATTTGAAGTGGTCTACAAAAATCTTTATGTTCCCTGTTTGTCTTAAATAAATGATTGTGATTTCTTACGGCAATAAATATTATGTTGCAAAGATGCTAAATTATTCTTAATGCTAAAACCTATTGGAGATGCACCAAAATAAATAGATAAATCAGTGCACAGCTGGGGTAATACACATAAATCCACAAGTTTCGCTTAGGATTTTAAGTCAATTTTGTTGACTTAGTGTCACTGGAAAATGGATCAAACTCTGTCTCTATAAAGTTTCTCTACTTTCCCCTTCTCTGCCCCACAGAAAGGATTTGGAAACATAGATGGAGAGCACTGGCTGGGCTTGGACAACATCTATAATCTAGCCAAGCAAGGGGATTATAAACTGCTGGTAGAGGTGGAGGACTGGGTTGGGAAGAAGGTGTACGCGGAGTACAGCAGCTTCCACCTGGAGTCTGAGAGCGAGGGATTTAGGATGAGACTGGGCACCTACCAGGGCAATGCTGGAGACTCACTCACAAGCAACAACGGAAAACCCTTCACTACACTCGACCGGGATAAAGACGCCTTTACAGGTCAGACATACAGTAAACAGTCAGCTAGAGGTTAATGGCCATATCTCCAAAGCTATTACTGTCAATCTAAATTCTGATTTGGTTTGGATAATGTGAACAGAATCTGAAATCACACCGCTTCTTATTATGTATATACAGTATTTTGATAAAAAAAATTAGCTCAATTTTAAATTAGCTCAAAATTAACACATGCGTCATTGAAATTTCCGGTGGTTCCAAAAATATAGCACAGCGTGAAAACAGTTCAGCAAGGTACGATAAAATTTGTGTTTACACTGTAGCAAATGTATGAATTGTAATTGAAATTCAGAATTTTTTCATTCAAGGCGCAACTACAATCTCTTCAATCCGTCTTTTGTTTCTCTGCAGGCAACTGCGCTCATTTCCACAAAGGTGGCTGGTGGTACAACGCATGTGGTCAAACGAATCTGAACGGCGTGTGGTACTCGGGTGGTGTGTATCGCAGCAAGTTTCAGGATGGAATCTTCTGGGCCGAGTATGGAGGCGGGTTCTACTCACTCAGATCGGTCCGTATGATGATCCGGCCAATAGACTGAGATCTGCCACAAGATGCCCCACTCTTTAACAGATGACCCCAAATAAGTCCAAAACCCTTGAATGTACTCATAATTCACTTCAGCACTTATTTATAACCACACAATCATTTTTATGAGGACCGATTATGTATAGCACAGTATAGTCACCATGGGTACAAAACAATGTCCCGATAAAAATCATAAAAGGCTATGTATGATGGAGTGAAAGGACTTAAGACTGACTCTTACAAACGTCCTCTTGGACACATCTTGGAAACCGATGGCCCCACACAAAGATCACACTCGCAAACTCATAGTTGGAGTCGGACAATAGGGTCATGGAGAACTTTAGCATCTTCTGGTCCTCTCCACCCCTTCCATTTACTCTCATCTTGTTTTACTGTCCATGTCCAACATTGCCCTTTGTCTTCATCTTTATTGGTGATTTATTCCATCTGACTCTTCCTCTTTTTTGAATCTTGGACAGATGACACCTAAACCTCAAAGCTTTCAATTTAAAGATCTTCACCGATTTCTTTATTTCTATCACACACTTCACTGAAGTGTATATGTTACAAACAGGACAGGCTCTTGGCCATACAGTTTGTTGACTTTTATCCGTAATGTTGGTCTGTAAATATACTGTTTGTATTGTTTGTTTTTGTAAGAGCTTATTTAAGGACTCACCTCCAATCCACTCTAATTAATTTGTTATTTATACATCTGTATTTATGACAGTAATAATAGTACAGTCATCTATTTAACCCAGATTTTGATGTACCATTGTGCTTTTAACATGTATTATATTTTGCTTCAGGCCTGTAACAACCACGGAATTGGAAGGGGACAAGCATAATCTGAAACAAAAGTTTAACATTTGAATCTGCCAATTCATACATCTTTGACTGGCTCATTAACATGCAAAATCGAAAAGAAACAAACATAATACAGATCGTTAATTTCTAGATTTGTTACAACTAAACCAGACACACAAACACTTATTTCCAACTGATGTACTTTCATTGACAGCCCGTGAGCACTCTCACTGCAAATGTTTTTTTTTTCTCTAAAAATAAAAAATAGTTATATTACATGCTCTCTGAATCCACTTCAAGCAACACTGAATTAATAAAAAAATCTAAGACTAATTCTTAATACAGACACATCTTAATATAGCGTCACAGCTGGCTTTTCAATTGCACAATTGATCTTACGGCAACATGAGCAGATTGTGTGTGTCTGTGTTTGTAAGCAGTTGCGACAGAAAGACACAGATTTCATGTTAAAGGTATGCAGACATGTGAAAGTAAGAGAATTATGTTTGGAATAAAGCACATAGAGACAATGAAAAACACATTTCTGGCATCCAGTCACGAATGGAGGAAAGAGAGAGAGTGAGGGGTCCAGAGGGAAGAAGACAGAGATGGAGACTCAGGAGTAAGACATTCTTTCCATATAAAGTGCTTAGGTTACATCTCCACAAAAGTGTATTTCAGTTATGCCTCTCTTTCCCGGATTCCCCAGCAGGACAATCTTTCAGAACGTCTTCAATCACTTACAGGCAAGCATCTGATTCTGTCGGGAGAAGCCGTACACACGTACACACGCACACACGCACACACACACACACACACTAACACACTAACACACTAACACACAGAGACAAAGACATTCACAGATTAAATTCTGTGAACTGCCCACATGCAGTAAAGAGCTTTCCATGTGCTTCCCAGTATTCCTCTCTCCCCAGGACACTGATCATAGGTTTTCACACCCTTAAACGTGTGGTACATCAGAGTAAATACTCATTCAATAAGAACATTCTTCAGTCTAAACCAGTGAACACAGAGAGTTCATTTTAAAGCGGATGTAACACATGCAGTTCCTGACAATCTCATATTAATCTTGAGTACCTATAGAGTAGTATAGCATACTTTGTATATTCAAAGTGTCTTTAGTTTGATCACATTTATAAAAGATAGATGCAGCTGTACGATTATATCTGAAAACAGAGGACCTCATAAATGCATGTGCTAAAAGCATGAGCACACAATACACCATTGCATTATCCCTGAATAACTGTTGATTCACAATAAATTCATGTGGTGTACCTTATCCACTTTCTCCCACTTTCCATAATTGACACGTGGAAGGTCAACCTCGCGTTACGAAACAAAATTTCATGTTAGAAAAAAACTTGTAGAAACCTAAACGAACACTGGGGGAGTTTGTTGAGCACAGAAATACTACATATAACTCGTTTTTTGACAAGTTGACCATGTCAAGCATGAGAAGCAAGCACGTTTAACATTGTAAAGAAGTCAGAATGCATGAAACACAAAAGTTGCACTGAATACACACAATCGGAAAGCGTAAACTCATGTTATATATACATAGATTGATGAGACTGGTAGAATGACAGATGCATGCTTTGCAGTATCAGATCCACAAACAACGTTAGAGATCGCTGTGTTACTATGAAAAGTGCAATAAGACTTTCAGTTCGTTTTGAAACTATGGCGAAACAAATTAAACGGTGGCGGGCCGTAATGGTCACCTTGTTTATACATGCCCCTGGCTCCTCACCACGAGTCTCCGCTGACACCGTGTGGATTTCCGGAATGGACAAGGCGTTTATGAGTAGCCTAATGAATTGGAAACCCATACACATCTCTACAATCACGTTCTGATGAAAGGAAATGATTGGATTCTACAAACTCTACAAAAAGGGGAATTACAAACTGCCCTCATTGGAATCCGTAAAAATGAAGGACGTCCTTCAGATTTCTCCGTCACTGGTATAAAAAAATCTGTCAATGACAGAGAATTTTCGGTTAACGCGACCTCTGCTGTTAGTTTTCATATACACACATACACACTCCAGAAAGCTGTTTATGGCAGTGAGTATTCACAGCGCCCACAGAGACGCAAGCCTGTATAAACACATGCATGCACAGACACACACACACCTATGTACATCCAATTTTCGCTCGACTCTGATTCTCTGCCACCTCAGCACATTCTGCTGTAATTTAGGTTTCAGAAGGGAAATCCTGTTACTAAAAACCACACAATCTCTTTAGAAAACTAAACACAAATCTTCACCTCATCTTCGTCGAAACCATACCTGTCTGTTTCCCACATTTATGTTTAGATGAAGTCGCCAGGATTTGCTCAATAACAAATTACACATCACTCACTGTGTTTGCCAGAACAGAAACAAGACAAGAAGGGAACCTTGTCAAGACTTGGAGTAATAAGGCTTGTTTATCTGGATGCCTTGTTTGTGTTTTATCAATGGATTTACAAAAAATTATGCAGATCAGCACAAACTTGTCATTTTTTGATTTTATCACATTTTACCACCTACGAGGTGGAACATAACAAATATAACCTGGAAAACAAATAAGACCACAATTCAATCCAACAAACAATATGATTTAAAATATCACTGAAGACAGATACTTGGATTTAAAAGTCATATAACCACTTTAAACCATAACATTTAAATGTGTATGTCACATGTAAGAAGGTCTCTGCAGGCATCTATGAAAAAGACACTTTTACTAAAACGAGACAGATGAACAGACGGTCAGTTATAAAGGGGGGACAAGGGTGAAAGAACATCCAGCAGCAGGTCAAGGAAAAAGGATTAAAGCCAAGACTGAAAACATGCGATCATGCAGCTCTCTGCTTCACATTCCTCCACCTCTCTCGATCTTTGAGTAGATTTACAAGGAGAGTGACTGGCAGTTCTTTAACGCAATTCAGACCTCATGTTGTACTAGAGAGTAGTATTTTCCTCTTTGCCGTCCAAGAGGGCCTGGAAATCTTCCAATCATATGACCACAGCAGTGCACATATACACGTACACAGGACATTTCCAAGACAGAGAAATGATGTCAGTTCTGTTTTCACTGCGAAAAAGTTCTTTACACCTTTCACACACAATTCGATTGTAAATGCGATGAACAACTGGATTTTGTACTCACAACTGGATTTGCAGAGCAAGTTCAGTTAAAGGGTTAGTTCATGCAAAAAATCCACTGCAAAAATGAAGTTCTAAATATTTTGGTCTTGTTTCCAAGAACAAATATCAAAAAATTCTCAACATATACATATTTCACTAAATTATTAAACATACAATATTGTGGTTACACAAGGTGTTTCAGGCAGGTCTGAGTGAGCATTCGCTTTTTGATAGAATGTATCTTTTGTTCCGACACTTTCATTTTTGCAATTTTACTTGTCTAATTCATGCATGTGCAACTTCCAAAACACCGAGACACAGAAAAACACGTATTCGCGCCATAGGACCCCTTTAACAATTGATTGATTAACATCCTTACTTGAGTTTTATTTTGACCTTGCTTAAGTTAATGTATCCTGATTTAGGATTTCTAGACATTACTTAGATATTTATAACCCTAATGGCTTTCTTTTTCAAAACCAAAACCTACAATTTTCCATAAAACTGTAAAATTGGTTGGATTTTGTCTAACCGCATTTAGCAGCTCCTGGAAAATTGTTTAGCGATTAATTTCAGAAACTTATCGTGTGAATATAGACAAAAATACAGCTTGAAAATGTCTATTCACTACAAAGTAAGATCAAGATGTAGAAACATTTCTACCCCAGAAGTTTGCAAGTTTGAACCCCTCCTTTCCCACGAGTCCGTCATTTCACAGTCTTTAAGATGTCAGGAATTTCACACATGATATGAAAGGTAGAGAATGAGAGAGGAATGATAGAGTGATCTTGGTTTTTTTTATCTCTCACAGAATCATGGCACACTAGTTTTAATGTATTACTTCATCCTTCCTCCCTTCAACAGTTTACACTCGAATGAATCCGTCATCGCAACACTTTACTGTGCCAGATGAGATGCTTGCTCTGAAAAAAATCATTTGATGGAAGTCAAATAAAAAGAGTCAAGAGCCAAGACTGATGGGCTACTTTTCTCCTTACTCAAAAGACATTTCCAGTTCACTATAAAAAACAGTTTGTGCTGCCAGTTTAAAGATTGAGAAGAAAACACAAAGTGATAGGAAAAAAGATTTTGTTTTAACCGATGCTTCTATGGCTAAGACATAAGGCACACATTAATAAAGATTCCAGTCTTATTTAAAAGTATACAAGAGCATTATACACATGGCACTGAGGAATAAAATGCATGTAATAAAAGTGTGTGTGTGTACAGCACATGTGTTTTAAAAATGTTATAGGAACTGCAGAACTCGAGTACTTTATAGAAAGACCGCAAGCAGACTAAGGGTACCTAATATCCAGAGCCAGGGGTTTATTAGCCAGATATCCTGTAAATGTTTGTGTGTCTGGCAAGAGAAGGGGTTAGAGTTTGGAGAAATTATAATAATCAATAATACATTAAAACCAATAGAACATGTGTCTCTGTATGTACCCTGTGTGTGTGTGTGTCCTTGTTTTTGTATCCCGGTGGGATATAACCGGATATAACAATATTTTTTATGTAAAAATGCAAAAAGTTTTCTCTGATCTTTAGGTTTAGGGGATATAATATACAGTGTGTACACTATAAAAATCAAAACACCTATGGACTATCCCCATGGAGATAATAAACCAGACATGTGTGTTTGTGTGTGTGAGAGAGAGAGTGAGAGATAGATAGATAGATAGATAGATAGATAGATAGATAGATAGATAGATAGATAGATAAAGCAAAAGGCAAAGGTACCCAGATATGGGATGCAGGACGTCATGCTCTGGCTGCTGATATATTCTCTCAAGCGTTTATAGTTGTCTTCTTTAGACATCAGATACTCCAACCTCTCAAACATGGCCTTGTCTTTCCGACTTAAAAGCTGGGAGAGAGAGAGAGAGAGATGGAGTGTTACAAAAATAATGACAACTGAATATAATACACTTAAAACAACATTCTTCGACATACTTTCAATACCTCAAACAAAATACCAATACAATTTCTGAAATTGTCTCTTTTTAGTAAAAAATTTAGAACATGATTACTGCAGGTTTAATTGGTTTTTATATTCTATTTAAAGGAAAACGTTTTTGAATAAAAAATATTAGTTATTAAGAAAATACATAAAAATTAGTGTTTTAAACTATCTCTGATAACAACGGTAAGCTTTTAATTATTTAAAATTTAAGCTATCAAGTGAGATTTTGCGGGTACTGTCTGACTTAACAAATGTATGGAAAATAACTCTTCAAGAGGCATACGTCTGTTGTAAAAGAAGCTCCTAAGAGATCATTTTCTATCATATTGTTTACACTACATTGCATTGTTAAATGCATCTACCCACAAAAAATTTTAAAAACACAATAATGTGCTCATGAGGATTATCCAATCCAGGATAGATTTAGAAAGTAGATCAACTAGTGTACAGTATGACAGGGCAATTGTAAATGTAAGTGTAATAAGGTGTGACATAGTTTTACTTTTTATGAATGTTCCCAGCAAATCAAACAACCATGAAAGACAGAGAGATTAAATCAAAGCTCTAAAAAACACAAAAGCTCAAAAAGCTTGGTGACACTGACACAAACACACCGCGGAACAAAATGAAATTAAGTGTTTTGTTTGTCTCCCCCAAACCACCTGATGTGAACTCGCACACAAATAAAAAAATCGAGAAATATAGATTTTAATTTAGATTCTTTAAACAGTGGACCCCATTGTGTGTGAAAAAGTGCACTTGGATTTCAGTCCATGGACAAAACACAGACCTGCCAGCTAAAGTATATTCCGTTATGTAAAAGAATAAAAATGGTGCACTGGGGAAAAAACTGAAGTGGGATGTTGGCTGTGTCAAGATGAGATTTCCAAAGAGAAAATCTGTCATGTCTGCGGACAGACAAACTGAGCAGAAGATTGTTGGATGGGATTGTTGGTTTATTCTTATATTCTATGGTTACCATAGCTTCCAACAAAATACAGAAACAGTTAATACAATAACTTATGAAAAATAATGCAGTCAAAGTTATAATACCACGTATCATTTTACTTCCGAGCGGTAAAATGGGAGGGAATGCTGGTAAGTTTTTTGAAGCATCAAAAAGTGCATCCACCAATCAAAGAACTGCTCGACACAGCTCCGTGGTCTTAACAAAGGTATTTTGAAGCGAATCACTGAATTTTTTAAGAGAAATATCCAAATTAACAGCGCTGTTTACATTTATGTCTAGCTTCTGTTGACCCTCTGCTTCATGTGAATCTGAGGCTTGTTTTCCGGTTTATAAATTCAGGTGATGCACGCAGCATTTTTTTCGATTGTTCGATTGTTCCAATTGGATGCAATCTCCTTATCACGGTCATTTGCTGGAAAAACAAGCCATCCAATCACTGCAATACATGAGACCGGCACTTGGCTAAACATATCACAGTCCAGACCCAGAGTGGAGTTGACATGTTTTAGCTTTTCTGGCCATACGAGTTCATGTCCCATTAAAGACAACTTTTCCACCCTTGGAAAGAGCATCCAATCATGGACCAACATCTTACAATATTTTTATTGAATTCATTACGGAACATGACCAATATGATGCAACATTTATTTCCAATGAAACCAGAAAAACAAATGGTTCCTCGCCCTTCATAACTAGATTTTGCATTTTATATTGGTTTGTCCTTTCCATTCCTCATCAATGAGCCTGAACATGACACCAACAGCTCAGTTTTAATTCAAAATGTATAAACGGATGCAGTAGTTGTGGCAAAAAATGACACAAAGCAGCCAAGTGACCCAGTCAATGCATCATGCACGCTAACATGGTTTTCACATGAGGAGCCAGAACAGTGATCTAAGAAAATAAAACCAAATATGTTTGACATTTTGTTTTTAACTTTTGATTATTAAATCATAAAGGATTAAATCCACTTTATTAATTTACAATTAATCTAACCAATGATAAATGTCAAAGATGAATAAAAAAACACATAAAAAAATGTAACTAGAGTCTAGTAACGTGTTAAATAGATGAATAAATACTCACAGCCCAGGTCTTAGTGAGTCTAAAGATGGGAGCACTTTGTAATGCAGAGACCACCGCCATCACCGCATGGAGATTATTAATGTCACACAGTTTCTGCAGGAAAAAAGCAAAAAGTTACATACCCACAAGGGTGTGAATTTATATGCAAGAGCACCTGTTTTCATCTCAGCCTGATACAAAACTTGTGGTGTGTGACAGTCGTGATTTCCTGTATGACCTTGTTCTTTCTTGACTGAAGAAGAGTGGTTTTGATATACAATTAAGAACCTGGAACAAGTTTTACCAGGAAGTGGAATTAATTTAGGGATTTTTAAAATAATTCCTTAGATTTTATTACATTCTACTGGGACCAAACATGATCATCCGTAACATTGGGTCGCTACCCTTGAGTGCCAGGACACGTTCCCCTTGAGTGGTAAAACACGCAGCAAAAAGGCGAATAGGAGAAATAAAGAACCCGGGACTAAAACGCATAATTATTTGCTGCAAATACAATTAGCTGGACTCGACGGTGATCCTTACGACTTACATAGAAATCAGGTGTTGCTGGACACTGGAATGTTGCGCGGAATTTTGTTTCCTGAAATTGTAAACAGTAATTTTTTTGACTGATTGTTTTACCACCCAGGAGGGCACGCTCTGGCGTGCTCATGTGGAGTTCACATGGTAAAGTGATGACACGTCCATACCCTCTATTCACAATATGATAAAAACACGCTCAGACGCACAGGTGCACATGAATGGGGTGTTTTACCTTTGCTGTTCTGATGTAGAGACTCAACACTTCAGCTCTGATCTTTAATGTCTGGGCATGAAGAATCTCCCTCACCACCCAGAAACTCACCTAATACACAGAATAAATATTCATTAACTGATCAACAATGACATCAAGCATGTTTCTCTTCTGTAAATTTATATTTGTACATGTTTGTTAACGAGACGCACAAATAAAATGAGGTCATTGTTTTGGCATTATCCCCCACTGTGTGTTTACCATGCCTGTTGGTGTCGTGAGACTAGATCACAGTGTCTCTGAATACTGCAAGATCAGGCTGCACAGTACTGCAGAGACATTAGTACACAACTCATTGATGGACAGATGTTTTATAGCCAGGGATATAAGTGGTGTGCAGGTGCGCATGCACACCCAAAATAAAAAATGTGCTCTGTAAATAAGTTTAGACCGTTCATTTGCGTACTAACATGGTTGAAAGATTTTAATGCCCAAGTACAATCACATTCACTGTTTTAGACGGCCTAAATGTAGTAATGGATTATATTTAAGTTTATACTGAATGCTGCTAAACTTATGAGGTTTGTTCCCGGTGTTAAACGGACCCTGGGTCTAAATGATTACCAACCGGAGTATTTGTAGCTCCGCCTTTATCGGTTCGTTATCGGTGAATGTCTGGATTTGCACTGCTCTGCACGTCGAAATAAACGCCACCTCTCTTAAACTTTCTAAAAGGACAAGCTGTTTAAACTTGACACTTGCACACAGCCCGTGTTTATCAATGTTATCCTCAATCATAGCTCCGAATCTCCAGGTGCTCTCTTGAGAACATGACAGAAAAACTTCTGTGCACCCCTGTTTATAGCTTCAATCATAACACATCCACATTGTCTCTCACATTCTTTGCTCTATTTTAAATCTCTAGTCATGCAGAAACCATCCGCACACTACCAAGCTTATCTTCATGACACACAGACGGTACAATAATTATATGGAGTCAATGAGTACTTTATAAACAGACGTTATGCAAATATCCCTGGTGATAGATCACCATATGTGCCTAACATATGTCGGTGAGTAATCCACAAGGTTTTTGTGATCTCCGCGCATAAGTGTTTTCTTAAAACTTTGTTTAATGTTTGCCTATTAATTCACACTTATAATATTAATGCATGTCATATTCATTCATAAAAGTGTGTTTGGAGTGGGGTCGGGCGGGAGGGAAAAGGCAAAAACGAATATATGTTCACAGAGGGAGAGAGAAAAATGTGTAAATCTGAGAGCTTTATAACAGAATTTGTATTTATATAAGTTTAACAAAGAACTGCATAACTAGACCGCAGTAAAAAAAAATTTTTTAATTAAACTGCTATTAAACTAGAAAATTATAAGCTATTGAACTGATTGGTTAACTACTGTATACATCACAATAGTATTCAGGATCAGTAACCTCTGAATGATCACAAACCAACTGATGATCATTTAAAGGGGTTGTTCATGCATTCTGACTTCTTTACCTTGTTAAACGTGTTGGCCTATCATGCTTGACATAGTAAACTTGTCAAAACACTAGTTGGGTTTATGACGTTGTATTTTTGTGCTCGAAACACTCCCCCAAGGTTTGCATAGGTTTCGGGAAGTTTTTTTTTTTACATGAAATTCCGTTAAGTAACAACTTTTCTTAGTCCCTTCCTGGACAATTCTCCTGAAAAAGCATGTCCACGCATCAACCAGCGAGAGAAAGAGGACGCCCACGCATCAACAAACGAGAACAAGAGAAAGATCAGGCCCATCAATGTGCCCCGTTCTCGAAGTTCAGCTGGGTCTTTTGATTCACTGCATTTAGGTGAGGGATGTTATATAAACGGTGGATATAACGCTGGATTGTAGATCGTTTGAAACTGATAGATGAGATCAATAGATTGGCCAACCAAGAGATTGGCAAAAACTGTGTGTGTTTCATCCACTTTAACGACTGCATAGTCACAAAAGTACTCGACTACTATGACTACTGAAAAGTAACCAAACAACAGATCTTTGGCTAAAAACATTTATCAAAACTACTGAAAACAGTGAACTACTCTTGACGATTATGATGACAAAGATCTGTTCAAACAATTTGTTTTTTACCTTTCCAAGTATCATTCTTCAGAAGGTACATTTGTGTTGGCAGCCAAAGGAGTGCGGCTTCCTGAGCAGCCGTTTTAGCAGTTTTCAGGATGTATATTCAAAAACTTTCCACAGAACACAAATTCCTTACTGATATTCTCAAATTTATTAGAGAGCTGGCCATATTGTCAGGGGAGTCTGTCTTTGTGTGTGTGTGTAAATGTATGTGTAAGTCTACAAGTCAAACTTATGAAAGTGTGCAAAACAACTTCTGTGCCGGCTACAAGACTTGAACAAATCTTCTCCTCAGATTGCACACTATCAGTGTCTGCCAATAATGAAGCAATTCTTGCACACACAGAAACACAATGTCTGCATATTTTTGCAAAGGCCAACTGGTTCAAAACAAGAGTTTCTCAACCCAAGTGTTTGTCCAACAGCTGTGCTGAGATCTCTTTTCAGACCTCGCTGCAAACTCTTCAAGCATATTCACTATTTGCTCGCACTACAGCTAAAATGACAGGTTTACAGTTTCCCCAATGTTGCATTAACCCCAGGTAACTGTGACACATACAGACAAATTTACATATGTGGTCCACAGTGTTCGCATAAAGTCCAAATTCCTTGAACAAGAAGTTTGCCAGCGACGTCATTTTCCATTATCGAGCCAGTCCAAGCCATTAAACAAAAGTGACTTAGGCCAAAAATATACACAGATGAAATCCACAGCCAGCTCATTACAAGCATGTGATCCTGTTATCCTTGTTTAATGTGCGTTCTGGCATTACTGCGGTGGTAACAAAGCCTTAGTTCTCAAAGGGGTGATAGAGTTACCTTCAAATGTCTGCATCACTACACCATGTGTTATTATTCAGGTAGCTAACGTTACATAATAACTGTCTTTCATGACATCAGTACATTGTCAGGAAATTCAATCATATCATGTTCAGCATCCCCACTTTCTGTAAATCCCTTCAGGAGACCACACTGGTCCCCGTGCATGAACAAATGTACAAATGTGTCTTCAAAGGTTCAACAAAGTGGGTAGGGACGAGTCAGAACCAGTCAACCCTGAAGCAAGGAGATTGGGCTACAAATGTCAGGCCAGGATGTCAGACCGACATGCTCCTCATTTTCTGCCAATGCAACAAAGCATAAAATGGAGTATGTCTAGCTAAAACATAATTATATGGGATGAAATGGTTAATGGTTCGACACACACTTTTCATCCCCTCCTAAAAAGGGATCTACCTCTTCCCAAAAACTCTTCTCGGTAGAATAGGCAGGAACTGTTTGTGGTGTACCTGGTTGAAGCGTCGTGTGAATGCTACAGCATTTGGAGCTGAACTGTGCTTTTCCTTTTTGTTCCAGCCACAACTCGAGAGCTCCTGTTGAACAAATAGAAATAAACAAAATCTTCACATATAAAGTAAAAAGCAGTAAATACATGATTAAAGTCTGACTAAAGATGTGCACTATACACTCTAACAAAAAATAGTGCTATATAGCACTAAAAGTGGTTCTTGGCTCATAGGGCAACCACTTTTAATGTTATATAGAACCATATTTTGGTGCTCCAGTGGATCCTCAGAGGTTCTTTGGGATTTTTTAGAGTGTAGCATACTAGGCAAGTATTTAGTGAACTAGTTGATTTGAGCTATAACATACAAGAAATTATGAAAGACACTTTTCCATATCTCTCATAAATCTCAAAGTTATAACTGAATATGAGGGTGGTGCCGTGAATGTATGTGCAGTAATGTGCTCTTGTAAGAAACTCCTTAACCCTTATAGGAAAATCTCTGTTAGAACTTAATAACAGGGTGTCTGCAGATGGAAGCATGCTCAATTAACGACGTCTTAAGACTGGTAAAATCCCACATTTTATGACATTTAAGACCAAACCTGCGATGGAAATACACCTGCTAATACACACAGATATGTGTGTGTATGTGCTTGAATACATGTTTACGACGACACAATATTGCAGCGTTTATTGAAAATAGTTTATCAATGTGGGTCATTCTCTTTTAAAAATTCTTGTGCCCTCATTATCTTTAGTTAAAATCTGAAAATGCACTTCCTGTAGTGACAATCCATTTTAAATGATGTTTGTAAGACGGCATCGCAACTTCCGGTTCACAGGGAATTTGAGCCAAGTGATCATTTTTGGCTCCTTTCTAAGGCCTTGTATTAGGAAAACTTCATTAAAGACTTTAAGGACCAGATTGAGCTTTATAAATAAATACATAAAGATACACCTGTGATGCTATGAATCAAAGCCATGTAAAATGGAGAAATTCCATGCATATGCATTATATATCACAGGGGAATAAAACCTGCTAGTAAAGTGATTGACAAAAGATGGAGGGAAACTGTTTATATTGGTCACAGAGTGACTGACTGACTCAATGTGAAATTTGTTAAAATAATATTTATTAATATGTACTGGGAAACAGCACCACTAGATTATTATTCATGTAATATGCTTATCTCGATGACACACATAACCAATCAATTATTTTGTCGTCTAAGAAATGATCTGTTAGTGGGAGGCTGACAGACGTGTGATATACACCACGTCAACAACACTTGGAAATTCCTATTTGAAAACTCCTGACCATGTTATGCAATCGTGTACCTTATGTTATAAAAAATGTCAGCTAAGAAACTGTTAAAAATGAGCTGCTAACACAAATAAAACAAACTTTAACAACAATTTCAACCACGCCGGCAGAGATTTGATTCCAATTATCAGCAGGTAATGAGAAAGGAGTTGCCATGAGACTTCCTGATGGGACTTTGAGGACCTCACAACCGACAAACTGTAATGAAATCAACCTAAATTCAACAGGTTTGACACTCGTACATGAATGCTTACCCAATATGTGACTGATTTAGTCCAATCTGAAACATATCTAACTTCGACCTGACACCCGTATAAAACCGCACGTTCCAATGAGGTCCCATCGCTGCACACAGACTGATTTAATGATTCAGCAACCTGTGAATGACTGAGGTAGCAGCTTAGCAACATACTGTACACAAACACAGATGTGAGTACAAGGGCCAACACACACACAAAGTATGTTCTGCATTGTGTCTCCAACACCAGCGACGGTCGACACATGCCAATGGAATCAGTCCTGCTGAATCAATTTCCTCTGCATAAGAAACAAATCTGCAAAAACAGACCTCTCTCCCCAGGGGTCACCTACTAATATTTTGTGAAATCAAATGCTACCTACACGCAGAGGAAACACATGGGTAGAAAAATGACAGATTTTCTCTTTCTGTAATGTAATGCATTTCCATGACTGAAGTGGAATTATATTAAACAATGACTTCGGTTTAATTTAACCACATGTTGTAGTTCCAGCTGGCATACCTTTAATGTTAACATTGAGTTTTTCAAGCAGCGAGTACAATATGGTGCCTAGTGGTTCAAGATTGGAGCTGGCAAACAGAGTTAGGTTTGAGCCACAAGAGGGACTGACCCTGGGCAAAATGGCTTATTATATTCAAATTGAAAGTCATGAACTGAAAAAAGTTGTTTTCCTCCAGCCGGCTACAGGAAATATTGTGTTACTTTACAGCGCAATTTTTGTTACTCAGATACTGACCCTGCCTGCCTGTGGGGTGATAAACATATAAAGATTATTTTCTAAAGTAATGAGATTCAATGACACGTTCAGACCTTTAAAAAGCTGTAAATGCAGTATGTTCTCACTCACTGAGATAATGCATGTATTTTCATTTATTTCACACAGATATTGAAATTACTATCCTCTTGTTCAAATGATGAAAGATTAAAATGTGTACATGCAAATGAACCTAGAAGCACCAATGATATGAAAATAAGAAAAGGTAGAAAAATATAGAACCCTATGATTTCTGCAATGCAACAAAAATTGAAGGAATCATCCATTCAAAATATAAAAATATAGTTGACTGTGTGATGCACAAATGCCACAAAATTGGCCACATTTTGAATAATAGAATAATAATAACAACAACACAATAACAAATAATAATAACAATAGGAATAGTAAAATGTTAACAATGAAAAGTATACATTAATGTAACAAAAATGTAAATGTAAAACGGGAAACAGAATCCAGCAGTTTAAAATACGCCGCTAGAGGGAGCACATTCAAAACAGATACAGTGGTGTGAAAAAGGGTTTGCCCCCGCACAAAGAAAACCAAGAGTAAATAGAAAATGCAGTTTTTAAATGATGGTTTTATTTATTAAGGGAAAAAACAATCCAAACATTTCTGACTCTATGAAAAAGTAATTGCCCCCTAAACCTAATATCTAATCGCTGTGGAGGAATTTTGGCCCAGTCTTTTTTGCAGAACTGTTTAAATTCAGCCACATTGGAGGGTCTTCGAGCATTTTTAAGGTCATGCCACAGCCTTTCAATTGGATTTAAGTACGGTCTTTGACTAGGCCACTCTAAAACCTTTATTTTGTTTTTTTTAGCCATTCAGAGGTGGAATTGCTGGTGTGTTTTGGATCATTTTCCTGCTGCATAACCCAAGTGCGTATAAGCTCGAGGTCACAAACCAATGGCTGGTCATTCTCTTTTAGGATTTTTCTGGCAGAGTGCAGAATTCATGGTTCCGTCAATTATGGCCAGTCGTCGAGGTCCTGAAAGTGCAAAGCAGCCCCAGACTGTTGGTATGATGTTCTTTTTATGAACACTGTTTTAGTTTTACACCAGGTGTAAAGGGACCCACACCTTCCAAAAAGTTCAACGTTTGTCTCATCCGTCCACATGATATTTGCCCAAAAGTTTGGGGATCATCAAGATGTTTTTTAGCAAATGTGAGACGAGCCTTTGCGTTCTTTTTGGTCAGCAGTGGTTTTCGCCTTGGAACTCTTGGAACTCCCAAGGATGCCATTTTTGCACAGTCTCTTTCTTATTGCAGAATCATGAACACTGACCTTAACTGAAGCAAGAGAGGCCAGCAGTTGGGTAAATGATGTTACTGTAAAATGCGTCGTTCGTTCGTTTTCTTCCGCTTATCCGAGGCCGGGTCGCGGGGGCAGCAGTCTAGGCAGGGATGCCCAGACTTCCCTCTACCTAGACACTTCCTCCAGCTCTTCCGGGGGGACACAGAGGCGTGTCCTAGGTCTTCCCTGGGGTCTCCTCCCGGTGGGAGATGCCCGGAACACCTTCCCGGGAAGGCGTCCAGTGGGCATCCGGAAAAGATGCCCGAGCCACCTCAGCTGGCCCCTCTCGATGTGGAGGAGCAGCGGATCTACTTTGAGCTCCTCACGAGTGACCGAGCTTCTCACCCTAACTCTAAGGGATCGCCCAGCCGCCCTACGGAGAAAGCTCATTTCGGTCGCCTGTATCCGGGATCTTGTCCTTTCGGTCATGACCCACAGCTCATGACCATAGGTGAGAGTAGGAACGTAGATTGACCGGTAAATCGAGAGCTTCGCCTTGCGGCTAAGCTCCTTCTTCACCATGACAGACCGGTACAGCGACCGCATTACTGCAGAAGCTGCACCTGCATGTAAGATGCGTCGTTATCTGAAAAGAAAAGTTCTGTGCAAGCAAAAGCGTCAAAGTATGTGGTGAGAAAATAAAACGCAGAACACATTAAATTTGTTTTTATAAGGGCTAATGAAGAGAATGTCTCCCTCTTGTGTGTCTGACCTGTTACAGGTATATAAGCCTTGATCTGGTGTTGCATTTTTCATATGTTATTGATTTGTTATTTTATTCTTTTTTATGGTTTGCAGTGTTTCCCCTATGTTTACGGCTTTGGGGGGGGGGTTAGTGTTTCTATATTTTCTATATTTCTATGCCTTTGTGGGGGAGGTCCGGACAATACTTTTTTTCAAATAAATCATATTTAATCAATTGAGCCCAGTCGAATATGTATATAAAAAGTGAACATCTAACGTTTTATCAGGCCATTTATTTTATATTCAGATACCAACAATTTGTAGGCACTCAAAAACTTTTTAACATAAATTTATTCTAAATAGGCTATAAGAGAAAAAATAGGAACAGTTGAATGCAAACGTAAGCAAAAATCACCAGTCTCGTTCTTTCCTTTTCTCTCCTTCTCTCTCCATGAGAAAATGACAAAATGCATGTTTCATCTCAGGATAATTATATATTTTAAATTATATATATATATATATATAAAATTACGCGTAGATGTAGGTCTATATTTAATTTTAAATCTATTTGATCATAAACATTGAAAGCTGCGTTAGACTATAGCTCCAGCTGCGAGGTTTCTCTGAATAACTGTGCTTTTACAGCCGGCTAACGAGAACTCTGCAAACTGCGTGTCTGTGTAAAAGGTGTTTTATTGTGTATGAACTGTATTTGAGGACTGCGCACTTGGAATTACTTGCGAGAGCGCGTCTGTAGACACTGTCACATGGGGTTGCCTGGAGTAACTTTGACTTAAATGACGACAGGGGGAGGTTCAAATGTGCTTATAAATACGAAAAATCTACTTAATTATAAGTGAATGAGACCCAATGTTTCCATCTATTTGGCTGACTTGACTAAGTTTGCTACTGTGACGTAACAGATTAACAGCAGAGTATAACATTGTACTTCATACTGTCATATTTGGAAAGGTGGTCCTCGGAATGATTTTAAACAGTCCTTGGTGGGCCATGAGTTGCAAAAGGTTGAGAACCTCTTTAGATGTTGTTCTGGGATCTTTTATGACCTACTCGACAAGTTGTCGTTGTGCTCTTAGAGTAATTTTGGTTCACCACTGTTCCATGCTTTCTCCATTTGTGGATAATGGCTCTCACTGTTGTTCGCTGGAGTCCAAAAACCTTAAAAATGGATTTGGAAAGGGTTCTTTCTAGACTGATACATTTCAATTGCTTTTTTTCTTATCTGTTCTTGAATTTCTTTAGATCGCGGCATGTGTTGCTATTTGAGATCTTTTAGACTATACTTCAGTTATATAGATAGGTTCCCTTTCGATACTTCACTGGTACTGCGTAGCAGGACGCTATGGGGAAAACTCCTTTTTCTCCGATGACTGAAGCTTTTCAATAACGCAGTGAATACTGCACGGCCATTGGTGCATGCAAAGTAAAACTTTGCGCCAATGGAAGCGAAGCTGCCCGGTCTGATAGCTTCGCCGTCGAAAGAGCCTTGCAGCGGATTGGACCTCTCTGCTCAGCGATTACGCTTGTTTCAGCAGCGCTGTATCCTTTTCCCTGCCGCTATCCGGCAAAGAGCTCTAAAAGGCAAATTTCCAAGAGCAAATTTCCTGCGACGCTGACGGTCACGGCGAGTGCGTCTCATGCTTGGGAGTTTCCCACGCTCAAGACGCACCCAGAGAGACAGAATGTCACTGTGAGAGCATGAGTCTCTCCTCTCTGCGCTCGCGGATAGCTTTCTTTTCAGAGAGCGATTCCGCTCCTCGATCCCTCCCTCTTCACCCTGCGGGGATGAAGCAGCGTGGTAGAGGAACTAAGCGCTCGGGGAAGTGCGGGCTCATGTCCCCTCGGCGTGCCTCGCCTTCTCCACAGAGAGAAATTTCACCGGTTTGTTTCTCTCAGGCGGAGCTACGGCCACCGGATTCCGCCGGTGACGTGGTCTCGTTTGGCGGAAGCGAATTCGAGGAAGACGACCGCATGTCATTAGCGGCTTCAGACGGGGAGGAGCTATCGGGCTCAGTTTCTGACCCCGCCCCCTCTCCGTCTGTAGAGCACAGTGAACCCGCGCCTAGCGTGGATTCCAATCTTTTTCGGGTCCTCGCTAAGGCTGTCGAAGAGCTGGGTTTAGAGTGGTCCTCTCCGGAGGAACCTACTCGCAGCCGCTTAGACGAATGGTTTCTGCCGGGGCGCCGCCTAGCCCCTTGGCAGCGGACTTCGCCGTTCTTCCCAGAAGTTCATGATGAACTCACCAGGTCATGGCGCGCCCCCTATTCGGCCCGTTTACTACCCTCTTCATCCTCCACTCTCACTTCTGTTGACGGCGCTGAGGAAAAGGATATGAGAAGCTGCCTCCCCTTGATGAGTCCGTGGCCGCACATCTGTGTCCGCCCTCGGCTATCGGTTGGAAGGCGAAAGCATCTCATCCCTCCAAGCCGTGTAAGACCACCTCGGCCCTCGCTGGACGCGCATTCTCGTCCGCCGGCCAAGCGGCTTCCGCTCTGCATTCCATGGCAGTACTCCAGGTATACCAGGCCAAACTCCTCCAGTTGGACGAGTCCGGTACTGATGGTGCGCCTTCTCAAAGAGCTGAGGAGCCCGACGGATCTGGCTCTACGTGCCACCAAGGCCACGGCACAGGCGATAGGCAGATCGATGGCCAGTCTTGTGGTTCTCGAGCGCCATCTATGGCTGATGCTCACGGAGATTAAAGAGGCGGACAAGGTACCCTTCCTCGACGCTCCAATTTCAGCCAGCGGCCTCTTCGGTACGGCAGTCGAGGGCTTTGCAGAACGTTTCACGGCAGCGCAGAAATCCTCGCAGGCCATGAAGCACTTCCTGCCCAGGAGACCCGGATCCAGACCAAGGTCAGCTCACCCCAAGCCAGCGCCGACTCGGCAACCGGTGAGGTTCACGCCCCCCGCTGTTCTATGGCAACAGGTGCTGAGACGCGTCAACGCTCTCGCTCTGGGAGACGTTTCCCCCACCCTCAGCGCCAGGGACCCCGGCCAAAGATCACGCTGGACCCGGCGCCTCAGGCACCATCCTGAGACCGAAGCGAGGAAGAGGAAGGGATCGTGTCTCGCTCTGGCTGGGCCTCCCTCAAAGAAAGCTCTTGTGTGTGCCCAAGCACCCCTGTTCCACAATGTGAATACCGGGTCTGTTCTAACACCCGCACAACCCACCGCTGCTATAGCGGGTACTTCAATAAAACACAAACATTTTCAGAAAAAGAGCAACCTTCCTCTTCCACTCTCCGCGGAATTCAAGCCCCCAATAGGCGGCTTGCCTCCCCAATGCATTCAACCCCTTGCCATACGGGCCGAGGCCTGGCAGGCCATCCCCGGGGTATCTGCGTGGGTGATGGGAATAATTTCTCGAGGATATTCACTCCAATTCGCTCGCAGACCCCCGCGGTTTCGCTGGGTGATCTCCACCCGAGTTCAGAACGCGAATTCACACATTCTGCGTACGGATTTGCGGAACTTACTGGACAAAGGAGCCATAGAACCGGTTCCTCCAGATCAAACCGAGTCGGGCTTCTACAGCCGCTACTTCCTCGTACCCAAAAAGGATGGCGGTCTCCGCCCCATCCTCGATCTCGGACATCTGAACCTCGCTCTTATGAAACGGCGCTTCAGAATGATTACACTGAAACAGATCCTCTCGCAAATATGCCCAGGGGACTAGTTTTTCTCCCTGGATCTGAAAGATGCATACTTTCACATCCAGATAGCCCCCCCATCACAGACGATTCTTGAGATTCGCCTACGAAGGGGTTGCATATCAATACATGGTCCTTCAATTCGGGCTGTCTCTAGCTCCTCGCACCTTCACGAAGTGCATGGACGCGGCTCTATCCCCTCTCAGGCAGATGGGAATCCGCATTTTGAACTACCTCGACGACTGGCTGATTCTAGCACAGTCAGAGGAAGAACTACAGGCCCACAGGTCCATCCTTCTCAGCCATCTCGAATGCCTGGGACTCAGGATCAACCATGCCAAGAGCGCTCTGTCCCCCAGCCAACGAATTTCGTTCCTGGGGGCGGTTTTCGATTCAATCCGTATGATGGCCAGAATCGCGGGAGACCGTGCTCTGGCTATTCAGCAGCTCGCGGCCTCCTTTACACCAGGAGCGTCACACCCCCTCAAAGCGTTTCAGAAGATGCTGGGCTTCTGCGTCTCAAGTACTGCACTTGGGCGTTCTTCGGATGCGTCCGCTGCAGTACTGGCTAAAACCAAGAGTTCCGCCACACGCTTGGCGTCTCGGACGCCTACGCATCTGCGTGGATCAAGTCTGTGTATCCGCTCTAGCACCATGATAGGATCCCCTTTGGCTGGAGCAGGGTGTGCCCCTGGGCACCACATGCAGACGAAAGGTGATCACGACAGACGCCTCCAACACGGGTTGGGGGGCTCTGTGCAATGGCACACCGGCCTTCGGCCACTGGTCAATTCAGGAGAAGGGACTGCACATCAACTACCTGGAAATGCAGGCAGTATGGCTAGCCCTTCACTACTTTCTTGCAGTCTTACGGGACCGCCATGTCTTAGTCCGATCGGACAGCATGACAGTGGTGTCATACATAAATCACCAGGGAGGCCTCTCCTCAAGACGCCTTTTTTCTCTGGTACTTCGCCTCTTGGAAGGGGCCCAATCCAATCTGTTATCACTGAGGGCATCTCAGGTGCCGGGCAGACTGAACCAGGGAGCAGATATGCTATCTCGGAGCAACGTCCCTTCAGAGGAATGGACGCTCCACCCCAGGTCGGTTCAGAAAATCTGGGAAGTCTTCGGCAGAGCGGAAGTCGACCTCTTTGCCTCGAAAGACAACACTCATTGCCCAACTTACTTTTCGAAGGACAGGGACGCTTTGGCCCACAACTGGCCCAATTGTCTCCTTTATGCCTTCCCTCCGATCTGTCTCATACCACAGACGATAAAGAGGATCATAGAACAGAAGCACAAGGTGCTGTTCGTAGCCCCACTCTGGAAAAACCAGCCTTGGGTTGCAGAACTATCTCAGCTGCTTGTAGCAGCCCCGTGGCCTATCCCCCTGAGACGAGACCTCCTCTGTCAGGCAGGCAACACGATTTGGCACCCCCAGCCAGAACTGTGGGCTCTGCACCTTTGGCCTCTCGACGGGAGCCTACGGTCCTCCCCGAGAGCGTCATAAATACGATATCACAGGCTAGAGCTCCGTCTACAAGGCGACTCTATAACCTCAAGTGGTCTGTCTTCTCTGCCTGGTGCTCCATGCGCAGAGCAAACCCAGAATACTGTGACATATCACTAATTCTGTCCTTCCTGCAGGTGCTGATGGATAAGGGCCGTTCCCCTTCCACGCTCAAGGTTTATGTGGCAGCAATTGCAGCTTCTCATGCCCCCATAGAGGGCCTAGGAGTTGGGAAAAACGACTTGGTTGTTCGGTTTTTGAAGGGTTCCAGGCGGCTACGCCCTCCTCGCCCCCTCACAGTTCCCATATGGGATCTGCCCACGGTGTTGAGAGCTCTCAAGGGTCCTTCCTTCGAGCCTCTGCAGTCCGTGGACCTTCGTCCCCTAACACTTAAAACCGCTCTGCTTCTAGCATTAGCATCGGTAAAACGTGTGGGCGATCTGCAGGCGCTCTCTGTGAGCCCCTCCTGTCTTGAATTTGGGCCTAATGACTCTAACGGGCGTTTTCGACGCCCGTTTTTGGCCGGATAACCGCACGTTATGAACGTGTAATCAAGTCAACAAAGCATGCGGTGGAAACGTGCGTTTCAAGTGTCCAAACAGGCGAAAAGAACGTGCTCTCTTCATGTCGAAAGCGTGCGCTCATTTTTTAGCGATTCAGTGTGTAATGTTTTGTCCGCTAGGTGGCGTATGGACTCTTGTTGAAGACAACCAAAATAACATGGAATTATCGAGGACAACTGATTGTAATGATGCGAGTAATTATAATGAACGTAAAGTGGATCATGATTGTTCAGTTATTATAAGTATAATTTAGCTCCACAAAAAAGACAGAGCCTGCCTTTCGTATGAAACATGACACTTTTCTTTAAAATGGCCGAGGGGGAAGCCAGTGGATAAATATCTTTAATCAAACCCAAAACTTTCTAAGGTAGTTGTGAGGTTCATATGTAAAAGACATTTATGTGACCTAGATTCAGCATCTTTGCTGTGGTGCTACGGCTTATTACAATATAATGTTATAATGCAATGCTGTGGTAAATGCCATTTAACACAACACTCTAATATAAACCATGAGAGTCGCTTGCTACACATATGGTCCACACGAGCAGGCCAGTATAATAATTGATGAAATATAAATTACTTTTTCTATTCTTACAATAATTACAGATGTTCTTTATAAAATATTGAGAAACTTATCATGAAATGTTCTAGAATCGCACTTATGAACAATCTGATAAACTTTCTTTAATTCATCTTAATAACATTTTTAAATATAATCTTAAAAACAGTTTCGAGAATCCGGCCTTGTCGGTGGCAGGTTTTTCATTGGAAAAACCCAAAGTTTATTTCGGTCTCCTCCCTTTTAAGCGTAAACTAATTCACGCTGAAAAATGCCTTTCTTGCTGATTTTTTGTCTTATTTCAAGAACAAATATTAAAAATTCTTAGGCCAATGCGTTTTCTATATGAAAAAGATTTAGTCTATTGGAATTTAGGGTACTTAAAACAAGTAAAACTGTGGCGAGAGAACGCAAACAAGATTTGTCAAATGACTTTCAAAATACAAAAATCACTTTTATTCGTTTTTTATTCTTTAACATGTCTAGAAATTTTCTGTACATTCATTTATTGCACATTTCATCATGCAGACACGGACTGGCATGTCTTTTTATACAGGATCCTAGATGAGTAGGCTGCATTAATTCGTAGGGAGTGAAATTTACGTCGAGTTTCACAGGACTACAGCAGACTGATGAAGAAATCACTTTAAATTGGGTTAATCTAATCAATGAACTGGAAGTAAACGTAGCAATTTCCTTTTGGATTTCCAAAGTGGTTTGATGGGTGGATTATGAATATTCCCAGCGCACTTCCCAAAATAAAACATCTAAAGATGCTGCAAGGATGTTCGATTGTCGAACATTTCATAATATGTTCTCAATATTTTATAAAGAACATCTGTAATTATTGTGAGAATAAAAAAGTAAAATATGTTTTATCAATTATTTTACTCGCCTGCTCGTGAGAACCCTGTGTAACAAGCGACTCGCATTCTATCTTATGTTAGAGTGTTATGTTAAATGGCATTAACCACCTCATTGCATTATAATATTATTTTATAATGAGCCGAAGTACCACAGCAAAGATGTTGAATCTCAGGGAGAAATACGGTAACATAAATGTTTAAAAACATTTTTAAAAAAGTTGAAAAAAAAGTAAAAAAAGTTTTGGGTTTGATCAAAGATATTTATCCACTGGCTTCCCCCAAGCCCGTTTTAAAGAAAAGTTTCATGTTTCATACGCAAGACGGGCTCTATGAGGCGCCGTATTGGGTTTAAATAAAACTGCCCTTATGAATACATATTTAAAAGCGTGCATATACATATATACATTGCTCACATATACATGTATACTTTTGGATTTTCAAGCAAACACATATGAAAAGCATGTGCGCACTAATGTGAAATCCATACCAATACATCTTATGTTAGTAATGCATGTATACATATTTCATATGTAGATGTGGGTGAACTTCTCAGTGTAAACGGAAGTGAAGAATAAACATTTAATTATCTTCAGGCTAAAAATATTCTTGGTATTCTAAGTATTGCGCGGCTACGTCTTTAGAAATAACATTCAAAAGCCCCGACTCATAGTCCTTAAATCATGGTCTGTTGATTTAGATGTCAAATAAATCGAAAACGACGAAAATTTAACTTTACTCTCAAATGGGGATTTTTTTTAAATGAATAAATAAACGGCTTAACTAATGTGTTAGTGGGTAAGGTAAATGGCGGGAGTGCGCGGAAAGCACGTGCTCGAGCGCAGACACAGTAACACAGACAACCACACTTAAGAATTACACATGCATTCATATAATTGTATTTTCATTTAGCTTAACTAGTTTATTATTTTCAGCCATTAAAGGGTTCATTTATTCATTTAATTTGGTCAGTATAACATGTGTTAATGCGATCTTATATTTTATGTATTGCACATGTCACTGACATTTACCAGCTTTGACTATTTCTACCATTAAAAAAGAACCATCAGGCAACGTTATTTTCTGGTAACTAAAAAAACAGCCTGCAACGTTCTGGGAACGTTATTTTCTGGTTGCAGAAAAATCACGCGACACCACAAACGACATTAGAAACGCATTAGAACCCATTATAATTTCAAAATACTTGAAATTGGACACTGTGTTAGGCACATTAAAACGCTATTAAAGAAATCGGGTATATAATCTTCATTTCAACTTTCAAAAGCAAGCAAAGCACTAAAAATCGTATATAAAAAGCTTATCGCTCTCAGATTCATGTTGATCTAAATGAAGAAGACTTCCGTTTACACTGAATTACTTTCCGTTTACACTGAAAATATCACGCATATCCATAAATGAAAACACTATGCATGCAAACTAAAGCGTTTCATATTTTGTGTGCATGTGCGAGTGTTTAAAAGATGTGTATATACGCATTGTTTTATATATGTGTGAGGGTTTCATAGACGTGTGTGTACGTAGAGTTTATATGAATGTGCGAGTATTGTTTGTGTGTTTTCACGCATCGAGTTTATATGTATGCATGAAAAAGTGTGTATTCATGCATTACTAACATAAGATGTATTCACGCTTTTAAATATGTATTCATAAGCGCAGTTTGATTTTAAACCCATACGGCGCCTCATAAGGCTCTGTCTTTTTTGTGGAGCTAAATTATGCTTATAATAACTGAACAATCATGATCCACTTTACGTTCATTATAATTACTCGCATGATTACAATTAGTTGTCCACGACAATTCGTTTTGGTTGTCTTCAACAAGAGTCCATACGCCACCTAGCGGACAAAACGTTACACACTGAATCGCTAAAAAATGAGCGCACGCTTTCGACATGAAGAGAGCACGTTCTTTTCGCCTATTTGGACACTTGAAACACACGTTTCCACCGCATGCTTTGTTGACTTGATTACACGTTCATAACGTGCGTTTATCCGGCCAAAAACGGGCGTCGAAAACGCGCGTTTTTGGCCGGATAAAACGCGCGCTCAAAGCGTGCGTTTTCGGTGGCTCCTAAGCGCACGTCGAGAACGCGCGTTTTCAACAGCAAATCACACGTCAAGGACGTGCGTTTTGATACAAAAAGCGCACGTTGTCGACGCCCGTTTCCCAACAACTCGAAGCGCACGCTTTTGACGCGCCACTATGTAAGAAGATGCCCTACCAGGCGTTAATGGATACTTTGGCTTTCCATAACATATTGTCCGACACCCGTTCTCTGTCCGCTGGTGGGAGTATGCTTACCTGTGTTTGAGCGCATGTGTCTGTGAGCGCGCACGCATCGGGGCGGAACTCGATACGGAGAGCAAATGATTGAATTGTAAACGTAGAGACTTAAATGACATGCCGCCGTATAAATAAGATAAAGACCATAATGCTATTTAGTTTGCAAATACTTTTTCAAAACACTGTACACTGTATGTTCAAAACAACGGCGTAGCTTGATGACGCTGTGAAGGAGCGTGGAATAATGGAAACTGTCATTTTTCAACTCCAATAATCTTTTAGATGTGAATAAAAATCACGTTTATCGAAAATGTTAAGTAACAAAGTTTTATACATGTTGCTTTTGATGACATATTTCATTATACTGAATTATGTATTTGACGTGAATGAATTTACGTGAATGAATTTATTAATATTTAGTCAGATGATCTAAAAACGATTACTGCTTGTTCAGTAAATATACATGAGATATTGTACAGGTGACACTCTGCCCACGAGACTGTGTTGTCATGGTTTCTTCGCCAGTAAAAGCGGAAGTTATAAAAGCATTACGCTGAAGGTTGCAGGCTTTCCATCTAGTGTCTTTGGTAGAGTGTATATGATGCCATTGACATGCGACTGCCAGACACGGTCCGTGTCACTGGTTAAAATGTCAATTTTCTCACGATTTACTAGTTGGCAACATTTAATAGTTGGAAACATTTGAGATATTGCAAGTACTCAAGTGAACAAAATATTGGGAACAAAATTAAACAGACTTCATAGGGCCATCGGAATATGTCTTAAGTGTCTTTCTGTATGTGAGGTAACACTTAAAAAACTGAATGTGGTTAGGAAGATGTGACGAGAGCTGTGAGGCGGGGCCAGTGGCGTGATTGATAGTTTGAATCAGCTGTGCGCACACCGGTCCCGCATATCTCACGGATGAGATTGGGAGCATAAGAGGACGAACGACAGGACTGCTGACGAGAGAGGACCGGGCCCGAACATGTTTAAGGTTGTATGTATGTTCTTTATGGCCGGCAGTCGGCCGTGATGTGGCTGCCGGCATTTTACTTCAGTGTTTTTGTTTGTTTATTTTATTAAAAGTTTATTTGAATGTTCGCCGGTTCCCGTCTCCTTCCTTCCTTCCTTTTATTTACACCTCATTACATTGGTGCCGAAACCAGGGAGGAAGGAGAAACATGCTGTCTGAGTTCCCCCGCTGTGGAAGGCCCTCGTGGTGCTGAGGAGTTCGGAGTGAGGACGAGGGACGTCTGCCAGCGGCTGCCCGAGGCAGTGGTACTGGAGTAAAGATTCTGTTGGGACGGAGAGCTCGATGCCGCGCTCCTGGGCCGAGGTGGGATGGCTATAGTTAAAGGTGGGGGAGCGGAGGAGTGGTCGCCGCTTGCAGTGTGCCGGACCCTGCTGCCGTCCCCCATATAAGGGGAGGAGCAGGAAGCGGGACACTCCTACTGGCTGCCCTCAGCCAAAAAGCCATCGCCAACCGCCAGGAGGTGGATCGGGCCGTCCACCGAAGGTCCAGCACCGCCGCATAGCACCGCGAGGAAGACCCTCTCGGTTGGGTTGAGAACAAGCAGCAGCATGTCGGGGAATGTTTAAGTTTGTATGCATGTTCTTTTGGCCGGCAGTCGGTCTTGAGGTGGATGCCGGCATTCTACTTCAGTGTATTTTTTTGTCTATTTTATTAAAACTTTATTTGAATGTTCGCCGGTTCCCATCTCCTTCCTTCCTTTTATTTGAACCTCATTACACTGAACTTTACTATATTTTTACATTTCTAAACCACTACACAATGCGCCTGCATTCTGTTCAAAGGGACTGCTGCAATTAGCCAAGAGCATTCAAAACTGTGGAAAATCTGCAGAAGAGAATCTGCGTGCATTGCGCTTTCATTAATGTCACAGAAAAAGGCCTTCACTGTCTTGGAAAGACAACATGGCATTAAGATGAAGGTGGCAGTGATGCATCTGTGCGTTTACGTAGCCGCCCATTAAAACCAGACCACTCTGTCATGCCTCGAAGGCCAAATCAACTTTATAGTTAAAAGGATTTACATGTGAATTGAAATACATCCCTGCTGAACACATTGTCCAGACAATGAAACACAAGTCTGGAGGTACTAGTGGAAACGGATTATCCATCTGGGAATCACGGATAAGATAACAGGAGATCACCATTACTGGAGCGAGTGCTCAGCAGAAATGATAGTGATTTAGTCTACATCAAACACTAGCGTGGTCTTTGTTCGGAGAAATTACAGACTATACCTTCATATCAGTATGGTTTCTGGAGCTTGAGCTCACCCAACAATCCATCGCTTTAAATCAACAGATATGTCTGGAATTGATGTGTATTATATGTTTTCATGTTTTTTTGTGGTTTGTAGAAGTTAGTTTTCCATTTGTTCCATGTATTAATTGAAACAAAAACAGCATCCACATAAGAAACACCATTATGGGGAGAAGATGTAAGAATTTTAATTTTGTGTGAACTATACCTTTGAACAAAGGGCCAGACAGCTACTAAGAAGATATTATACACATACAGACAGGCAAATAAACAATTCCTGCGTCTTTCTGAACCTGAACCCTCACCTGAACATAATAAATCTAAGAACTGACCGATTATCCCAGAAATTGTGTTCCAGTTTCTCTCCCTCTCTTTCTCCAGAAAGAGTTTTGTCTTATAAAAACAGAACAAGAGTGTATATGCCATATGTACCACACATTAATCAAAATCAGTCCAAAGAGTCTGCATTAGACGGCATACTGCCAAGGAAATTTTACTATACAAACCACACAAATGCGTTTTGAAGGCGAGGGACTTTGACTGGGAAACAGATCTTGGGTCCAAACTGCTTGTGTTGCAACATAGAAACAGAAATACACAGACAAACACATGAAGAAACGAAACGTACTGAACAGCTATTTCTCTTATTTACTGAGGAGTCGTAATTAAAAGCTCTTAAATACTTTTTAAAGTTGCAATGTGTAAAGTTTAATCTTGTGGTTTAAAAAAAGAAAAAAGAGCAAGTGCATAAAAATCTAAAAAGTGTTCAAAACGGTCTCCTGACCTTTCTTCAATTTTCAACGGCAACCTGTAATAAAGATTTGTAATTTAAACTGTCAGGCACGATTTTGCGGGAAAATGTCATTTTACTTATTTTTTATCATTAACACAACCTTTTTTATGTAAATTAAGATATTTTAGATTTGTTCTTGAATTTTATAATTAATTTCTTCTCTTTATTTTTGTCACTGGGTTTTGCAAATATCTTACTAAAAAAGTATTAAAAAGTTTTTGTCAACTTTAACAACACAGTATTTAATCATTTAAAAAATGTTTTTCACTTCCTGAAAAATAGCGCATTTGGACATACAAGATTTCGGAAAGACGGCGAGGATATCTATATAGAAACCTGGTTCGTATCACAGATAAAAGTTTCCATTACTTTTGTCAGGGTGGGATTTTTGTGCTTTCTGTATAGCGTGACATGAAGATGCAGTGCTGGTTAAAAGACACTTTCATGTTATATATCATATCCATGTGCTGGGCTTGTTGCCATGTGCTCTGTGTAACTAGTTCAGTTCTCAGATATCATTGCTGATATTCCACTCAAACCAGACAATATTTTCCATTTTACCCAGGGCATTGTGGGTCAAAACGTGCTTCCAAAGGCCTGTAAAAGATCTGATGGGATGACACAGAGAACAGACTGGAGATGTTTAGATGGCTGCATATGCCAATTGGAAAAAGTGATGTTGAAAGTGACGTGATCGTTTTGATGCATCTCGGATGTGCATTAAAAGTTATGAGCTCATACGCATGCCATAAAGGAACATATTGCATGTGAAAGGCACATCAAAGGTTAAAAGTTAATTTTAATTTAGGTCTTTGAGAAGCTTCACTGAGTTTCAAGTTTTATTATTCCCATCAAGTCTAGTATACCTTGTAGCTTTTTCTAGCCAAAAATTGCGAACCGGTCAAATGACTGGCATGGCAAGTCAGATTTTCAGTGATTTTTTAAAAAGGTACACAGCAAAATGGCCAGTGTTAAAAAAAGGTAAAATGAACTCTCACATTGTATATATAAACCACACTTTGAGAGCATGGATTATATATACTGTACACAGTGAGTGTTAATTTCACCTTTTTAACACTGTCAATTTTACTGTGTAGTTCACTCAAAACTTTTAATGATGTTTTGGGTAATCATTTATTCAAATGTTTTTTTTTTCATCTTTGAGACACAAAAGAGGATATTTTGATCAATTACTCAGTGGTTTTATGTCTGTAAAATGAAAGTCAATGAAGTCTTGTGTTCATCCAGGCATACATGTATGGAAATGCAGGAGGAAATTATTAAAATTTGAGGTAAACTATAGTTTTAAGAGCCTGTTAAACCTTTGAAAACTGAATATACAAGTTCTTCAATCTCTTTAAAAGGCACAAATATCACACATGCTACAAATTTCGCAAATCTGAGGACTAGTGGATTATATCAACTTGGTAAAAAAACTGCGCTGTAAACCTTTTGTGTAGGGCATAAATCATGTTAATCCAGTCAATCAGGCTGGAGTTTAAAGTCTGGGGCAAAGATGGATGGAGACGTAAAAAAAAAATGATGACATTATTTACTCAACCCACATGTTGTCCCATATCTTTAATGTTTGCACTCATGTTAAGTCAACCTCTGTGTTATTTTTCAACTACACAACTAAAAGTGTCAGTAATACTTCAATGAATACCTTTCATATAACGGTAAAACTCTTAACATCCGGATATTCACCAACTACGTGGAAACCATGATCTATGAACCAAATTTGTCAACTGATACACACTTTAACATAATCTAAAGCAGTTCTAGACATTTAGAAAACCAGAGGTTAGTTCCATAACATCTTCCAGAGATCCAGAACCAGATCTTCATCTCCTGACAAACAGCACCCACAAATTACCTCTTTCCTAAACACACATTACTCGGCCAAGTCCATTGTTAACACTGTTGCCAAAACTACTGAAGCCAAGCAAGGCTACACAATAAATCACATCAAATGACAGAAAACAGTAGACCAAATTACACCAATTACTGTAATTACCATAAATAATGATAGAAAAATGTACAACCACAACCATGTCCTGCAAACACATTACAAGAAACATCAAATATGTAATTTCCCTCCAGTCTGCATGTTTATGCCTATTTCAGTCAGATTTATTTTCTCTATTTCCCCAATTGTGTGATTAACAGTAACAGTCTCAGAAATTATTAATAATGAATAAAACAAATTCAAAATAAGTAAAACAATAGTAAATGTGTGTGTGTTGGGGGGGTGGCTAAATGATAATCCTAGTCACATAAAGAAGCTTTTAAAAAAGAAACTGCTCTGTGCACCTACTGCTCTCTGCTGGGCCACTCTGGAACTCCCAGAGAAAGAAAACGTGTGTTTTTATTAAAATGGAATAATTTTCTCACCCTCTGATCCAATTTCTCATTCATCATCACTTCACAAATCCCTTTCCACCAACTTCCTGGTTCCATTCGACTTTTCAATCCATTTAAAAACCAAATCCTGTCTTAATATTTCTCCATGTATTTTTTGCTTGGAAGTGTAGCAAATTTTTAGCAGGAAATGTATTTATGGTTGCAAGTGTTTGTATCCTAATGCAAATTGTTGAATCCTCCTCTATTTGTAAATCACTTTGGATAAAAACGCTTGCTTTAATAACTATATACGTTATTACATTCCTCATTACTACAGTTAATTTTGTATACAATTAATTAATACATTTGGAACCTCCAATAAGTGTCAGTACTGTATTGTATTATACTCCACATGGTAAAATACTGTACACTCTAGTAATATGTGTGTGTGTTTGTACCTCAGGCTGGATGGCTTTGAACACTGGAGCATCCATGAGAGTGATCTGACCCTGCAGAAGAATAAATATGGGATAAGAATCATATCACTCAAATCATAAAAATAGCCCAAAAAACAAAACCACAGAAAATGTATTATGGATGATATTGTAGACCATTTTGATTAGCAAAAAGGCAAAGAATATACAGCAATATAAATTACCGGTGCAAGGGTATTACTATAAATATCCATACAAATAAATGCAAATATTGATAATAATAATAATGATATTAATAAATATTAATAACAAAAGTTTAATACAATATACAACCAATTTATCTTTACCCTAGCATTGTATGCTTACACAACAGTTTATGACGTGTATTTGCGTGTGTGTTTTAGAAAGAGAGAGAGGGTTTGGCATGTGGATGATCTGCGTGTCATTTACATGTCCCTATCAGAAACCATGTAGAATCAAAATGACATCAATAAATAATCACGTTTCGCTCACTGCTCCATTGTCATTCACATGACATTTTCCAGCAATGCGTGTATGTCATTTGTGGGGTTCACTGTGTACATAAATAAAATACAGTTTACCGCAGGCTGTATGTCTTATGCTGAAACGATGTACTGTATATAGGTTAATGGGTGGGACCATAAATAAATAAAGCACAGACAGAAACTCTGTAGCCCAGAAAGAGACACTTTCAGGCAGGCGTGAGCAGAATCAGGTCACACGTCTAGATCAGGACTGGTGGAGGTCAGCTGAACACAGAGAGCGCCCCCTGGTGACACTGCGTGATTCTCACTGGTATGTTACACCGTTTCCACACGTAATTGAAACTTGCTTGTTTTAAGACATCTAACTGTTATGCACAAAAAAAACTGTACAAATTGTGCATCATCATTTTTTTGCTTCTCAGATTGTTTTAAATTGGTTTCATAACTAACAATGTCAGAATCCAGTCTCTATTCAGCGCTTGATCAGAATTTACAATTAGGAAACCCCAATTTCTTAAAATACATTTACACACAAAGTCTTAAAAGTACACAAAGGTCCTTAACAAAATGGACTACAACTGCGAGAAACTTTGAGGAACATCATAACAGATGGCTTCAAGGAAAAATGTTACAAATGAATGGAACTACCCGGCTAGAAACCGGCAGGAGTGAATTGCCACAGATGACTGTTCCTTGACTGAAAGCAGGTATAAATCAACTGGAGGCTTATATTTGTTCAGTTGGGAGTTCTGTTTGAAGGCTTTAAATCATCAGAGAGAAGAGAATGACAGCTCAAATTTCTACCTCGGATCTTGCAATGTTTAATTTAAACCCTAGCGCGCATCAAAGCCTGAATGCCAACAGGACATTAAATATTACTGAAGACGTGCTTAAGTATTTACTTCTCTCTGCTCATATCTCCTCATCTCTTTCATTCTTTCTCGGTTTCCATGCATTTGCTTTGAACCACCTGATATTAGAAGGAGAGTTCGCCCTAAAGTGAAAATCCTTGAAATATTTACTCCCCCTCATGTCAAAACCTTTCTTTCTTCTGCAGAACACAAAAGAAGTTGGCAATCAAACTGACTTCCATTGTATGGTCACAAAACCAAAGACACATTTTTCAAAGTATCTTCTTTTGTGTTCCGCAGAAGAAAAAGTCATATACAGGTGTTGGACAACATCAGGAATAAATATGTAAAGAATTACATTTTTAGGTGAACTATTTCTTTAACATCTTTTGTGATCAAGTCACACGTTGTCATGAGAGGCAGTTGAAGTAAAACAATGTCTGTGATCACAATTTCTTAAAGATACTTTCCATTTTAAATAACATAAAATTGACAGATAATTGGACATTGACAGTGTTTGGACATTTTTGAAGAACAGTGGCAGGCTAGATTTTAACATAGGCATGAAGAGACTTTTTTGGAGATCTTGGATTTATTGTATGTTACAAAGCCTAGTGTTATCAGACATAATAAATTTGTTGTTTCAAGTAACAACATATAGAAGTTATTCCAAAGATTTACAGGTTATTTAAGTTTAAATTTGATTTGGTGGAATGGCTGATTGACAGGGGACTAGGCGGACTCTCACTATAGGTTTTTTATACAAATTTCTAAATATCTTCAAGCAATTGGATATTTTTGGACAGTTAACTGCGACTCGCTTTTTAAATCTGGACAAATAAACATTTAAAAGTGACTAAACAAAGACAATCTGCATTATACAGAGAATACTGACTTACTGCATATTCCTCTGGCGTGACCTTCAGCACATCAAAGACCACAGCATCAAAACTCTTGAGCTCTGATGAACCCTTTTCACTGAGCGACTCTGAACTGCTGCTCTTCTGCAAATAAAGAGAGATGGTTTAGTTTGCTTTCACATACAATTACATCTACTATTTGGTCGGGATAAATCCACTTACTATTTGGTCGGGAATGACCCATATTACCCAATCCTGCACTATTAGATAGTGTTTATGTGTGTGCTTACCTCTGACGCTGGGGTCGCGAAGGTGGAGACGCTGGGCTGGCCATTGGAAATGTCCATTATTATCAAACCATCAGACACTACGGCAAGAGCTCATCATCTTCATCGTCATTGGCTTGCCTTATTGGCCCCCTGCAAATTCAACACACACATTCATTGGTCAAATGCTGCAAAAACCTACTAAATACCATAATAGTTCCACCTCAGTTCTTGTCTGGAAATCCAGTTATGTTTGTTATGTTCAAACATAAGGTTTCTTTTGATTCATGCCAGAAAGTTTGACTTTTTCAGGAATATTTTTCTTAACTTTCATTTTAGGAGTAAAGTTTTACTTCTATAGTACTAGTATTTCAAAATATTTGCTGTTTTCTGTGTGCTACATGTTTAATTTTGTGTGGAGCCAGCAAAGATCAGGACAACTAGCTGCCCCATAAACACTGTGCGGCAGATTGCTGTGTGATTGCTGGGCCACAGATTTATAGAGGCTGTAAAACATGTTTAAGGAATGCTTTCAAGCACTGAGAGCATCAGCAAATCTCCTCCAGAGAGCCTTTGAAAGCTGTTTTGTCTGGAAAATGTTTTTATAAATGTATATTGTACAGGTTGACCTGCTTATACTTAACATTATTGTGTTTATTATGAACGCAGGGTTTTAACATTTCTAAGAACATATTTATCCTCCTGTCATTTAGAACATGTATGTGACTTTTTCATATGTGGTACAAAAAAGAAGATACCTTGAGAAATGTGACCATGTCAACCATTCAACAGAAGTCAATCTGTGTGGTAATCAACGTTCTAAAGAATATCTTCTTTTGTGTTTATCAGAAGAAAAAGGTCATACAGATTTGGAAACAAATTAAAGATTTTTTATTTTTGGCTGAACTATCCTTTTAGACTGAATGGAATATTTTTCACACAACAAAAACCAGTCATGATCAAAAGGTGTTTATGTACTTTCTTAAGTGACAACCAAATTTTGGAAAGCTGACACTCGCTTCTGGAATCTGCTTTTTATTTAAATTAATTTTTAAAGATGTGATAAAAATTTGTATTCATGTTTTATAGTTGTACTTGGAATTTAAACTAAAGCTCATCTTTGGGAAAAATTTAAGAAGGCTTGGCCAAAAAGACAGAGAATATATGTGCAAAGCTTACCGAGTCAATATGACTACATAACAGGATCAACAAGTATTAACAAAAGACAAACATAGACAAAAATAGTCAATGCATGCTTTATTTCCTGTGGGATTTCCCTTTCCTATTTTTTTTTTATAGAAATATCGGAATAAAACACATATTGGCCTAGTTTTGATTGTGGGTGTGTAGCTAATCTATTGTTTGTTGAAAACAGTGTAACCATATACCACTACTAGAGAGAACAACATTCAGAAAACAACAACGCCCGTAAACACTACATGGATGACTGCTGACCTCACTGTCAAAACACTGCCAAAACACTGCCTTCAACATTTGGTTACACGTGAATTAAATGAGCAGGTGTTCAGGCAGCAATGAGAACAGTGTGTTTTGCTTTAAGAGTGAACAGGTGCTACGGAGGCATTAGTCTGTGTGTGTGCACTTTAGGGTTGTGTAGTAACAGGTGTTGCAAAGAGTTTGGAAGACTTTAGAGCTCTGCTAAACTGAGGACTAATCAAAATCGCAGCTCTAATTCAGCCATCTCATCACACAAAAATATTTTCATTTGGCAAAGAGCTTCAAAGCAGTTGTTTGAATAATGTGCAATAGGAACAATTCAAAACTTACCAAGTATTTGTCAAATATGCATAGTGACAGTTGTGCTGTGTCCTCCCTGCACTTGTTTGGCTGCGTTTTCCCTCAGAAACATTCACTGAACAAAACCTGGTAAGAGACACAAAAAATAAAAAAGACTTAGTCCAAAACATGCTTAAATCATACATCTAAAAACGTTTTAAGCAGCAAAGTATGGAGTTGCAGCATTCAGCCTTAATGCATGCCAGAAGAAACAGACATTGTGTTTCAATGTGAATACCACTAGGTGGCACTGTATATGTGGATTAAAAACAATAGCAGTGTGTTAGTGGAATAGGTCGTGGCTAAGGTTTCAGAGAGTTCAGCGTAAGGTCATTGTTCGGGACAAGAATATACGTCAGCCGACGCATGGCATTGCAGGACAGATGCGAAGCAGGATGTTAAGTATTTTCTCCTACACAAATATGAAAATAAGTCTTGAAAACATCACATGGCTCAGCAAAACATTCAATGCATATTAAGGAGAACAATCTTCTTCAGTCTACATAAACTGAAGGCCTCCACATGTCACTGACAGAAATATGACACACTTAAGGGTTAGAGAACTAACACAAGTTTAGAGAAAAATACAAAGACTAAAACAAAAAATATGGCTTAAGCTAAAAACACGGAAAAACTATAAAGATAACTTCTAGATTATTTGTCAGTTTCTTTTAAATTTAATGCAAAAAAAAATGGTTTATTTATATTTATTTGTAAAAAAAACCTGCACCCGCTGGTCAAAATTTGATGGAATAAACCTGAATATTAATGTAACTTGGCATGCTCACAGTCAAAGTCAATCCTGAGAAATTCAACAGTTGCTGGAATGAAATGGCCAATATTCACATAAAAGGCACATTTGGAGTGGTCTCCTAAATTATTCTTATTTTCTTTTAATTCTCAACATATGCAGCTACAATTTGGTTTCTGTTTCCATGGCAATAAGAGGACGACTCCACAAAAGTCTAGACGTCCAAGGTATCTTATAAATGGACCTTGAAATAGAAACTTCAAATTCTCACAAAAAATTGTCACAGACTTTCGTTGCAACTTGTAACATATCCCCTTGCGTTTTTTGACCAAACATATTTTTTTGTAAAGAAAATGTAATATAATTGCACGTTTGAAAGAGTTTAAAGTGATAGTTCATTCCAAAACTAAATTTCTTTCATCATTCAAAAACACATATTTTGAAGAAAGCTGGTAACCGAAAAGCACTGGCCTACATTCACATATTGCATGGACAGAAAACCAATGCAAGTAAGTGAATATCTTCTTTTATGTTCTTCGAAAGAAAGTAAGTCACACAAGTTTGAAATGACAAGAGGGTGAGTAAATGATGACAGAATTTGTATTTTTGGGTGGACTGTCACTTTAACAAATGTTTAAACTGAAGGATTTTAATTTATATTAATTCGAAATAGCATTCAGTTACAAATAAAGAGTGTAGTACAAAACATGCATTATTCACTTGACGTTAGCACAGAAATAGTGACAATTCTTGTCTTGTCTTGGCAGCTGTTTCATCAATCTGGGACCGTAAAACACCTGCAGGCGATGACGCATGTAACAGCTGACATAGGATCAGATCATGTGACAGAGATGCACAGCGTAACATTTTACGGTCCACCGAAAAGATTGTGGATGTTTACAACTACCCTGCACGCAGATTTCATTTGTCAAGAGCAACACAGTCATCCCTTTCTACACGTGTCTGTCTCGAGACGGAATGTTGGGATGAGTATTTGCGAAGGAAAGATTAATCTGCCAGAATTCGGAAAGCTGTTGAAGGAGATTGTCCTAAGACACTCGCTAGACACAGAGGAGCTGAGTGAGAGGCAAAATGGAGATCCGGATGAGAATGAGCGTGGGAGGTGTCGCTGTCTTGTTGCAACCTGCCGGGGAAACAGTGTGTAACAGAGACACTAAGCCTGAAGGAATGAACAAGTGAACAACAACTCAGTTTTCCCACCTTCATTAAAATGCATTTCCCCTCGACCCATAAAGCATGCTCTTTCATCGCCCTGTACAGGAACCAACAAAGACATAACTTTGACATAACATCATATGGTCTAAATCTCTTGCACGCCCTCTTTTAGTAGAATGTGCATCAAAACAAAGCAAGACATAGTTTATTATCGCAAAGTTTATTTGAAGCAAAGTTTATTTGAAGCAAACTTGCAGTAGTAAATATGTGGCAAAGACTTTACACAATGTGTGCATGTTGTGTTCTCAGAGATAGCTAGTTAACCCTCTTTTCCCGCTTACTTTCATTAGCGCGCACACACAGTTCCAAAACTTTGCTCTCGGCCTCCTCCGGGGCTTGTTCATCCATTTTCATTTGACAGTCACAGACACAGACACAGAAAGAATACACACCCTATGGCCTTGAGGGAGACGATAATAGGAAACCATTAAAATGTAAAATATGATCTTATGTGCTCCAGTTAGCAAAGATGAAACTGAGAGCAAGTGTTTTAGTGTACTCCATTTATGTTACAATAACAACAAACTAATGTTTCTGTGTATTTACATTTATAGCCTCTGAAAGAGAACAATAGTATAGTAGTTCCAAACAGAGAAATATCTTCAGAAAAAAACTGCCATCTGACACACATGGTCAAAACAGATCCTTCAAATAATAAATACAATGTCCTTCAGTTGATGCTGAACTATGGCCTATGAATAATTAAGGCAAAAAGCCCATGCCCCCCCCCCCAAATACTAAAGAGTTGTAAAATAAATTCAACTTTTATCATTTTCTGTTTTTAAACATTACTTAATATAACCAACAAACAGTTCACATTGTGCCTGGTAAAGTACGAATCACACTTTCTTTCCAGTCTCTATGCTATCTGCATCAACTTGAAAAATTATATATAGTCAAAGTTTGAAGTACAAAAATGATTCAGTTATTGCAAAACATAGCAATAAGTAAAAAAAAAGTATCTTGCATCCCTAGCAGTGATTGGAGTTAATAGGCCCTTTTCATATGACGTCACGCATCTTCAGTTCTGCCGTGAAGCAGTGTAGCGTTTCTTCGCTAGCGCCTCAGAAAGGACTTCACAAAGTCCCTTGCAAATACGGCTAGATATGATGCACAACATTTTGTGGACCCATTTCCGCTTACGACAAGATCAAAGCTACATAAAGGATACAAATTCTTCATTGAACAGTACCTGTTTGATTATGAAGGTAAGTGTTTTGTTTTCTTTTTGTGTTAGCGAAGGTACTAGGATAAGTACTTGAATATGTGTTCTGTCAGTTTTTTCACTGTTGTTAAATTCCAGAGTTCTTCTTCTTCTCCTTGTTTGTTGCACAACGGATGTTATGATACACTGCTTTGCGAAAAGGTTTAAGTCATTGTGAAAAGGGCGTATTCCTTTCCAATATAAGACGTTGAGTCACACTGATTCCCATTGATTTGATTACACTCAAGGTAATCGACTTTCAATTCCCAACTGCTTCAAAATCGAAGCGATTTCATTAAGACATATTTTGTGTAGAGTCCCACTTTTCTAAATAGCCAGGAGCAAGTGTGACGCCGTTGAATGGCCTTCCCTTCAATATTTTCTTCCTTAAATGCCATCCAGCCATGTGTGATCTAGTGTGTCTCAATTTGGAGGGACAGTAAGGACACATTATAAAAAAGACGCATTGTAGCGAGAAATGTTCAGGCTTGAGAAATTGTATATGTGCACATGGACTGAAAAAAAAATTCATGCTTCAGTGATGTGAGCCTGAAGCGTCTTACAAAACGGATTTTCATCAGCCTCGACAAAAAAAAAAAACATGCAAAACAGCACAACATATTTTTACACAGTTTGTGTGCACACGCTGTTTTATGATGAAACAGCAATAACCCAAGCTAAAAACTATGTCCAACAAAATATTCAAACAAATATTTCCAAACAGGTTTCTCAAACCCTCCCCCTGCTGCCATTGGACAAACTGATAATAACCCCACCCCACTAACTCATACTATTGGTTGAATTGACTTTGCTGGGCTGGATGAGAAAAAACTTCAACACAATCTCACGGCTATTTTACGAGGTGGCTAATAGCGCTGGGTTCGAGACCCTTTTTATGAATCGATTTGATTCTTATTTATATGGTTTAAATTAGATTAAATTTAGATTAGATTCAATATCGATTAGTTATCAGGATTGCATTTAAAATATTAGTTTTGCAGACATGGAATCCATATTTAAATATATATATGCTGGTAACTGAAACCCAACTGCTCAGCTTAATTAATGAAATTCACATTCCCGTTAATAGTTGAGCCCACACAATTTTTTTGAATTACTTTTTACATTTACTATGAGTAAACATTACTGTAAAAAAAAAAAACATTGTAAATGTGAAATCATGAACAACTTGAAATTCATGAACAACTTGAATCATGTTTAAGGCATAAATCAGATATCAAAATTCGAATAATGACGCTATCTCTGGACATGAGGAGAAATACAGATAATATTCCATGAGGCACGTGCATTAAGAATCGATTCAGGGATTTCAAGATATTTTTTCTTTAAATTGATGATCAATTAAAATCTAATAATCTATATCTTTTGCCCAGCCCTAGTGGCTAATTCATATGAATTCTTAGAATCTTATTTGCACGTTTTTTAGTACATTTTGCTTTCATGGCAGTGATTTTAGGTTTAGGGGTTGGGTTAGGGGAGGGGCTTTAGTATGCTGTTTATTAAATAATCATACGTTTTTGTACAACTCACATCGTACAAATAATTCAAATTAGCCACTCTGTTAAATAGTTACGAATTTCCATGAGATGAGGCTGAAAAGCCGTCTAATCTAGGCCTGCACGATAATTTATCGTGATATCACTAAATCCTATTGAAATCAAACATTGCACATATGCAATGTGTCAATATTTTTTTGCTTGTCCGTGAAGCACGGCTCTGGGATCAGTAGGAAATGCTGCTCGATCTAAAAGTAGTGCGAGTCGCTTAGTATGTGCATTTGAAAAGCAACACCTGTCAAACATGATCCTTATAAAATATACTTTATTATCATAAAAATACCTGATGAGGCTTGAGTACCAGTGATAAAAAGATGTCCATAGGCATTTCCTAGATTCTAGAACATGTTATGGTCTTCTTCTGCAGTGCGTTTTTGGAGTTTCTGCACGAGAGCGCCCTCTGGCTTTCGGACGCAGAAGCATTTTCCCGTACTTCTTTCAAAAGCTGTGCATAAATCGCGTGGCATTTATCGTTGGTTTATCGTGACCTCCCTAGTCTAATCAGTCCGAAATTGCAATTCTCACTGTTTTAATTCAATCAACTGGCTTACAAATGGCTTACATAAAGCATATATAACACAGAGACAGAAATAGAGAAAGTTCAAACAGCTACAGTACATGAAATGCAATCATACCTCAAATATGTATAGGGAAAGGAAGTTTATGCTTGTCCTACAGAGACAGAAGTGGGTAGCTTGTTCAACAGCAGACTGTGCGTGTGTATGGTGGGGAGGTGAGAAACAACCAGCCTGCCAGCACTCAGATCATCCAGAGAGATAGAGCGAGAGAGACTATAAAAATACAAGGTCACACCATACAGTTCTGGTAGAGTGCTGATCAGCAAAGGAATTTGAAAAATGCTGTTGAGTGTGAGGCTGGTGATAGGTCTGCCATATATGTGTGTTTAACAGGTCTTTTGGCTACATTACATTACAAGGACAGTGTTTCCCATTTATAAAGTAGACTATGGCGACCCGCCACAGTCTCATACGTTCTGCCATAGTTTCAAAATGAACCAAATTGTTTTGACACTTTCATAATAACATAGCGAGCTCTATTTTGTGACCTGTATTGTCCCACAATATCTTGCTTTCCTGACTAAGGATCGTCTCTCTTTATTGCTGTCTTCTCCTTTACTCAGTGAGTGGCTGGGAGAAACAGCACATTACAAACTGCAGCTTACTTGTGAGTGAGTGAATGAATACAAAACAGCGTTTCCAAGCTACTGTGAAGTTACCGACTGGACATAGGAACATGAACAATCATCTGTAATTATTATTTTATGTCTGACGACAGACAAATAACAAATGTAAACGACAACAGCTTTATTGGTCATTAAGATGTATTAAAGTACCATAGTGTGTGTAACAGTTTAGAGAGTAAACGCAAGTATAATGACGAGATGAGTCATGAATATGCTAATTCGCACGTGACGCCACCTTGTGCCAAAGTCACGCAAAATCTTGTTGGAAACATTGACGTACTATGTAACGGGTAATGTAATTCAGTTTCAGCCCTGAAACTAACCAATTTTAAGTACATGTAGTTAAGTATTTTAATAGATAAGACTGTAAAATTACATGAAACCCTGCTTTCTATCCAATATTCTCTACTTGCACCATTGATTAGATTTAGAGCAAAGCTTGATTTGGACAATTTTTTCAATCATATTTTACACCAACGTTTAGCTGGGTATGGTTATTTGATTGAGTGATTATGTTTTGTGTCGTTCCTTTGTCTGTACCTGTCCTTTCTCAAGCTCATGCATGTCTTGCAGTCTCCCACTGGACCTGAGGGCCAGCTAGAATTATCTTGAGACAATTTAGAAAGAGCAGATGAAAGAGTGTGAAGCAATGAAATGTGACTGTGAATAAAGTCTATGTGGATATAACGTTGGCTTTATCCAGCAACTGTGAGGTCCCAGCTGAGAGACGTCGCCTTGTGACGGAGGACTCAAGAATAGAGGTGTGGAACGACAATATGAAAGTGACTCATGCAGTAACAGCTGGCTAAATAACTGTGGTGAAGCTCTCTGTAGAGGGAGTGTCAATCAGACAAATTTGATCTCTGTAATCAACCTCACTTTATGATGAGTCTCCTGTTGGGTGACCATTTTGGCCTATCCCAAATAGATGTTCACACTGGGAGGGCTGGGATTTGACAGCCAGGTAGCAAATTTTAACTTTGCTTGATTTCTTGATATTATAAAAAGACATTGGACTCAAATGGAATGCTAAATTACATCACATGACAGCACTTTGAAGTTATAGCTGCATTCAGTGGCCCTGATTGGAGGTTGCTGGGTGGTTGTTTGTGGGGAGTGGGGGGGGGCTTGTTGGTTGTGGGGATTTCATTTGTTGGGGCTGTGTGGGTCTGGTCTTGTTTTGTGGTCAATGTTGGCCAACAGAGGAATAAAGTTACATTATGCCATTACTATTTTTACCTGGTTGTTCCTATGTTTTCTGGTGACGATCGCGGAGTGGGACCGGGTTTTATTAACTAAATACGATCACTATTAATAAAAACTAACATGAGCTATAAACCAACTACACCAGAGTTGCTCAACCTCAATGCCAAAACAACCAAACTTCCAAGAACAATGTTCAATAAGAGATCATGTGCAGGCAGACGGTTATCACAGAAATAAGCCCAGATAGTGTGATCAGGACCCGACACGAAGCGGAGTTCTACATGAGAAAAAAAAACTGGACATGAAATGTGAATTTAAAACATTTTATTAGTTAATTTTTACCAAATGCAGACCTTCCGCGAGGAAAAGCCATTTACTTGCAGTTTAAAGGTAAGAAACAATCTTCAAAAGTCACGAACCGGCAGCTTGGTTTAATCATTTTTGAATATAATGTCATATATAGTGGTATGCAAAAGGAAAAATAAAAGGGATGTTAGAAAATGAAGTTTTTTTTTTTATTTAGTCCTGCCCTGAGCAAGTTATTTCACTAAAGAAATGTTAACATGAAGTTCACACTAAAGAATAATAACAGAATTTCAAAAAAAAAAACAGTGCAAAAGTTTAGACGCCCCTGATTCTTAATACTGTATGATGTTACCTAAACAATCAATGACGGTTTTTATGTTTAGTCCTAGTTTGTTTAAAGGTTTCTTGTTTGTCATGAGTCATTAGACTGTCCAATGAACTTAAGAAAAATCATCCATGTCCTCCATAATCTTCGCTTTTTCAGCATTTCTGGATATTTTACTCCGGTCCAGCAGTAACTCTATGATGTTGAGATTGCTGTTTTTACATATAGGACAATCAAGAGACTCATACGCAACTATTAAAATAGATAGAAACATTCAGTGCTGCCCACAAAGTCAACACGATTAATTTAAAGTCAGGTGGGTGTAAACCTCTGAAAAGCTATGGGGGAAGTGAATGAATTCGATCTTTGAGTTCATGTGATTGAGCTGTGTGTTTGCTGCATATTTGATTTTGATGAGCTGTCAGAAAACAGCCATGCAATCCTTGAAGCTTGTGTTCTGTTTAGCTGAACCCTCTGCTGATTTTCTTCTAATCAAACCCAGCTGAAAGACAGCTTGACCGAACAACATACCAAAGCCTACTCAATAAGCTGAGAGTCAGTTTGTGGTCCATATGTCATTCCTGTCCTGTGAATCGGGAAGAAAACACAGCCTGGAGCTTTACTTAATGCTGGAAACTGATCCACCAGTATGACCTTTATACTCTGACATGTTTATTAATGGTCACTTGCCGTCATGGCAACCATATCTGAAACTCAACTTCAAATCAGTGGATCAATATTCAATACTGCAGTCAGAGTAATTTGAAGCGCCAGGACTTCCTTTTCAACGCCCTAGAATTGATTTCTAAATTTGTTTCTCTTCATTTATTTTAAATACTTCAGAATCTGTTTGAATAGTTTGATGACATGGTGATGTAGGGTGAGTAAGAAAACAAACAAATACACACCTTTCATATCAGGGCAGATATCACTGTAGTAATGTTAAATGTCCCTAAATGTTGCAATACTATGAAAAAACTGTATTTACATATAAATGTACATGATATTCCGCACAAAACTTCTGCGCAAGTGCAAAACTAAGGTAGCCAGTTTCGCATAACAAAACCACAGCATAACATAAATTATCCAGTTCAATGGCCATTCAAAAACTATCTAAAATTACCTTGCATTACCCAAAAATCCACAGCTCAACAACATTCTTCCCAGGGCTCTAGACTGAGACCAAATGAAGAAGAATTTACCCGGCTTAAGAACAAAACAGCAAAGATAACGAAATGTGTTGCTTGTATTGTATGCATGTGAAGCTATTGCAGGAAACATGCGTTTAAACTTTTAGACCTACACTATTGTGGTAAGCTCTCTAACAATACTGCAAAGCATACAAAATGTTAACGTTATGCATCACGTAGAGTCCTGTTTATTTGTGAGTCGCTACTGATAAATACCAAATGTGTATCAATGCAGCTTTCATGAAGAATAATCACTAAAAGCCCTCAGGTCTCGTGGGTTGTTTGAGATATGTGCGTGCCGAGGGACTCAAGGCATAAAATACTTAACAGAGTTCTCTTTCACGCCTTCTTACTCTGAAACGGACATATAAACACAAAATTACCTAAAAATTCCCATATTAGCAAGAATCCTAGTCTGTTTAGTGAACAAACAGTTGGGAAACAAAACGGTACGTTTAAAGGAATAGCAGCATAATAATGATATCTGTTAATAATGTTCATAAAACAACAAAGGACAGGCCCAAAAACACTCGCTGATATAAAGGAATTGTGTTCTCTTATACGAGTTGTTCACAACAAATAAAGGAAGAATGTAGCTTTAAGAAACATGTGCTTTGTAAACTCTCTTTCGACCCTTAACCATATTCATACACAATAAAAATAATTAAATGATAAGCAATGACTTGTACTAATTTCTATCCATCCATCCATTTTCTACCGCTTATCCGAACTACCTCGGGTCACGGGGAGCCTGCGCCTATCTCAGGAGTCATCGGGCATCAAGGCAGGATACACCCTGGATGGAGTGCCAACCCATCGCAGGGCACACACACTCACTCATTCACTCACGCACTCACACCCTACGGACAATTTTTCCAGAGATGCCAATCAACCTACCATGCATGTCTTTGGACCAGGGGAGGAAACCGGAGTACCCGGAGGAAACCCCCGAGGCACGGGGAGAACATGCAAACTCCACACACACAAGTCGGAAGCGGGAATCGAACCCCCAACTCTGGAGGTGTGAGGCGAACATGCTAACCACTAAGCCACCGTGCCCCCCGTACTAATTTCTAATTGATTTAATTTAATTTTTCTTGGCTCAGCCCATGACTCTGGTGCCAATTGAATAACATGGTAGGACCAGTGCCACCTCTCTTAAATGTTAGTCTAGAGCCCTGCTTCCACTTTTAACCCTTGGGGAAAAAACGCAACAAGCATTTAAAAATGTTTGAAAAAAATTCTGATGTACGTAGAGACTTACATAGAGCACTTAATGAACAATCACAGTACCACCAGTATGCTGAGCAGTGACAGAAAAATAAAGCCAGACACAGGTAAGATAATATAATTATTTGTATTCTTTGAATGTACACCTACTTGTCAATAACCATTGCCTGAGAAAGCATTGTTTTGGCATCTAACTGCAGGGACTTGCTGACCAGCCAAACCCTGACCCTTGGGCGGGATTAAATGGTTTCATTAATCGGATCTCCTTAACACACCAAAACACTTAAGATAAACTCATAATTTCTTCTCTTGGCCACATGCTTGTGTGTATCTTCAGTGGCCATGTGACAGTCATAAAGGCTATAGGCCTCTTCCTCTTAAAATTCCTTGTTTCCTGTTGTCTTTTGAATTCAGCTTAAAGAGGAACAGGAAAGGGGCACACGGTCAAGCCAGTGTAATAAATCATATGAGGGAGCGCAAAAACTCCTGGACGAGAGAAGAAAAATGAAAAGTGAATCAAGAAGGCAGCGGATCTGGGCTAAGGCCAGCTGGACTTGTCCCAGGGGGATTCTTCTATCAGCATACAAGTACAGGCACACGGCCCGCTGCTGCCCACTTACTGGACTGCTGACACGCCAACCTTCAGCACATGCACACTTATTGATTCCTGCTGACTTTTATGCGTTACTATGTGCTATCACATGCATATTTATGAAAGTTACATGGGTAATTTTTTGGGTTTAATGTTTGTATACAGTGTTTCCCCTACCATTACCTTAGGGGGCGCTCCGCCCCCCCAACGGCACCACCCACCCTTGAAGGTCAAGTTAATCTTATTTTAAATATAGCGACAGATCAAAGGAGTAGAGAAGAGCGTTTAAGGTTACCTTTCCTACAGAACATGTCTATACCTAAATAGCATTATGGTCTTTATCTTATTTTTACGGCGGCATGTCATTTCAGTCTCTATGTTTACAATTCTCCTTTGGTCTCCGTATCGAGTTCCGCTCCGATGCGTGCGCGCACACACAGACACGTGCGCTCTGCTCACACAGGTAAGCACACTCCGACAAGTGGACAGAGAGCGCGTGTCCGACAACATTTCGCGTCAAACACCGGAAAAGCAAACAGATACAAATATTTGCGTTTAAAAAACGCTCCCAGGGTGGTAAAAATGGCTAAGTAAAGAAAGGACGCACGCCCTGCCCCTGACAAGCAGCAACAGTCCAGTCACCACTGGATGACAGGTTTTCGCCCAGCTTGGCTTCGTTCCATTTGGACTGCATGACATAATGAACCATTCACATCATCAGACAATTTCTGTAGTTTAATTTGAGCAGCGCGTCTACATAAATGAGCTGTACACATCACATGCACTCAGGGAAATTTATGTTGACTATATTTGGCCGATATCATTAATATCTTCATATAGTGCCAAACGCATTTCATGTTAACCCTTTCTGCTCCATAAATGCTGCGTCTCCCGCCAAAGACGCGTCGCATATTGAGACCTGCAGACACCAAGATCATGTAAATTAATTGACACTTTTACTGTAACGCTTAAGTTAACGAAATGCAGCAGTAATGAAGTATTTTAGGCTGTCAGTCAGTTTACTGTTTGCTATATAGGTTTGTTGCATTATAAACCATAACGTCTTGTATTTACATTTAGCATTAATGATATTAATAATATCAATAGCATTAATAATTAGCATGTTAAGAGCATTTCATAATGAATCATGTTTTGATCTGGGATTATTTAGAATCAGTTCTAGTATGAATGGCATGAAAATGCTACTTGTTAGTAACTTTGTAAGTACTTCTGCTCATGATAAATTATTTTCAGTTGTGACATTTAGTTGTCAGTAGTTTTATTAAAATAGTGCACTAGGACTTCGCTTTAGCAAGAGGACCTACAAATTGTGGGAATCTGAATATAAAATAAATGGCCTGATAAAACGTTAGATGTTCACTTTTTATATACATATTCGACTGGGCTCAATTGATTAAATATGATTTATTTGAAAAAGTATTGTCCGGACCTCTGCCACAAAGACATATAAATATAGAAAATATAGAGACCCCACATACTTTTTAGAATATTTTTTGCTGTGCAAAACTGTTGTTTAATAAAGTATATTATTAAGATTTTTTTGGTCTTTATTTGAGATACATTATGGTTTTTCTTAATCGAGCAACAGAAAAATAATCGTTAGATTAATTGCCCAATTAGGTGTTAGATTAGTCGACTAATCGATAAAATAATTATCAGATTAATCGTTTAATAAATTATCGATTACCGCCGGCCCTTATTTTCGCAGCAATAGGTCATAAACAATACGGCGTAGCTTGGAAGGATGGGAGTTGTTGTCTTTCCTTGCAGTCAATCCGAAGGGGCTTACAAATGATGCTCCAGGATGACGTAATGAAAGAAAGTTATATAATTGTTACATTATAACAATCAACAGCAGTGTTTCCACTAGGATTTTGTGGAACTGTGGCACATCATGAAGTCAGATGCTAATTAACATATTTGTCATGTCATCAGAAGAGTGGCAACTTCAGATCCGTTTCGGTTCTACTCTCTGATCACTTTATTTTAATAAAGCATATTGCCCAATAAAGCAGTTCTCATTTACATGTTTTCTATTTCTGTCAGGTCTGTTTTATAACCATGAAACATCATCTGCCAAAATCATCACGCACACCCTAAAAGGTGGTGTTTTTGGCTATAGTCTGTCAAATAGACTCTGTCTGTAAAGATGTTCTTATTTACTGACATACTGTGCCCAGGCGCATATATTCAAACAGTCGAAACAGTGACTGGTTTTGGAAAGCTGTTTGTGCTCTTTTATTCATGAGTCGGACGACGTACGGTGAACTGAATGTGCTGCTTTCCCTGCCGTTCGCTGCACAGAGTAGACACAGAGTGAGACAATCCCTGCACTGAGAAAGTGAGACCTCGCACTCACGAGACAGTACTGACAACAGTATCCCACTTTATGAAAGCTAAGGTTTATTCAAAAAGATCGATGAGAACTAGTGTTGTCAAAAATATCGATACTTTGATAAGTATCGATACTGAAATATCTGAACGATACCAATACTAATTTCCCGAAGTATCGATACACCGATCCTAGCCGAGCTGTCACTTTCACTTCTCTCCAAAGGCGCGTTGACAAACAGCACACGTGACCGCAGTGCCTGTCACGTGTCTCGTCTCATTCGCTCTGGTTAAATAGCAAAAGTGAAGTGAATATAAATATGGCGTGTGCGGCGCCTCCGCAACCGGCTTTGATTGATAAAGAACACAGCAGGAGTGCTATCTGGAAATATTTTGGATATGAAGCAAATGAACATGGAAAGCCGAAGGACACAAACAAGCCAATATGCAAGAGTCGCTACAGAGCAGTGCTAACAAAAGGCGCTAACACCTCTAATATAGCAATATGAGTGTTGTCTCGTTTTTCACCGTAATTCGTAAAGTCCGACTGAGGAATCTTTAACTGTGAATCTTTAAATACTTTAACTGTGGTCAAATGTAAATTAACTTGTACTTAATCAACTTAATTAAAAAAAGGATTACTTCAATTCTGTAATTTGTCTTCATGTCGATCCAGTGAGCATTGTTTTCACGTGTGATGCACGCAAGTTTGCGTGTGTGGATCGGTGATATGTGAATCCGGCATTAAAATATGTTCATCAAATAATGTTATGTATTAACCAGCATTTATGAACGATGAGCAATGCATTTGCTACAGTATATTTTAATCTTTGATGACAGTATGTAATAAAATACAACGGATCATGTTTGCTCAGGTCCAATGAAAAAAAATATTAACAGATAGAACTTTGGATTTCAATTAGTACATGTATTAGTAAATGTTAGTTTAAATTAACTTTTTACTAAGATTAATACATGTTTAGGAAGTATTTTTCATTGTTTATTCAAATATCTATTACCATTAACTTAAGTTCTCAGATTAGTTACATAGTTCAGTTCATTTTAAAAGTGTGGTCAAAAAAAAATGTTTATTAAAGTTTGGCATTCTCTTGTAGCACCAGAAATAAGATGAGACCCGAACTGCAACAGTACATAATGCGTTACAACACACATTATGAAGAATTATAATGCATTTTACCCTTTTATAACTCTTTATAATACATTATACATGTTATATTTATCTTTAAATAATAATTAAAAAAAAATTACCACCTTAATGTTGTGGCAGTTTTTTTTCTCTGTGGTATCGAAAATGGTATTGAGTATCGATATTTTTCAAGGTATCGTATCGAAGTTAGAAATTCCAGTATCGTGACAACACTAATGAGAACTATTGGAATATTATTTGAAATTCGCACCCCTCCCCCACATGGACGCATTTACAGTATTACACACCCATAAACAGAGAGAGAGACAATTTACACTTTAAATCCGTGACGACACATTGCTTTATTTATTATGGAATAGGCAATCTTACATCAAGATATACATTAAGATAACGCGCTGAAAGATTAATATATTAACAACCGAATGACGGCACTTATTAACAGTACATCGATCAGCATCAACCGCTCATAATGCTAGGACATTTCCTTGTAAAATATGAGCATGCACATTTATACCAACTAAAAAACAGCAATATGATTGATCAAGGAAAATATAATAAAGTCATAAAGATTTTAGACCAGACATTAAAAGATTTAAAACATATTAACCGAATGCATTTATTACAGCATTTATTAACGGTCCGGATCGATTTCATGAATTGACAGCTCAAACGGCTTCCATTTCTATTGTCATGAAGATGTTTCTCCAGTCTGGCAGTGATCGTTTTTCTAGACGGAACAGTAAACTCGAGCTGAACAAACTCCATACGATATTTAAAGCCCTCTCCTTCGACAAAGCCGATCGCAAGAATATCCTTAGCGATCATCTTAGCAATTAAAGCCGTTATTTGTTTCAGCCCGTCTGGCATCCAAATTGGTTGGTCTGACCATAGCAACTGATTGCTGACCTGTGGATGGACCTGTTGGGTGCATTGCCCTCAAATGATTGTGCATCGTAGTTGTCGATCCATGATAAGCCAGCTTTGCATTGCAGAGCTTGCACTGCACTTTATTCACATTCATTTTAATAAAGGACCCCCACACAAAAGTCATTTTTGACACCGTCTCAATTTATCGTATCAGTTATGCCACATAGGTCTACAGTGTGCGTAACTTCGTTAACAATTGTTGTGAGAAAATGTTTTCCTCTATTGTCTCTTGATTGACAGCCTTTAGGTTTAAGGTGCGTCGTTATTGGCAGCGCCACCCTTTGGTTACATTGACATGTTACACGTGAAAACAACAGCGATTTTTTTAAGATCGCACATACAATTCGAAATTCTTTAATTAAAAAACTAATCGAATATTTGAAATTCGTGACTCATCCCTACTAAAAATGTCCATTGCTTGCAAACTCCCCTTTAAGATTGCAGCTCATTGAAGTGGAAAGAAACTCTTGGTGACCCGAATCGATTTGCTCTCGCGCAGGTCACTAGGGCAAAGTGTGTGTGTACGGGTGTGCACGGGTGTGCACGCGTGTGTGTGCGTGTGTGTGTGTGTGAGAGAGAGAGAGAGAGAGAGAAAGAGAAGTTATTTACATAAGACACCCAGTTTTAGGACTGAGCTTGAAAAGTCCTGCCCTAGGGATGCACAAAACTACACATAACCAAATGTAGACTCTAAACACATGCTTTAACAATATATGAAAACCAAGGGCTTCAATTCAATATGGTAACTTATATTAAACAAATTCACAGGTTAAATAAATGTATAATTTACTGCACAAAAAAACGTTCATATTTTTTGCCAGTGCCTACACTACATTACTCACAAAGGTAAGTCACAAACGTTATTTGTCTGTTTGAAACTCACATTACAGAATATGGTTGTTAAAAGGTCTGACAATGTGTGCAATGCAATAACAAACATACTCAACTAAATATCTCAACACAGATATATTGTGTATTACTCTCACTAAACCTCTATCCTGTGAAACCCAATAAAAAGTCAAGGTCATAACTTTTCCACCTCAAGAAAAAATGCAGTCTGAATGAGCTTTGATGTACTCCCTTCCTGACAGCAACTATAATGTATCCGCTTTCTATCATTCTGTATTTTTCCCCTTGAATCTGACAGTCGCTGAACAATATTTCTTTGTCTGTCTGTGGGAGTGAGTGAGGAGAAGAAACAGCTGCAACTAAACAAACAGTCGTATCAATTCTGTGCCCCACGTTCCATTCTCCATGAGACCTCTTACGCCTATGTTTCTAAAGCACTAACAGTAAATCTGTGCTATTACCTTGCACTTATCTAGGGATGGGTCATGATAGTCGACATATTTGTATAAGCTTTAACCATGGTGCGTTTATTAGCATGCTAACAGCTAAAGCACATCACACTGTTTACACAGTAGAACATTCTGTAAACTTATATCGCCATTTCTGGTTGAAACAAAAAACTGTTTAAACTATAAAAAATGTATTAAGTGCCGAGATAAACCGTTTATAAAAACACTATAATATTCCCTAAAAAAACAGTACATTTCATGGTGACTTTAAATTCACAGTATCAAAGTATCAAAGACAAATTAGGATTTCCACGTTATGTTTTGTAAACATCCCCCAAAAATAAAACAACACAGAAAATCTCACAAAATCTCACAAAAACACAATGCTGCATGACAGGCTCAACCATGATCCGTTATAGCCTCTAAACATTTATTTGAACTTACTAAATATAGAAAATACATTGTTCTCCGCCTCCATATGTGTGTGTTCACAGCCTGCCCACTTCCCACATAGGACAAAGACAAGCACACAGCGTTTGAATCTGTCGGCAGGACAGATTATGTGTAACTCCGGGTCTTTAGTGTGTGTGTGAGAGTTGTTCACGAGGACACTGAGGCTCTGAGTGACATGTCAAGGCAGAAGCCAGTTATAAGCCTCGAAGAAACAACCAGAAAACGCTGAAAAGACAGCAACTGCAACTCATCACCACACTCATCAGAACCCACATTACAATCGTCACAGAACATTCAGTCCTTGTCTTGTCTTGAATACGGTAACAGACTCAAACCTGTGATACCCACCAGCAAACCTATCTGGATACCCTTCTTCGAAATTCTGTGGAATCTTGATAACCCGGCTCTAAACAATAAAAATTAATTAAAATTACGTTATCCACTTCCCCTCGTCCCAACAGCACTGGAACAGCTAAGAGGTGTGTGCATCTTCACCAAGTTGGACCTCCGCAGCGCTTACAATCTAGAGCGTATTAGAAAGGGCGACGAGTGAAAAACGGCGTTCGTAACACCCACTGGTCATCAGGAATATCTTGTGATACCATAAGGACTGGTTAATGAAGAATGGATACATTGGCTGGAGGGTTCGTAGCTTCCTTTCCTCATATAGACTGATCACAAGAATTTACAGTACCTGAAAAAAACAAAATGCCTTAACCCAAGCCAAAATCCAGGAAATCTGCTGGTCAGAGTATGCGCAGAACTCTCTTTGTCAACCTGCCACCGGGTTAAGCCTCTTCCAGTGCATACTCGGCTACCAGCCACCCCTTTTTCCCTGGTCGGGGGAACCGTCTGAGGTACCCTCCTTTAATCACTGGTTCAGAGAGAGCGAGAGAGTCTGGGACAACGCCCACCATCACCTACAGAGAGCCATCCAGCACCAAAGAATCCAGGCAGACGCCAGGCAGAGGGAGATTGCAATACCATACAATACCAAGTCCAAGATAAATTGGCCCCTTCCGATAGTCAGACAAATCAATCCGGTCACCTACCTCCTAAAGCTCCCCCCCTCACACGTATTCACCCATCCCCCCTGCTCTTCTCCGCACCTTCCACCATGGGCATCCCAGTAGACCCGCACCAAGTGGCAGAGGCAGGACGTCGCGAGGTCAGGAGCAGGCCATGGAGGGGGGTACTGTGACGGAGACACCAGGGTCTCTCACCACACCTCTACCACGATCACAGTCAACAGAGTTCTGATCACCCTCACCTGCCTCTCATTGCCACATTTATCAAGCACCCACATAAAGGCCTCGTAGAACACTCAGTCTTTGTCTGGTCTCAAACTTAGATAAAACGGCAGGGAGATTTTTGTTATTTTACTCTGCTCCCAAAATATACCTACAGTATTCCCATTAGGAGAAAACAGTCTCCGTGGTTGTGTGGGTGTGTAAGTATGCATGCTTTTAGGCAGGAAATTTACCAGCAGTAAACAGAAACAACTCAAAACTGAGAAAGTATACAGGCCTCAATTCTCAAAACTATATAGGCCTCAATTCCCAATCTGCATGCTATCATTCCAAAAATGCAGTTGTGTTCAAAATTATTCAACCCCCACTGAAATTGATTGTTTTGGTCGGTTTGACATTGATTATGATCATTCAGTCATCCTGCTTACAATTAAATCAAAGAGGCACGTGTAGGTCAGACAAATATAACATAACATTTATAATGAAATAACCACAAATGTCTTTTCTGAGCTCACATAATTATCAGTTTTATTCAACCCCCAAGTGACATTCAATCTTAGTACTTAGTACAACATCCTTTTACAGTTATAACAGCTTTTAAACGTGAAGCATAGCTTGACACAAGTGTCTTGCAGCGATCTACGGGTATCTTCGCCCATTCATCATGGGCAAAAGCCTCCAGTTCAGTCTCATTCTTAGGCTTGCGCACTGCAACTGCTTTCTTTAAGTCCCACCAGAGGTTCTCAATCGGATTTAAATCTGGTGACTGCGATGGCCACTTCAAAATGTTCCAGCCTTTAATCTGCAACCATGCTCTAGTGGACTTGGAGGTATGCTTAGGATAATTGTCCTGTTGAAAGGACCAACGTCTTCCAAGCCTCAGGTTTGTGACGGACTGCATCACATTGTCATCCAATCTCCTGGTACTGAAGAGAATTCATGGTACCTTGCACACGCTGAAGCTTCCCAGTACCTGCAGAAGCAAAACAGCCGCAAAGCATGATTGATCCCCCGCCATGCTTCACAGTAGGCAAGGTGTTCTTTTCTTCATAGGCCTTGTTCTTCCTCCTCCAAACATAGCGTTGATCCATGGGCCCAAACAGTTCTAATTTTGTTTCATCAGTCCACAGAACACTATCCCCAAACTTCTGTGGTTTGTCCACATGACTTTTGGCATACTGCAGTCGACTCTTCTTATTCTTTGGGGACAGCAAGGGGGTGCGCCTGGGAGTTCTGGCATGGAGGCCTTCATTACGCAGGGTGCGCCGTATTGTCTGAGCAGAAACTTCAGTACCCACATCTGACAAATCTTTTCTCAGTTCCTCAGCAGTCACACAGGGACTTTTCTCCACTCTACGCTTCAGGTAGCGCACAGCAGTCGAAGTCAGCATCTTCTTTCTGCCACGACCAGGTAGCGTTTCAACAGTGCCCTTTGCCTTGAATTTGTGAATGATGCTTCCTATGGTGTCTCTTGGTATGTTTAACATCTTTGCAATCTTCTTATAGCCATTGCCCTTCCTGTGAAGAGTAATCACCTGTTCTCTTGTCTTCTTGGACCATTCTCTTGACCTCACCATGTTTGTAACCACACCAGTAAATGTCTAGAAGGAGCTGAGTATCACAGTCATTTTAAAGCTGCCTAATTGGTGCTTATTAGGCTTTATTGCTGCTCCCTGATATCCACAGGTGTTTTCAATACCTGATTGAAAACACTTCATTGAACCTCTGTTCTTCAGAGTGGTAGTCTTTAAGGGGTTGAATAATTATGTCAATGAAGAATTCACAAAAGAAACATTTACTACTGTATTACAAAACTAATTGATGTCATTTTAGTTGCATATGGTTCTTTAAGAAGTCCTTGTAGGATTTCATTCTGAATACAATTACAAATGTACAGTAAATTCCCTACAACCATTTACAGCATTGGGGGTTGAATAATTTTGAGTACAACTGTACTATATGAGATTATAATGAACGATTAAGTGGTAATCGTGATTTATTGTGCAGCCCTGTGTTCATAAACTTTTTCTCAGACAGTTCTGAAATCTCGACAATGAGCCAAAATTCTTTGAATTTTGAATTTGAACTTATGATTTTTAAGGTCCTACTTTGGTTTATGGAGTGTCCAACAACAAGTTTATGTACATATAAGGTGTAAAAAAACTATTATGTCGTAATTTCTAAAGGCTTGACTGAATCACAAATGATTCGTTCTGCGATTTATCAGTCTAATCCTTTTTGTGTCATGTGATTGGTAAAATGGTGTAGTCTGTTGTGATTGATCAAACGCGTTCAGCATGTGCCGCAAACGGAACATCTACAGTGTTTCCCCTACCATTACCTTAGGGGGGCGCTCCGCCCCTCCAACGGCACCACCCGCCCCCCTTGAAGGTCAAGTTAATCTTATTTTATATATGTGACCCATGTGATCACAAAACCAGTCTTAAGTAGCACAGGAACATTTTTAGTAAAAGCCAAAAATACATTGTATGGGTCAAAATTATAAAATTTTCTTTCATGCCAAAAATCATTAGGAAATTAAGTAAAGATTATGTTCCATGTAGATATTTTGTAAATGTCCTACCCTAAATACTTAACGTTAATACAAACGTTATTTTTGTGAGTGGATGGCCTGTTACAGTACCTTTGATGGACAAATTTAAAGGGGATTTTCTCAATGTTTAGATTGTTTAGCACCCTCAGATTCTAGAGTTTTAAACGTCTGCATCTCCGCCATATATTGTCCTATCCTTAACAACTCATACATCAATAGAAAACTTATTTATTCAGCTTTCAGATGATGTAAAAATGTCAATTTCGAAAAATTGACCCATGTGACTGGTTTTGTTGTCAGGGTCACATATAGCGCCAGATCACTGGAGTAGAGAAGAGCGTTTAAGGTTACCTTTCCTACAAAACATGTCTATACCTTTTTATTTTATTAAACAAACTAAATAGCATTTTGGTCTTTATCTTATTTATACGGCGGCATTTCATTTCAGTCTCTACGTTTACAATTCTCCTTTGGTCTCCGTATCGAGTTTCGCTCCGATGGGTGCGCACACACAGACACGTGCGCTCCGCTCACACACAGTAAGCACACTCCGACCAGTGGACAGAGAGCGCGTGTCAGACAATATTTCGTGTCAAACACCGGAAAAGCAAGCAGATAAAAATATTTGCCTTTTAAAACGCTCCCAGGGTGTTGAAAATGGCTAAGTAAAGAAAGGACGCACGCCCTGCCCCTGACAAGCAGCAACAGTCCAGTCACCACTGGATGACAGGTTTCCGCCCAGCTTGGCTTCGTTCAATTCGGACCGCGGGACATAATGAACCATTCACATCATCAGACAATTTCTGTAGTTTAAATTGACCAGCGCGTGAGCTGTACACATCACATGCACTCAGGGACATGTATGTTGACTATATTTGGCCGATATCTTTAATATCTTCATATAGTGCCAAACGCATTTCATGTTAACCCTTTCTGCTCCGTAAATGATGCTTCTCCCGCCAAAGACGCGTCTCATATAGAGACCTGCAGACACCAAGATCAGGTAAATTAATGGACACTTTTACTGTAACGCTTAAGTAAACGAAATGCATCAGTAATGAAGTATTTTAGGCTGTCAGTCAGTTTACTGTTTGCTATATAGGTTTGTTTCATTATAAACCATAACGTCTTGTATCTATATTTAGCATTAATGATATTAATCATATCAATAGCATTAATAATCGGCATGTTAAGAGCATTTCATAATGAATCATGATTTAATCTGGAATTATTTAGAATCAGTTTTAGTATGAATGGCATGAAAATGCTACTTGTTAGTAACTTTGTAAGTACTTCTGCTCATGATAAATTGTTTTCAGTTGTGACATTTGGTTGTCAGTAGTTTTATTAAAATAGGCCACCAGGACTTCGCTTTAGCAGGAGTGCCTACAAATTGTTGTGAGCCTGAGTCTGACGAAGAAACATCCAAAGACGATAGTAGATAATAGGACGAGAGCCGTGAGGGAACGACGCGAGACAACACACAGCTGACACCAATTATCACTCGCGTCCACAGGTGGAATGTAATAAATTACATTTACTCGCGTTACTGTATGGAGTAGGTTTTTCTGTGTAATTATACTTTTTAAGTAGCTTTTAAAATCTGTAATTTTACTTGTACTGAAGTATGATTTGTGTGATGTATTGTACTGTGATGTAATTTAAAATCACACCCATTACGGAGTACAAAAATTTTTAGAAAACTTGGCAAGGAAAAACGTGACCGGAAAAATACTCCAGTTAATAATGGGTGTGAGTTTGAGCCGATACCAGAAGAGCCATGGAGACGGAGAAGTTAAACTTCGGTATAGTGCATCTGTCCCAAGTTCAAACTCCATCAAACTCAAACTACTGAAGACAATGAAGTAAACCCCTGGCCATATTTAAGCAACAATTTCAGCTTCAAGACAGGATTATGGATGCTGTGCAAACCTGCATCCTATAAAAATCCTAATGTGGAATAATGTAGAGGTAAGATAAACAATGTTTGTTTAAATTAAGCTCATACCCTTGTTGCATTGGTAACTAATAAGAAGTTTGAACTGTATAGTAAAAGTCAAAACATTGGTGCATAATGCTTTATATTGTAAGTAAGTGTTTAATCTTGTTTTGTAGACGCACGGTTCACTAATATGTCTGCACCACATTTACTTAGTGTGAATGGAACTTAACTGAACAACTTCTGCTTTAATGACATATTTAAACGTGCATTATATGTCTCTTCTTCTGTAAGCGTGGGGCAAGAAAGTCATATGAAAATGTGCTTGCTTTTTCATGCATTTTGAAAAGCCTCGCATCCCTGCCGTAAAAATGACTGTGTTGCCAGTTCATATTGTTGAAAAGAACAGCAAACAATGACAAGCCCAAAATAAACCTCCAAATCAACACATTTAATAAGGAAAAAAAACATTACGCACAACTGTTCACTTCAATAACTATATAATGTATCTGCAGCTTCATAAGAAAAGACTAAACAACAAATGCAAAGCTCTTAAAAATATGTAAACATGGCAACACCGCGAGAGCGCTGTGAAGCTCTGAACATAAACGTATCTGTCTGTGATTTAGTTAAAATTGCCTCACTTAACCAGTCTTTGAACGAAAATAGCAGAAATGTATCAAACGGATTAAACTCTTGGGATTCATGTTTCTTGTTAACAGCGATCAACGGCAAACATGTTGCCATGGTTACGATCGGGTTACAACAGTAAATCATCACATTTACTCTCATTCCATACAAACGTGGAACCATTTATATGTGGTTTCAGTGCTGAAACTTAGCAGTGTGTACCATTGATTATTTATTAAGAAAATAAGACTTTCAATCTTTTCTAGGGCTTATTTTTGCTTCTGAAGAAAATATTTATTGATTTTAGAATAGTTTCGTTTATAGTTCTGCTATAGGATTCTGTGATATTTCTGCAAAACAAGGCAAAAAAATCTTTATTTGTTGCAGTGAACTTGTAACCCGTTTTAATACAGGTACATCTAAAAATGTCACAAAAAAGGTCAATATTTTTTGTCACTCATTTAAGAAAGTGAAACCCACATTATATGGATTCATTAGACATAGAGTGAAATATTTCATGCCTTTATTTATTATATGCCCAAGTCCTGTTTGAAAATGAAATCAGCATCTCCAAAAAGCTTGTCAGCAAAAGGAAGCATGAAGTGATGTAAAATTACCTGGTAGATGGCTGCGTTGACTGTGGACTTCAGAAAACACAGTGGACCAAAGTCCTCTTTTCAGTTTAAAGTCAATTTTGCATTTCATTTGGAAATCAAGGTCCCAGAGTCTGAAAGGAAGAGTGGAGAGGCACAGAAACCATGCTGCTTGAAGTCCAACGTAAGGTTTCCACAATCAGTTATGGTTAGGGCTCCCATGTCATCTGCTGGTGTAGGTCCACTGTGTTTTCTGAAGTCCACAGTCAACGCAGGCATCTACCAGGAAATTTTAGAGCACTTCATGCTTCCTTCTGCTGACAAGCTTTATGGAGATGCTGATTTCATTTTCCAGCAGGACTTGGCACCTGCCCTCACTGCCAAAGGTACCAAAAGCTGGTTTTACATCTCATAATGTCAAAAGTTTTCGCAGAGAGATATGTTTACTTTATAGTAAAAATCATTTTAGTGTGAAAACATTATAAAAGTGATCCTCACTAATATAGCTTCAAAGGTGTTTGTTTATGAACACGTGTGGAGGTTTTGTCAGTAAACGGAGGCGACCTAATGAACTGCACATTTCTCTGTGTTGGGTTCTTCACACTTTCCCATCAGAGAAGAAAAATCTCTCTCAGGGCGCTTTCTCACCTTTAGTTCAGTTCATTTGGTCCGGACCAATGTCAAAACATGATACATTGTAGCCTTTTTCAGAGGTGTTGGTTCTTTTTTACACCACACTGATTGCTTTGGTCCGAACCAGTTAAAACGAACCAAAATGCAGTCACGTGCAACATCCACATCACTCTTTGGCAAGAACGTATTTCCTAAACTGCTTTTTTAAAACGAAATAAACTCACTGTTAACATCGCGTGTCAGATGTGGTAACGATAGCCTGCTCAACTTTATCATTCGCATCATTGTCAATTCCACCCTAAAATTTTGGAAATGTGCAGAATACCACAGACTAGTTTTAAATGTGTTAACATTTGTACACAAATATACATGTTTGAAAATGTGTTCAAAAAGTCTTCAAACACTGCCTGTCTATGCATTTAAATGCAGATGACAACAGATCATAGCAACACCGCATACAAGTACCAGGCTCGCATTGTGCGTGTCTACTTGTCAATAACAAACTCTAAAATCATCGGAATTCCACAGAATTGTCTGCGAGCAATTATTACGGTTCTGTGTAATCGAGCATTGGTACGCGGAGTGTGGAATAAACAGAGAGCACAGCGCTGGCTTGTGTAACAAATCACTGGCGGCTCTCACTGAACCTGGAAGTATGGTCCGTCCGTCCGCGCGGCGTCCGCAAGACGCAATTTTCATCACGTGCCGCTTACAACAGCGCATTCGCAAAAAAGTCTACTAGTCCGCTGGGGGTCAATACACACAGAAAGTGTGCAATGTGCAGTTGACCAAAAAGGATTGTACAAAACCAACACGCTGAAACCAAGAACAGTAAGCAGAAGCATATCCTTCACCAAACTGTTAGGTTGCTGTTCTTGTTGTTTGCAATGGCGAAATCACTTCCTCAAACTCATTAATTGTCTGTAAAATGACGCGACTAGGTGCTCCCCTCTGAAGGTCTTGTAGAGCACACATACTCATTTGTATTGCGCAAGTGTTGAACTCGGAGTCTTACGAAACCCTAACCTTAACCCACACCCTAACCATGTAAACTACATATGATTGTTAAACTTGCCAAAACTGAACAACTTCCTGCGCATTCTCATCAGGGACATAACCGTCTTGACATATGCATTCTGCGGCCCAAACATTGCCAAGATCGGGTGACCCACATAGTCAGTCAGCTCCATTATAGACCACTCTGTTTCCATAACATAGCTTTGAGAAGCCAGACTGGCTTAAAGTCTGGTCCACATGACAGGTTATTCAGCCTCGAAAACTGCCAAAGATAGTAAGATGCCACCTGACCCAGATGAAGTGACAAATCTCTTTCTCAACATGGTTTATAATAGTGTTGTCAAAAGTATCGATATTTCGATAAGTATCGATACTGAAATATCTGAACGATACCAATACTAATTTCCCGAAGTATCGATACTCCGATCCTAGCCGAGCTGTCACTTTCACTTATCTCCAAAGGCGCGTTGACAAACAGCACACGTGACCGAAGTGCCTGTCACGTGTCTCGTCTCATTCGCAATATGGCGTGTGCGGCGCCTCCGCAACCGGCTTTGATTGATAAAGAACACAGCAGGAGTGCTATATGGAATTATTTTGGATATGAAGCAAATGAAAATGGAAAGCCGAAGGACACAAACAAGCCAATATACAAGAGTCGCTACAGAGCAGTGCTAACAAAAGGCGCTAACACCTCTAATATAGCAATATGAGTGTTGTCTCGTTTTTCACCGTAATTCGTAAAGTCCGACTGAGGAATCTTTAACTGTGAATCTTTAAATACTTTAACTGTGGTAAAATGTAAATTAACTTGTGCTTAATTAACTTAATTAAAAAAAGGATTACTTCAATTCTGTAATTTGTCTTCATGTCGATCCAGTGAGCATTGTTTTCACGTGTGATGCACGCAAGTTTGCGTGTGTGGATCGGTGATATGTGAATCCGGCATTAAAATATGTTCATCAAATAATGTTATGTATTAACCAGCATTTATGAACGATGAGCAATGCATTTGCTACAGTATATTTTAATCTTTGATGACAGTATGTAATAAAATACAACGGATCATGTTTGCTCTGGTCCAATGTAAAAAAATATTAACAGATAGAACTTTGGATTTTAATTAGTACATGTATTAGTAAATTGTTAGTTTAAATTAACTTTTTACTAAGATTAATACATGTTTAGGGAGTATTTTTCATTGTTTATTCATGTAACAAATATCTATTACCATTAACTTAAGTTCTCAGATTAGCTACATAGTTCAGTTCATTTTAAAAGTGTGGTCAAAAAAAAAATGTTTATTAAAGTTTGGCATTCTCTTGTAGCACCAGAAATAAGATGAGACCCGACCTGCATCAGTACATAATGCGTTACAACACACATTATGAAGAATTATAATGCATTTTACACTTTAATAACTCTTTATAATACACTATACATGTTATATTTATCTTTAAATAATAATACAAAAGAAAATTACCATCTTAATGTTGTGGCAGTTTTTTTCTCTGTGGTATCGAAAATGGTATCGAGTATCGATATTTTTCAAGGTATCGTATCGAAGTTAGAAATTCCAGTATCGTGACAACACTAGTTTATAAAGAATAATATAATTCCTAAAAGAACAACATACAATTATATGCGAGCCACAGTCATATCAACCATGCTTTGACGGAAAAATCCATCTACATGACTGGAACACTGCAGCCCACAAGCGTTGACCTAACATAACAGTTCACTGTTTTTTAGCTGGTGTGGACACTGCTTTAGTGTTATATTGTTATAATCCTTCTTAGTGTGAATAATAATTTTACTAAACTTAAATTATGGCAACTATACCACGTGTGCTAGATTGATTACTTCTTGAAGCAACTTGCAAATATTGGCACAAACCAAAGATACAAATATTAACAAGATAAGCCACTGGCATTACAATGAAGGGGGATGAATGCAACGCTCAATATGGCCGCTATAGCGAAGGAACGAGCCAATCGTCAATCAAAATTGACCGACGATTCTCTCGGGCGGGGCTTTCTTGAGGCGGTTGCCGGTCTTGCCAGGGTTGCTCACTGCACCAACTTTAAAAATTATTTCCCAGCAGATTGACAAAAACTTTTTCTACTTTTCTCTTGGAAAAGGCATCATGCCACCCAATCACATTCAAGTTAGTTGTTTTACCATTTTATGGCCAAAATGCATTAAAGGTTCATGCTTATGCAATTTGTGACAACCAACATCCTCATGCACACCAAGTAGACCTTGTTGTATAAAGGAGCATGACCTATTGATAACACTGATTTTATGTAGGACAGGAGGGAATGGACCAAAGTTTAAATGTTTTTGGGTGTGTGTGACACTCTGTGTGTATTTGCTTATGAACAAGAAAGAGGAGGCACTCCCATCCCTCTGAAGTGCATGCCGAAACACACACCCTATGCAGCTGTAGGCAATTGTGTAAATGTGTGTGTGTGTGTGTGTGTGTGTGGTGAGAGAGGGGAAGCTAGCTTCACATGCTTGCTCAACTGTGACATGGTTTGGGCTCAAGTGTGAAGTCATGTGATCTCTTCCGAAAACATCACGTTTCAAAGTTACTGAGGGGGAAACGTGCATTTTTGCTGTTGTTGGTCACTGTTTGTATCAACCAGATGAGATGTAATCTCTACAGCAGCCTAAGTGATTTAAACTAATTGTCAAATAGGTCTATTATACTATTCACAGACTGAATTTACTACGATTTTCGTGTTTTAAAACTAGTATACAATATTATTTGTGAACAAAATGTTGTGCACATTGAAGACTTAAATGCACTATTTTTAAGGTTTGCGAGATGGTGACAGAGACTTACTTTAGATGTGCACAACACAGTCGGGCGACGCTCAAAACCTGCCCAATGGGTGACCTTTGGCAAATTTCTATATCAACTAACCCACAATACTGAACTTTGTCATAAACTTCAAAGTAAAGGTTATTCACTGGCTCTCTTTCATCCATCTCTCTCACCTTGAGTTTTAGATATAGGTCATGTACAATTGCGAGCATATTCACACACAACACTGTTGGCATGGCACAAGGTGCCATGTAACATCTGCATACAATCACCCTCTTTAGTTGGCGGCCTTTAACATTACAACCACTTTACAGTCTTCTTACTCTTACCACCACAATCAGAGTGTTTCAAAGTCATATCATAGAGCCAAAATCTCACATATAACCAAACAAGGATCAGGAGTGCTCCTGACATGCACAAGCTGACCATACAAGGTGACAAAAATCTAGATGAAAAGTTAAAGATAAATCACAGCCACACATGCCATAGTAAGTGCTCCCTTCAAGGAACAAACAAACAAACGGTACTACTGCATCATAATAGAAGTGTCTGAGGTGAATGTATATATTAGGCCTACAACAACAAATCGATTTAATCGATAAAAATCGATTACTAAAAGAGTTGGCAACGAATTTCATCATCGATTCGTTGTGTCGCGCGACAAAGAGACGTTTGATTATAAAAAAAAACTTTATTTGAGCGCGGAGCAGAGTGAACACACTCGGTCTCTCTCGCACACTGATGCTAGCAGAGTTCTGCGCCTCATAGACAGGGCGGAGCAAAAATAAAAAAAAACGAGGAAAGATACATGGCGGAGGCAGAGAAATCCGCACGACCAAAGTCATCCAATGTGTGGGAGCATTTCACACTAAATAAACAGAAAAAATGTGTTAACTGCAAACTTGCTAAAGCGACATGGCATTGCAGGGGAGTAACACCGCAATGATCCAACACCTGAAACGCAAACATGTTGGAATCTTTGATGAGGAGGAAGGGAGTTCAGCAGCAGGTTAAGTCACTACAGAATCCTACTTTTGTTCCGTTTTGAAGTGAGGAACGTAATGTCCCCGGTGCGGATGTTTACTCGTTATCCAGCTTGACAAGCATGACAAGTTAGCATTAGCTCGCTAATAACAGAATAAAGCAGGGGTGGTATAGTTACTTTGCACTTTGCATTGCAAGAATAAAGACACGTTTTTATTCAATCGCCTTTTTTGAACCATTCATTTATCAATCTGTTTTCATGTATAGCTACACTGCAAAAAAAGCTTTTCTTACTTAGTCATTTATTTCTCGTTTCCAGTCCAAGTATCTAAAAAATCCAAAATCAAGATTACTAGACAAGAAAAATGGCATGAGAAAATGAATTGATGCTTAAAACTTCTGTTTGAAATTATATCTCATTAAGATTATTTTTCGTACCCCATTGGCAAACAATCACTTCATTTTGAGGTGTTTTTTCAGAAAACAAGACATCATTTCTTATGCTATTTCATGTGTCTAGTAAATGTATCTTGATTTAAGATTTTTTTGATATTCGGACTGACAACAGGACAAAACTACTAAGTTAGAAAAGCAATTTTTGCAGTGTATATTCTGTGCTTTGTCCCATATAGGTTATTATTGACAAATATATTTGTGTGTGTTGTACTTTTAAATTGAATTTTTAAGGTATTTTATAGCACTAGGTCATCTTAAGCTGTGTTAAAATGTGGTTTATAAATGAAGCTTGCACTTACTACAATGATGGTAATAACTTAATGAATACGCTTCAAGTGAATTTGAGAGTTTGTGAGTGTGTGCGTCTACAAAAGTGTGTGCGTCTGCGAGTGTGTGCATCTGCGAGTGTCTGTCTGCAGTGTAGTGTAGAGAACTAGTTCTGACATTCAAAGAAATCCTGTCAAATTTTCTGATTTGTATTGTTCTTTATTTTTTATAAATTATTTATTGTTCTGGCAGCTCAGGTGGCACTTTATTTAAAAAAAGTCTATATATTTGGCACATGTAAAGCATACATGTGTATGTTTTTTGTGTTAGTCCATTTTTATTTTATTATTATTATAACAGCTCAGGGATGTTCAAGGAGGATCATGTTTGTGCAGTTTCTAAAGATTTTAGTTCTGTTTTTGAATAAAGGGTTGGAAATGAATGCTTTTCTTGGTTTATGTTTTTATCCGATTCATCAATTAATCGGAAAAATTATTTACAGATTAATCGATTATTAAAGTAATCGTTAGTTGCAGCCCTAGTATATATAGAGATTAAACATGCGTATAACATTTCAAAGGAGCATCTCATCTCAAGAATCGTTCACATAAAATGAAAACAATAAAGACAAAGTATTCAACAAAAAAAGGACATCACAAAACAACTACAATAGAGATAGAACGAACCAATTGGATAACATTCAGATGACAACTTAGCAGACAATTTTACAATTCATAAAACTAAAATGTACAATTCATCAGGGATGCACCGATACCTTCTTTTAAAGACACAGTACAAGTACCGATAATTGTTTCTGGTACTCGCCGATACCGATACCTATAACCGATGCCTGAATAATGTACAATTATGTTCATTAACCAGTATCTTACTGGTATAAAAAAATCTTGTTTTTTAAGGTCTACTTAAATTAAGTTAAATTAATAAGTAGCACAATTTTCAGTTTGCTAAAGTAAACAATAACCTCTGTGATAGAATTATAAAAAAATTCAAGGGGTGGGGTGTGGTAAAATGTGAGTGTATTATAACTTGTTCAAGTCAACCGGACGTTAATCTTGACGGGACGCCGCAAAGAGTGTTTGTTTAAGTTAAGCGGACTTTTATTTTGATGGATCGCGTCAAATGGTGTTTATTTATGTATTTGTGTCCTCGTCCAGTGAAACACTGGCTCTGAAAGCTTTACAAGCACAATGCGTTCAGGTTCAGTACACGCAGCCGCACCACTCGTTTACACACAGTTACGCAAAACAAGTAGAATGCATATTTAAACAGTATCTGAATATTTCGTTAGCTGTTACGTTAGCTGTGACTGGTTCAGCGCTAATTTCTTGTTAGGAAATAATACATTTGCCAGATTCTGTGCCATTCCGTGTTGTACATCAAATTCAGTTTCATGCCTGGATTAGGGATGGGCATTTAAAGCAGAAATAATATTCACAGATCGAGGAGAACTAGGGCTGCAACAAACGATTATTTTGATAGTCGATTAATCTAACGATTATTAGACAGATTAATCGACTAATCGCCTATTGTTTCAATGACTAATCGGTACGGTTTTAATGATTATTCAGCTTTTGCAACTAGTTAAAACATTGAGTTATACATATATATATATATACACGTAATGAATAAAATCAATTCAGCTTTTGAAATTTGTTTTAATGAACTTGAACCAACTGGTTACTCTCTTTATGTTTGCTTATTCTGTCCAACTCTAATCACACAAATACTCTCTTCAAACTTTTAAATACAAATAAAAATAAATAAATCAGGTACATTACAGACCTTTTTTTTTAAATGTAAACAAATCTCTTGACAGAAGCATTAAGCAGCATTTCTATGACAACAGTTCAGTTTAATTATTTCCCCGCCAGCCTTTTTTTTTTTTAAATAGTTGCAAACCTACGCCAGACTTTTTCAACATTTTAACCAAGCTTTAATGGCTCACAGTATATTTTCTGTAAAGAATATATGGACAAACAATATGTCCAATGAAAGAACAGAGTCTCTGAACAAAGGAAACCGTATTCTTCAATCTTGATTTGTTCTTTTTTTATCACTCCTTAGATGTGGGTAGATTTCTTCAAAAAAGCATCACTTTGATTAAAAAGCTGAGATAATGAATGTTTTTTGTCAAAGATTCCGCCCAGATTACAGAAAAAAACGATAAGAAAAATACGTTCTAGATTCTGGGATTCTGTATTTTTTCCCAAAGGTGTGTAACAGCGCCACCTGCTGTACAACAGTATAAACATTGATTGCCGTAATAACTTGGCTTTTTGCGGGGAACCGTTTCTTTTTTTAAATGACGAGATAAATCATCAATGTCGGTGAAAGAGTTAATGAAAAAGAGCAAGTAACAGAAGAAAATATTTTAAAAATAAAGACAAGATAAGATTCCTATCACGTCCCTCTCTTATAATCATTTTCCTCTCATGTAATACCTAATAGTGTTATAATAATCAAAACAGCTCGATCAAAGCTTTAGACTTTGCAAACAACTAATAACATTACTGTAATTATATGATTATTGTTGTTATTATCATTGCTATTATTATTGCATTCTCTCATAAAAAGATTTAACGCTAAATTAGTTAGTTAGCTCTAGTTAGAACAGTCACCTCTCTCCTGCTTCTTTTCCGGGATTCCTCCTTTTTAAATGCTCCAGCATGCAGGTTGTGGTGCCGTGAAAGGCAAGTTCCGCCTTTCAGTGGATTGCACACAACCGCATTTTTTGTTTTCAATTTGGTAAAGCTTTCCCACACTTTACTTGTTCGCATTCATCTGTACTCCGCCATAATTCTCACTGTCTGTCCTTCTACTGCGATAGCATTCGGGAAGGCTTCATTACACTCTAGCGCTACAGTGCCATAGCGGTCAAATTGTATCAATTGTAATCAAACGACTAACTTTTCAATGTCGACTAATCGTTTCAGCCCTGATGAGAACTATATGAAAATTATTCAAAATTCGCAACCCTCCCCCATATGGACTCATTTACAGTATTACACACATAAACGGTGAGAGAGACAATTTACTCATTAAATCCGTATGATGACACACTGCTTTATGTATTATGGAATAGGCAATCTTACATCAAGCCATACATTAAGATAACGTGCTGAAACATTAATATATTAACAACCGAATGACGGCACTTAGTAACAGTACGTCGATCAGCATCAACCGCTCATAATGCTAGGACATTTCCTTGTAAAATATGAGCATGCACATTTACACCAACTAAAAAAACAGTGTGATTGATCAAAGAAAATATATTAAAGCCATAAAGATTTTAGACCAGTCTTAAAATGCGTTAAAACATATTTACCTAATGATGGCATTTATTAACAGTCCGGAACGATTTCATAAATTAACTGTTCAAAAGGCTTCCATTTCTATTGTCATGAAGAAGTTTCTCCAGTCTGGCAGTGATCATTTTTCTAGACGGAACAGTAAACTCGGGCTGTACAAACTCCATACGATTTGTAAAACCCTCTCCTTCGACAAAGTTGATCGGAAGCATATCCTTAGCGATCATCTAAGTAATTAAAGCCGTTATATGCTGATTGCTGTCCTGCGGATGGACCTGCTGGGTGCTTGAACCTCAAATGATTGTGCATCGTAGTTGTTGATCCATGATAAGCAGAGTTTGCACTGCACTTTATTCACATTAATTTTATTAAAGGACCCCCCACACAGAACTCATTTTTGACATCGTCTCAATTTACCGTATCCATTATGCCAAGCTGGTCTACAGTGTGCGTTATTTTTTTAGCAATTCTTGTGAGAAAAGTTTTCCTCTATTGTCTCTTGACTGACAGCCTTTAGGTTTAAGGTGCGTCGTAATTGGCAGTGCCACCCTTTGGTTACATGAACGCGTAACACGTGAAAACACGGCAATTTTTTTTAAGATCGCACACACTATTCGAAATTCTATAATTAAATAAACTAATCGAATATTCAAAATTCATGACTCATCCCTAGCCTGGATTCCTTGATTCCGTCCGCGTTTTCCGCAATGTGGAAATCATAGGGCTCTATGTATGTCACGTGAGGTATCGGTCATTGCTATCGGTGTGTCAGTACGAGTACATGGGTATTGGCCCGATACCCGATAGTTGTATCAGTGCATCCCTACATTTCATAAAATGCATTGGTTCAAAATCAATGTCTTCTGTCACTTTAAAAGTCATATGGGCCCTCCAGTAGCTAGTCTCAGTAGATTCATTAGCAGACAGAAAAGGCACTTTTGATAGCCCTCATCACCTCTGACTTCCTCTGTGGGCCAACTGCATGACTGGCATTTAGATTACCTTGGCAACTACTTACAGCCGTCAATCGAGGACAAGAGTGAAAGCCTGTGTGTTTGAGGAGCCCTGTTAAAAAAAGAATCAGTCCTGATAGCAACCGAACATTCTGTTGCAGTCATGTTCTCGAATGGGCCATAGCTGTTTGGAACGGAATACATGCATGCTGCTCACTGCATAGTATACTGCATATGGTCTACTATTTGTTTGAAATAGAATTTGTGCAGTATGCAATGAGTGCGATTTGGCCTCATATGGGAAACGACTTCCGCTTAGTATCAAGCAGTTAAGTGTTTATTTGAGGTGATATTACCCTTCTCCAGTTCATACTAGATGGTTGAGTACATAGTATTGCATACTGCATAGTGTATACTACATCATTTGGAAAGAGCATGACAGTACACTTAACCAAGTATCACCTAAAAACATTTTAGAACAGAGACTAGTAATTACCATCATAAACTAGGTCTGTGTAATTCATCGAAAATTAATTGTAATTGTTAATTTTGGCCTTCAACAATTACAAAAACAACAAAAATAATCGAGTCCCACATTCAATTTTGCAACGATCCTCTCTCTTTTCTTGTGGTATAAATCCACAGCACACCCCTTTCCTTTACAGTGGTTCAGCTGTGCTATTTCTTTACATTGCTTTTAAACTATAAATTCAACTGAAAATAAAAGTAATTTATTTTCAATGTTGTTTTAAAAGTTAATGAGTAATCGTGGTAAATAATTGGGATCTCAATATTAGCAAAATAATTGTGAATTTGTTTTTTGTCTTAATCGAGGAGCCCTTTTATATACTGATCCTAAAAATAGAAGTGTAAGGGAAAAGAATGTACAAAATATTCCAACGTACTTTATAATGGGCCCTAGAAATGAATTTCCTAAACTGGGATATCGGGGTTTCGGCAAAACTGTACAAATGTTTTGCGCCATCATGATACATTGATGGTCACTGTGACCAAGTGGGGGGAAAAAACGGGTGGTTTAACAATATCAATATATGCAATAACAAAAGAAGACAACAACTGTCCACGTAAAATAGACTGACCCATAATCTGAGCAAAGTGAACACAATGTTGCCTCACTGTAACATAACTACAGGTCTCAGAATAGCACTCAAAATTAAACACTTGCATTACTGCACGCGGCACACAAATGGAAATTATAATGACAGGCATCTGTTCCTCCACAACTTTGGAATCATCATAGTAATACGAAAAACAGCGTCCTCTGATAACACATGAACAATTACTATGTCACAGCCTAGGACGCAGTGGGCTAATGAAACAGCTGTCTTTATGCATAACAAGAAACACCCTGATCATTACTTTAATGAAACAGTCCTCTTCGCTTAACCTCACAAACCTATATGACCCAAACATAAATAGCCAGAGAGACAGATGCGTGCAAGAATGCATACGCATGTGCATGGCCTAACAACAGATGTTGGGAAAAGGCTTTAGCTGACCCTGGAAGCTTAAAATACACACCCGCTCTTCTTAAAAAATCCATACTGTTGCATGGAGTTGGAATACAAGACGGATACACAGATGTACGATTTACGTACATTACAGAATTAGCTACAGGAGAAATGTAAACATAAAGTCCCATTCAAGTGAGCGGGTGTACACACACCCATACTGCGGTGCTCATCTAGTGTTTCAGAAAAACCCTTGTAACTCAAGCAGGGAAGAAAACCAGAGCAGGCCCTTTGAATCTCTCTCAAACACACACAGGAAATGCAGACCCTTGTGGAGCAGGGAATGATCATATTTCTTAGCTGAGCAAAAAGTACATAGTCTGACTGTTCTCACAGCCACATAAAGGAAATTTCAAACCAAATGGGCCTTAAATTACTTAAAATCATTAAGGAATGGAAATACAAAGGAAAGTGAAGATCAGCAGACAGAAGATACCAAGACAGGGTAGCCCACCTGCCTGCACAGCCATGTAGGAAACAGCTGGACTGGAGCAACGTTTCAGGTCTCAGCACCAGGATCGGCCTTGTATGAGTTTGAAGAGGACAAAGGTTTCTTATGTGCAGACAGCAAGCGCTCAAATAGAAGACAAGGAGAGAAAGAGAGGAGGAGAGAGACTATTTATGAGGATTAAAGGTATGCCAGATGGCAGACACACGGTTCAACTATAAACAATTCAGACAGACAATGCAATAACACTAACTCTTCAGGCCCATAAAACCAAAACTTCATTTAGAAAAGGATATTTAACCTTTGGATAAATTTGTAATTCAATTAACATATAATTCAATGCAAGTTTGGCCAAACACATGGTTCCTGCTGTTTTACAACATTTATGTGAAGAAATGCTTGGAGTCGGGACACTGTAGAATTTGTATTCCATTAGCATTTGAGCTATAATGATGCCACAGAAAATTTTGAATCATCCATCCCGATTTTCGTAGGGCTGGGTAAAAAAATATTGATTCTTCGATTTTAATTGATCTTCAATGTAAAGAAACAATATCGATTCAGTAAAATCTGCCGCTAGAGGGCGCACATCAATGCAGATATGTTCATAACGACAACACCATTGTAGCTTGATCACGCTAAAGTAGCATGGAATAAAGGGAACTGTTGTCTTGAACTCTTCCACTAATAATCCATCTGACGTAGGGTTGGCTCGATACCAAAATTTTGGCTTCGGTGCTGTATCAGGATCTAATTCCGGTAATATCTGTACCATAGGTGATCAATAACAAGCCCCAAAATAAATTATTGGAAAAAATATGAAAGACTTGCATGAGACTGCATTAATGCATATTTTATATAGGAAGAGCTCTTTTCCAAAACGCATTAAACGCCAAATTTGAACAAAAATTTAGTTTGACATGCCATTTTGCTGTGTACTAAACGTATTCACTGCTCCATCAATGTTTCATGCCAAATCGCTATATTTCCTTGTTTAAAATGTACTGCAAGATGCAGTTTTTTTCCAAAACGCTATAAGTCCTAAACCTGTTTTTAGCCTAAATGTCCTCTCGACCAATCAGAATTCGCTCGTTAGTGGTATTTGTATGTGTTATTTCTAAATTATTTGTTGTATGTGGTGGAAAATATTGAAACATGAAATTGAAAATATTTATTTTATTTTACTATTTAGTTTGTTACTATTTATTTTATTTGGATGTTATTTATTTCATGCATTTGCATTTATTTGCATTTATTTGATTCATATTAATTTATAGTATGAGTCCCTGATGTCATATGTTTCATGTTCTCTTGTTTGTTTGTTTTTAAAAATAATAATAATAATATAATATAATATTTTTTTTTTAAAAAGGATGGCGTCTAATGCGTTTTGAAAAAAATAAAAATAAAAATTGAATTTATAATCGACAATATTGTTGTTTCGTTTAACAATCATTGTTTAACATGTTAAGACTGAGCCAACAGACCATTTTAACAGGATGAATTGAATATTAACAAAATGTATGGGTCTAGGTAAAAAAATGTAATTTTCATGAAAACTATAAAAATGGATTTGGAAAAGAGCTCTTCATATATTATTTTTATATTGCACAATTTTATTTTAACTGAACTGAAAAATGATTTGGTTATACTTCTCATAATCCCACAAATATGAACAATACAATTTTGAACAAACAACTAAATGTTTCAAGTAGGTCTATTTAACCGTAGCATTCAAGATGAACACTTAATGATTAATAGAAAGAAAACACTGCACAGTCTTCACTGTAAAATAAATATGCAATGACTCTAAATAAAGCTAAAAAGTTTCATTTTCTCTGTGACACAGATTTATTAGGTTGCTGTCACTTTAAAGGGGTGATTTCATTAAAAACAGTATTTTTCCATGTTTAAATGCTAAAATCGGGTCTCTTGTGCATCTGCTAAGTCAGAAAACGTGAAAAAAGACCAATCATTAACTTTTTCTATGTGAGCCTATCTCTCCAAAGCTGTGAGAAAACGAGCGCTCCAGAAATCGCTTTCTTAATGACTTAAGTAGCCGTTCTTATTATAATATTGTTCTGTACTTGTCCACCCATTGCGCAGCCTCCATTGTTATTTTCGCATGTGTGAAGTTCCAACACCATGGCAAAATGGTGTTATGGTGTTTTTTGAGCTGAAACTTCACAGACACATTATGTGGACCCCTATGATTTATATTACATTTGTGTAAAACTAGAAAGGCAAATTATTTTTTGATGCGGACATATATTTAAAACACAGCGGACTATGCTTATGTGAACCTTTTGTGTTTTTGAAATAACAGCGTGTGTATTTGGCAGTATAAGAAAAAAAACAAGACGCGTAAGAGAACTTCATGATGCCACAGATAAGTAGGCTAACCGAGATGTCTGGAACAGAGATAAAGCTATATATGCCATCTATGCCATTGAATGGGGATCTACAGACGCATCCGCAGCTGGTAGAATATATGTTACTGTTAAACAACCTAAACATCTCTCTGCAAAAGTAGAAAGAGACGAATTTGTAATAAATCATTTCTGTCATTACAGAAATCTAAAAAGTTGCTCATCTGTCTAGTAAAACACAAGCGAGATAAGGGTCTCTGTCTAGCTAAAATTTGTTGTGCAGCTCTCTCCATTAGGAAATGCCACAAATTCTGGTTTTATGTCTCTCTCTATCAACTCTTCTTGGGTCATTTGGTTTACCCGTATGTCTTTGTTGACAGAACCAGCTGCAAACAGTAAATAATAAGTGTGCTCCATAACGACTGCGTAAAATAAGATATTTGCTTTATTTGCTAGTGGTTTTTGGATATTTTACTGCAAAAAAGTTACAAACTGCGCCTTTAATGCACGTGCCGCAGAGATTATTAACTGTATTTCATCTCTCTTCCAGAGGATGCCGCCATTATTCAAGTTAAATTTTGAATGTTTCAAGTTGTTCATGTATTTCAAGTTGTTCATGATTTCACTGTTGCAAATTAACAATGTTATTAATTATTTTTTTACAGTATTATGTTTGGTTACTCAAAGTAAAAGTAAAAACTAATTCAAAACAATTATGTGGGATATAGCTATACTATTAACGTGAATGTGTATTTCATTCATTTAGCTGAGTAGGGGGGTTTCAGTTACCAGCCTATACATGGATTCCATGCCTCTAAAACTAATATTTAAATGAAATACTGATAACTAATCGATATTGAATCAAATCGAAATTGAATCGAAACCATATAAATAAGAAGCTAATTGAATTTCCAAAATAGTCTCAAAACCCTGCCCTATATTTTTCGACCTTAAAATAATGTCTAAAATTATTTCAGTGGTAGAACAACTCTGGACAAATTCTATTGCCACAGCCCACAGCTACCTGAGCAGCCTCATAGCAGCTACAACAACACTCGGTACACATACAGGGTTTTTCCTGTACATTTGAGAAATTTGAGGCGGACATTTACGAAAATAATGCTGCATGCATTTAACAGACTGTCATTTGTAACTGCAGTTCTGGCATTACGCCACAGTGGAAGCGCTGTTTCGCTATCAGTACACTGAAGCGCTAAGAAGAGTTGCAGATCAAGAGCTAGCCGTGTTTCACTACTGTTTGTTTGGCATTAAAGTCAGTCACTAGCGAATATAAGAGATCATTGAATCATTTAAAGTGAACCACAGAGAATGCAAGATGTGAATGAGCTTTGCTCATTTAGTAAGACTGGTTAATTCAGTTGGCTATTGTGTGCTGAAAATTTATTTGAAAATGATAAGCTTTATTTGATAAAAAAATCTGTTTGGTTTAATAAAACTTAATATTTTTTATTGTTTTATATAACTTCATAATTATAATTTTCATCGTATTTTATTAGAACTTTTAATATGTCTAATAGTCTAAGTGTCTTTGGTTAAGACACTTAATGGTACAGTAGTACGTGTGTGTGTGTGTGTGTGTGTGTACAAGATCAGGATGGCACCACCTCTGCCCACTGCTCCGGGTTTATGTGTGTTCGCAACTTTCTGTGTGTGTCTTCACTTCTCTCTGGATGGGTTAAATGCAGAGGTCACATTTGACTAATAGGTCACTTTCATTTTGAGCCAGAAAAAAACCCTGACATAGTCTCGCCCATCCCCTGCCTGCGGGACAACAGTGGTAACAGACACTTGCTCTTATCAATCACATGGGGGAACCTGTGAGCAGAAGATATAGAGTTGCTTCAACAAATTTACAGTTGAAGTAAATGAGGCAAAAGATAAACTTTACTTATACCGTTTTAAAATTACATCCAGAAGTAATTTGTAAAAATTGGGATGTACTTTTTCTTTTACTTTCTCAGTTAAGAAAGAAAACCGTCCACTGCATCCTTCCTGCATTACAGCATCACTCAGAATCCAGAATGTACTTCTACATTATGACTAGTGTTTGATATTTTAGAACACAACACGATCAAGTTAATACAGAATACATTTATAATAATAGGGAAAAAATGTAACTTTCTTACTAACTGAAAAAAAAATTCTGCTACTTGAACACCACCATAGTGTTAAACCAGAGAAAAAGACACACACCTGTATCATAAACTCCTACTATATCTGAACTGTTCTTTAAGTATAGTACAAAGATTATAAAACTAGGGGATAGGAAAGGAACAAATCTGTACTGTCTGTACTGTACATATTGTTAGTTGTAAGAAAGTTTCCAAAAAACGAGAGGGGTTCTTAACACTAGTGGCATGGCATGTCACGCACAGAAGTCATTGGCACATGCCATTAAGTTTAGCGTCATGTCCGGTGTCACATCCGGTTGTAGTGGCATATGCCTATTCAAGGGATCTACCATGTGCCACTATTTAGTGAAACGTCCGGTTTCTAGTGGTTGTGGTGGACTATTGAAAATCACGAAAAGGACGCATGTTGTGGCCCCCCCGGGATTGACCGCAGCATAATTGTGACATTAATGTGACAAAATATTTTTTTATGTTATGTTGTTGTGATTGCTTGGTGTATTAAGTGATCGACTAGGTTATGTGAACCACAATAAAATTAATTATTGATGAATGGGACATCGGGACGGTTGCTTGGTACATTATTGCTTACACTAACCCTAACGGTTGTTTGGTACATTACCGCTTAACCTAACCTTGCCCATCCCTAACGGTCGTTTGGTACATTACCGCTTATACTAACCCTACCCCATACGGTTTCTTGTTAAATTACCACTTACCCTATCCCTAACGGTCGATTGGTACATTACTCCTTACCCTAACCTAACCCATTGACTCCGACATTTGCATCCGAATTTTCCGCAAGTTGAAAAATAAATACGACCTCACGTTGTGTCAATCACATTTACACACTGCCTTCGATATTTTCGTCCGTTATAAAAAATTCTGATTCGGTTTAATTTTCGGTGTTTTTGGCATCCTTAGCAAGCATTTTGAGAGCCCTTTTTTAACAATTCATAGACACCGTAGTGCCGTACAAACGAGCGGCAAATACGAAAAAAATTATACGAAGTTTCGGACTGTATGTGCAAAGACCTTAACCCTTCACTGAAAAACGGACATGCCACTAAACTGAGTGGCACATGCCATCGCGAAACCGGACAGAGTGGCACACGCCACGCACAGACCGGACATGCCACCAGACATTCCACTAAGACAATGGAATGTGCCAATGGCTTTTGCACGTAAAGTTCCATGCCCCTCAGTGTTAATACCGATACTGCAAAAAACACTTGGCCATTACAATCTGAAATCACATTTAATGGCCAAACGCAAACTCCTTGATCATTAAACAGTCTTGACTTATTTTGATCTCATCACATACAATACTGCCATTCAGTTTAAGAAAGCAGAATGACCCCTGAAAGGGTGCCTCATATCCCTATTTAATCAATAAGTGCTGAGGCAGACATAATTTGTGTCTTTTTGCTCACAGCAGTGAGACTGGATGTGTTTAATGTTATTGACATGCTGCCTGCTGCTTCAGTATAAGCAGCTTCACTCTATTCTCACAATCTACGTCATCTGTTTTAGTGACACCACAGTTGAATCTGGAATACACTTAAAAATCAGCAGCCCAAAATGTTGTTTAGCTAGACAGTTCGCGATATATACCATAAAGTTACCTATAATTTCATATTTTTTATATGACAGTGGCTAATTTCTATTTACCACACTTTTAAATTACTATGTATTATCTACTAACTGTATTTTATAATAAAATACCGTTATAAATGGTAAACTGTGTAAAACATGATTGAAAGAAGCAAGAAAATATTATCTCTCCTTTTCCACTGTGGGACACACCCCGAATCAGGGTGGGGTGGACGGCATGTGAAAATCCCCTAAAACAAACAACCGTTATCTCACAACAATATACCGCCATCACTACTGAGGAATAAACTTAATCCTGCAGATTACAACACCGGACGCAATAAGAGTCGCCTATTATCAGCAGAACCGAGCACCAATCGTGCAAAAGTCCTCCAACTGCACATAGTCTATGCAAAACCCGCACATGCACACGGATTCCCTCCTAAACCGTCCGCATCTTTAGACCCCTGGCAGCCTTTCGCCGGTCTGATCGGCTCTAGTCGTTGACAATATGATCATAGGCGTGCTGCTGTAGCCTGTTAGCTAATATCCCGCTCATAATAGCAGAAGATGTGCGCATCGCAAACAATTTAAGAATGTCAAACTCACCTCTTCAGACCTCCTGCGCAAGGACGCGGAGATCGTTACTCGGTTGTGTACGCGATCGTCCAGCAAACTAATATAAACAATACATAACACCAACAGCCGCACGCCTGTTACGTTCAAGCAGTAGTGGCGAGTGTGTGTGCGCGTCCGTCCGTTGAACCGAGAGAGGGAGGGCCTACGGGCTCAGTTTGATGGTGCTGCATTATTATTGGAGGAGAGAGGAGAGAGGGCAGGGCTACGGGGGTTATTGAGCGCTAAAGCGGGCGTGTTTATATTCTGCGACTGTTGCAGCGCTGTTATTAGGGGTGAGGAAGAACTGTTTGAGCTTCATGTGTATGGCAATACTGACCTCTTCACATCAAGATCAACGAGGTCGGACACAATTTAAGTTTGTGGACATGTTTCTATTTATAACATGTGAAAAGCATTTCAAGAATCTATATTTTTCATTATTTTTTTAAACGAAATGAGAGACAATAATTAAGAAAAGCTACACTTTTAGGAAAATCAACCATGGTTAATATAAGTTGTAATCAACAAAAAACAAGATTGCTACACTTTTACTACAATAAAAGCATGATTCATTTTTGAAAGGGCACAACTGCTGTGAGCAACTAAACTGTTGAGATTACTTTTTCTTAACACCTTTTTTCTAACCACTAGTCTTTTGTAATATGCAGTACAGTTCCGTCTATTGACCACAGTAAAAGAGACCACCAGTTCCAGGTTACTCCCAAGAATACTTGTATTATATTCACTTTAGTGTGGATATGCTGCCCTCTTGTGGCCATTAGCCGTTAAGAACGTTTTAAGAGTCTGTCAACTAACGATTAAAATTACACCAGCTACACTATTTAAAACAGTTATGACCAGAATTAAAAAAAAAATTTTATTGACTAACTAGTTTCAGCAGTTTATGCAGCCAACCACTGGCTAAATTAACAGGAGGCATCATGTCTCGGTATCATTATATTAACCACCACTGATATCTTTATACCAACTGTAACACACTCTCTGCCACTTCTAAAATGTGGTGGCAACTGTTTCTGTTTTCACGTTTCAACAGCAGGCTCCATATGCTCTGGACAACCAGATAATTATGGTACATTTCTGTCTCAGAAAAGAATCACAGTTCTGACAAAACGATATCAAAGAATCTGCTTTTATATCAGCTAAAAATACATTTGAAGAAAAAACTTAACAGTGTGATGGAACAATCACTGTTTCATCCGGAACCAATACACGGCTCTTGATCCATATTTGCTGATGCAAAAATCAGGTGTCCTTTATTAAGTCGACATTGAATGGTTGTCTCACTCCCCAAATTTCAGCTGCCTTTCTTTCTGCTGTCCATGGAGTTCTTTAGCCCTGTTCTTAAGTTCCTCTGCTTTCTGATCGTCCTTCTCTGTCCCATCACCCAGTTTGTACATGCGGCTGGCATTGGAGCAGCCCCAAACGTGGCCCAACTCACAGGACCGTAGAGCGTACTTTAAGGCCAATGACATGTTTTTGTCTACCCCTTGAGATCCCTGGATTAATAGCGCACTCAGGTTGAAACAGCTGGGTGCAAAACCTCCATCACATGCCTTTTCATAATACTGACGAGCAGTCAGTGCATCTGTGCCCCCTTCCATGGCTCTCCCATCATGGGCGAGCAGAGCTACATTGTGGCAGGCATCCACCGACTTCTTACCATTGGTGTTGCACGCTTTCATGAAACACGAGTATGCCGTCTTTAAACACTCTGCCACACCGCCTGGTTTCAAAAGAATATTGGCTGTTAAAAGGTCAGCTGGAAAAAGCAGTTGGGTCAGAGCAGTGCGTAAATTTTGTCATCATTATCATTAAAAATCTTGTATGGATTGCTTGCAGAAAGAGTCTATTCACTGTGATAATTCTAATATAGATATTATTTCAGTAACAGGATTTACCTTTGCCGGTGACATGGTAAGCCCCAAGCTTATAGCAGCTCTCTCCATGTCCATTCATCTCGCAGTTATGCTTGAGGACCTGGGCGGTGGACTCATAGTTCTTTTTAACACCCTCTAGATAATCTGCTAATCTCTGACAACCTAGCAAATGTACATGGAAAGAAGTAACAGAATAAGATAATGTCTTCAGAAACTCATATGTATGGTTCAGCACCACGAAGGTAGGGAAAGCGCTGAATCAAACAACCTACCTTCAGGGTCTTTCTCCCGGTAACACTGATAACTGTACTCCACTCCCAAATTATCCAAAAACTGCTTGACCTCCTTTTCGTCCTCAAAATTAATTAAACCGGCCATTTAAGCGATTTACTGTGCCTTTCATCCGCAGTTTAAAGGTCTTACGTCAAGCAACTCTTGACCTTGATAGGGACTAACTCTAGTTTCGCAAGAACATGCATGGGAAAAAACGAAGAGTCTGGTGGATTTCTAATGTAATAGAGCCCAAAACGTTTTGTTTATTTCAATTCCCACATGCGTGATATGATCAAAAATGATTATGAAATTATAAAACCGTTACAAACCAACGTGTCAGTCCACACATGCACATGAGCGAGCCTCAGCCGAATCTCACTTCCTACTGTTTTGATTGTGACCAAGAGGCTTCCGTAGACCCGCCCACAATTCCGCCTATTTGCTATTTCTCATGCATGAATTTTATTTATACTTTTTTTTAAATATACATTTCTAAACTCAGTAAATATGGGAAACAGAAAAAAGACAGAGAAAATCCAAGGGATGAGTAAGCCTAAAATTCCTAAAAGTATACATTTTTTTAAAGACGATTTTGGTTTATCGATTTTGTATTCAATTGTATTTGGTTTATATATTTTTTAAATATAAAATCTATACAAATTACAAAAAAATATAAAGAATAATATTCTTATGTTGCATATTCGCATGTCAATGTTGCAGCCTTGCTAATTATTTTAGTGAATAACATTTTATTATTTTAAATGCCACGTGTTTTATATGTATTTTGCAACACTGACGTAGAGATACACTTTGTGGCAAAGGGAGACATATTTTTATATTATCATCATTGCTATTATCTTAGTCATCCTCCTAAACGCATCCTAACGATTTGTTATTTATTTGAACTAATGCAAATATAAATACTTGATCTAAAAGTCCTTTTTCATAGGTCCCGCCCACAACACTTATTCATCCCTTGAATATCCGTTTCCCGTGTGACGACGTTATTTACTTGTCAAGACGTCGCTGCCGTTTCCTGCCCACATAAAATCCGTCAAAATGCTCTTTGACACCACGTAACGAAAGGATTTTGGAGATACTGTCTATTAAAGCAAAATCTACTAAAGGACAATGCAAAAGCGAGTAAGAGGCAGTTGATTTCTACTGTATCTGTATACTTTAAAATGAACAAGTAGAATCTGAAAGTACTTGAAGGCAGACGATGATCATATGCTAAAAGGCTAAGAGTTTCTCAATCGGATCTAACGTACACCTCAGTTTACCTGCGATCATCCGCTCGCCTGTTTCTTTCGTTTTGAGGCCGTTATGATCCACATTTTTAAGACCATGGTAAGAATTTACTTGCTACGTTATGTTTTTCCAATGCTGACTTTTACATTTGAACTGATGATTGGTTTAAATTTCTGCCTCATTCATGCAGTGCAACTCAGGTCTTTATTTTTTTTATGTATGGCCTCGTTTTTAAAGATCTGAGCTGGAAACCTCAATATGCAATGTTTGATCCATGAACTAGTACCACTGTGTTTTTGATCAAGTCATTATAAAGGAAAAATATTTAAAACTGAATCTAAAACTTAACATATTTCAGCAAATACTGAAAGCTACATGCATAGTAGATAAGCTTCATTTAAAGCTCCGATTTATATTGTTTATGTTATATTTAATAAATATTGTTGTCCCTTTATAGTGTTGATGTTTATGTTTCAATCATTTTTAAAGTGACCTAAACACCTAAAAATGAAACAAAGGTCTGTGTACAGAATAGTTTGAAATTGCCTATGTTTTAGTGTGTTCCTGACAACGATTGTATTTAACTTTTTTTAACCAATTAGTGAGAGCATGTAGAATGAAATAATGTTTAAGGTTAATAAATAATAATAAGGTTAAGGAATGATGAATTGTTTCTTTTTTCAGGATGAGGCATCCCCACCGTCTCTAAATGACCTTTGCCTTACACTAGTGAGCTCCAGGCTGGAGGTCTTCTGTGAGATACGTGATGATGGGTCGCTGTCCTTCCGAGAGCCTCTGGTCTTTCCACAGGAGCTGGCTGACCAACTGCTCTGCAAGATGGCCACTGAGGGTATGAGAGAGCATTAGTCAGTGGGGTGTCATAGTTAGAATGATATCAATAAAAAATCCAGTGGGTTTGCATTTTTTCCACTAATTTGTAAAAAAAAATTGAGACTTATAACCAGTTCTAGAGTTATTAATACTTTATTTTCATAGTCAGATTCAGGAAATGCTCTATACATGAAAACATGTTCATGTTGCTGGTGAACTAGGCCTAAAAATTGATATAAAGCAATCTTACACACTCAACCTATCGACTCTCTTACAGGCCTATTGAACGACAGCACAGTGGGAATCTTCAGAAACTGTCAACAATTCCGCCTGCGTCACGCCTGCATCCGCACTGCCCGTATCTCTGCAGAGGCCTTTCACCGTGCCATCTGCCTTCACCGCCTTATAGAACTGGACGCTTCTCGGGTCAATGCCGACCTTACCATTGCTGACATCCTTCGAGGTCTCTCGTCAAATAAAGTCCTTCTAGAGAGCCTGCAACGGCTCGTCCTTAACGGCCTGACCATGTCTTCCCTAGAGGAGTCTAACCGCCGTTGCTTCAGTGCTCTCCAGAGCCTCCGTGCGCTCAGCGTGTCCAATGTCGACTTTTACGACTATGGTTTGGTGGACGTGTGCGCACTGCCTCGTCTAGAGAGTTTGGACATCTCCAATACCTCGGTGACAAACCTGACACCGCTTCTGGGGTTGAGAAACAGGCTCCGCTACCTCACCATGCATCAGCTCAAGAGGCTAGAGATGACCACGGCTCAACTGCTTGCTGTACTAAGCCAGGTCAGACACAATTCCATCTGCTTATTGTTATACTGTCATGGCTTAATGATTGTGACTAATGAAAGTTCCAGTCATTCGCTTGTTTAAAGGGGTTAGTTCATTCAAAAATGTGGTAAGTGTTCTTTCAGCAAATGCACATTATCCCTCTGTCACTGCAGTTAGAGGGTTTACAGCACCTTGATATCTCAGACGATAAGCAATTCACATCTGACGTGGCACGACAGTTGCTAGAGACTCCAGGCATTCTGCCCCAGTTGGTGTCTCTAGACGTGTCCGGCCGCAAACAAGTGACGGATGCATCGGTCAGAGCTTTCGTGGAGGCGAGACCTGGCATGACCTTCATCGGTCTCCTGGCCACTGATGCCGGATTCTCTGACTTTCTGTCTGGAGAGGGAAGTCTGAAGGTTGGTTTATTTACTGTAACTGTAAAATGTTTTAAAATAAAGGTCATGTGGAGTACTTTAATTATATTGTTTTATACTCTCTTTAAAAAAAAAAAATCTTAAATGAGATTTTTATTTTCAGTTGGTTGATTATTCTTATAAATATTATTGTGTATTTTATATTGTTTGTCAAAAAAGTGGTTTGGGATTTTGTCAACACTGTTTATGTTTCGTGCTTATGTTTAGAGTTTGCTGTTAAAGTTTTTTTGTGTGTGCAGGTGACTGGAGAGGCTAATGAGACCCAGATCTGTGAGGCATTAAGGAGATACAGTGAGAGAGAAGGTTTTGTCAGGGAGGCTCTGTTTCACCTCTTCAGCCTCACTCATGCCATCGAGAAACCACGGCCTGACATTCTGAAGGTACATGCACACACCAACAGATCAAAAGCCACTACATTTCTCCAAATCGATCTCCATCTAATGTCTGTTGTTCCCGGTCTGCAGTTGGTTGCGTTGGGGATGAAAAATCATCCGACCACATTGAATGTTCAGCTGGCAGCGAGTGCATGTGTTTTCAACCTTACGAAACAGGAATTGGCCTTCGGAATTCCTGTGCGACTTTTGGGGAATGTCACCCAGCTGTTACTTGAAGCCATGAAAACCTTCCCCAACCACCAACAGGTACAGTAGAAAAAAGACAGAATCAACTTATATTTACTGTTTGGTAGAATATCTAGAATATCAAAATGTGGAGGTCACTTGTTGATTTCTTTATTGTATTTAATCAAATAATAATGAATGTGTTCTAAATTTGAACACAGTGCTGTTTTTATATGTTTGTTCCAAATGATGTATGCTTTTCAACCAAAAAAATTGGAAATGCTAGAGAGGATCATGTTGTACCCATTATAAGCGTTTCATTTTTCCTTGTGACAGCAGTTCTGCTTTTTTTGTACTGTACAGTTGCAGAAGAACTGCCTGCTGTCTCTCTGTAGCGATCGAATTCTCCAGGAAGTTCCATTTAACAGGTAACACATGTTAAGGATCAGTAAAACACCTTTTTAGAATCTGTAAAGAGACAAAGATAAAGGCTGAATTAAATATTGCCTTTGCTTGTTATATACACTCCTGAACAAAATCTTAAGACCGGGGAAAACCTTACAAGTATTCACAATTCTCGCTGGTGGATTGTAACCAGGTTGTAAGTACTACTTCCACATGCCAAATCAAGAAACGGAAGCAAGAGACTAAAAACAGAGAGTTGGCAATTTATTGAAAACTTCATTTAAACTCAAAGAGGCTGATCAAAAGTTTAAGACCATAGCCCAAAACAAACCCACAACAGAACTAAAAGTGCCATAAATGGAATAGTGTGTAGCCCCACCGTTCTCGTTGATCACTTCAAACCCTTGTTCCGGCATGCTTGATGGAACTGTTTCCAGGAGGCTGGTGGCAACGTTGCTCCATGTGGTGAAGATGGCTCCAGGAATGGCATCCACGGTCTGGAACTGATGTCCGTTTTTTTAAACATCCCTTGCCATCCATCCCCAGATTTTCTCAATGGGATTAAGATCAGGGGAACATGCAGGATGGTCCAAAAGAGTGACGTTATTCTCCTAAAAGAAGTCCTTTTCAGGCAGAAGTTGTGAAATGCAGTGTTGTCCTGTTGAAAGAACCGGAACAAAAGGAAGCCACATCGTTTAATGGAAATGAAAATAATCAAACCATCGAGGACTGAATTGAAATACATCCCTGAAAATGAATGTAAAAAAATTATGCAGCAGGCTAGTCCATTTTGCTGAACAACTCAAAATGGTACTCTGCAGTTTGTATGGCCCCCATGGGCTTGTATGCATGCCTGACAACGTCAGGGCATGCTCCTAATGACACAACAGATGGTGTCGTGGTATATTTCCTCCCAGATCTGGACCAGGGCAGCACTGAGCTCCTGGACAGTCTGAGGTGCAACCTGTCGGCGTCGGCTGGACCGAAACATAATGTCCCAGAGGTGTTCTATTGGATGTATGTCTGGCGATTCCTTCATCCTCCAGGAACTGCCTGCATACTTTCGCCACATAAGGCCGGGCATTGTCGTGCACCAGGAGGAACCCAGGACCCACTGCACCAGCATAGGGTCTGACAATGGGTTTAAGGATTTCATCCTGATACCTAATTGTAAAGGTCTGTGCGTCCCTCAATGGATATGCCTCCACAGACCATCACTGACCCACCACCAAATCGGTCATGCTGAACGATGTTGCAAGCAGCATAACATACTCCACAGCGTCTCCAGACCCGTTCACGCTGATCTAGTCACTGTCTAATAAAAACGCGTTGAAGGCTCTACTGAATGGATACATTTAACTAATACCGCAGCAATTGCGATTACCTTTTTTACATGCGGACAAACACTGAATGAATGACGTAGATGCGCCGTTTATTGCCTGTGTATGGAAATCTCTTGAGGCCACAGTATTCTTTATTTTTTGTGTTCAATTATTGTTTAATGAATTATTGGTGATAACAATGAATTTAAAAGTAGGCCTAATATAATCTCCTCAAATTTACTTGACATTACCATAAGATATTTGCACGAAGCATCAATTTATTTTATTAAATATTGTTTAGGTGACTGTTAATCTAATCAACATTTGAACTAATAATACCAAAATTGACAGTCAGAATTGGGTAATTATAATAGTTTGTTTTTGTGTTGCTAAGTGAAAAATATATATTTTTGGCAAACAGTTGCCTCATTTAATAAGTCACATTAGACTGCGTGCAGTCTTCCTTCTTTTTTTGTCCTTGAACGTTCAAATGCCTGATATAAAATTAACCAACCTTAGAAATGGACATATTTAAAACACAATAATGCATCAATAAAATGAATGAACAACGTCATGTGTTATATAAAAACACAGACAGGAACAGTTTTCTGCAGATTACATACTTGTATTTAACTAAAGTTTTGAATTTATATTGAACAATATGCAGCTGTTTCAGGCAAGGAACGAATCTCGGGATAGCTGAGGCTGTTAAGATCCATTCGTTGTAGAATTGTCATCCTGCAGAAACAAGGTAGAATTTTGAAGCAGCCTTTGAAATGGGTCATTCCGTCCCGCTGCTGTGACGCAAGCGGTCTTGAAATGCAGCCTAAGCACGCAACCCTCGAATTGGTACGCAGCTTCAGGATGCCCATCTAGTGCACCTGTTGTTAATTTCATTAACACCAAAGCAGCTGAAACTGATTAACAATCCCCTCTGCTACACAACTGACCATAGACATAGGCTGTGTCCGAAATAGCCCCCTATTCCCTAATACTGTGCACTATTTGACATCCATTTTTAGTGGTGTTCGAATTCATAGTGGACATTATTGAGTGCACTCATTCAATCCCATGATGCATCATAGTAATAAGTATACATCCAATGTACACTAACAGCTAGCTGCTAGCCATCATGTGATGCTCGCACTGAATGAAGTCTTGCGTATTGCCAGAAGATGGCACCCGCAGCATTTCCAGTGTCCTCGTTTTCACCCGCTCCTTAAAGTAGACTTTATTAGTGAACTAATGTAGGGAATAGTGAATGTAGGGAAATAGCGATTTTGGACACAGCCATAATAAATACCTATGGTGCGATACGTCAACTGCGCCGCCATATTAGTGAGGACAACAGTGCACTAAAAGCCCACTGAACCCAATGGGAGAGCTGCACGAGAATAAAACACAGACATGTAGAGATTGTTTCTTAGATTTATTTGAATCATCGAACAAAACATCCATTCAAACCGTTACATCAGTAAAACATGATGTATGTGATATAGTAAAACAAATAACACTGCCGTGCATTATTATTATGAAATAGCAGTATATAGTCATAACGTACAGACGCATTGTTTTGATTTTTTCCAGGATTTTAAAGCGCACAAGCTGTTCTGAACATGTGCATCTACTCTGTCGTATATTATTTCACATTAGCAATGTGTACACAATTTTTAACCCTAAATGATTGCTGGACAAGCCTGAGTTTATACAGTTCCGTATGAGAATAAATACGCTTTGGAAAAAAGCATCCGCTAAATAACTAAATGTTAATGGAAATAGTTTATCAATATGGGTCATTTTCTTTTTTAAATAAATGTACCCTCAAAATCTTCAGTTAAAATCTGAAAATGCACTTCCGCCCTGAAATGACTATCCATCTCAAATGACGTAAATTAGAAGGCTTAGGCGGGGCATCCGTTAACTCCTCCCCTTCAACTGTCAGTCAGTTTCATTTCAAAATGCAACAGCTTTTATTACACATCCAATCAATTCGCAGTGAAAGACGGCATCCACGCCCACTCATTTTCACCTTTGAAATACCTTTTCTCTTTGAAATGTATCAGAATAAGGAAGTAAAAATTATCGCAACTTCTGATTCACTGGGACTTTAATGTTTTTGAGCAGTGTATATGCACATACATAAATAATGTCTTAATTGTCAAGACCAAAGTAACCGGGGAAATAATAACAAAATAATATTAATATGGGATTGAAGTGTGTTTATGTATATGCGTAAATAAAAAAAGGACAAATCAAAAGGTTTTTAATGTCATAAGAAACATAACAGGTGTGTTTGTTGATTTCAGGTTTGAAGCAGCTAAATTGGTAATGCAGTGGCTGTGTAACCACGAGGACCAGAACATGCAGAGAATGGCCGTAGCTATTATATCCATCCTTGCTGCCAAGGTGAGCAGACACAGGCTGCGGGTGAAAACCAGAGAACGTGTTTGACCGTAAAAAGGAAACGTGGAGGAACATTCAGAACATTCTGTCTGAGTGATGAATCATGAAATGCAGTGTGGCATGTTTGAGCCTGACAGATTGTGTCACAGTGCTGATGTCTTAAATGGGGTCATGTGAGTTCTGATGGCAGATGAATCTCATTGGCTGTTAGCGGTTGAGTCCTGATGGTTTGAGTTTATTACAGTCTTCATTTTGTATGAAGTCAGTACCAGACCGATATCATTTTTTAAATACAATAAATAAATTACATGTATATTTAATGAGGGAAAATAAAACAATGTCTTTAACATTGTGCCTTGTTTGTGTTTCCTTAATAGCTGTCCACTGAACAAACTGCACAACTAGGAGCAGAGCTCTTTATCGTAAAGGTACATTTTCATGTTTGATAATGAATGAATTCTTATAATATCTGAATGGGAAGAGTGTTTTCTTGATCTTTCACCCAAACCCTTTATTATCATAGCAACTTCTGCACATTGTACGGCAGAAGACATCTCAGGGTACTGTGGACGCTACGCTAAAGTTCACACTCAGTGCTCTCTGGAACCTCACGGATGAATCTCCCACCACCTGCAGACACTTCATAGAGAACCAGGGGCTCGAACTCTTCATCAAAGTGTTGGAGGTACATAACAACATGAAAACTTATACAAACACAGAGCAAGAGATTTAAAGGGATTGCTCACCCAAAATAGAAAATTCTGTCATCATTTACTCACTCCCTTGTCAATTCAAACCTGTTTGACTTTCTTTCTTCTGCAAAACACAAAAGAAGATAATTTGTTGATTACCGAACAACGCCGGTTCCCATTGACAAAATATATAAGAAACGTATTAGTTCATCTTGTAATTTTAAATTTGGTCCAGCACGATGTTACAAACCTATCAAGATCAAGCAGGTTGTCATATCGCGTCCGGTGTAGACGGGTTGTTAGAGAGTTTTTTTTTTTTTTTTATTATAAAAATAAAATGCTAAGTTAAAATGTCTCTGTTTGTTTTTTCAGTCCTTTCCATCAGAGTCATCCATTCAACAGAAGGTTCTGGGTTTACTGGTGAGAAACTTTTGTATAAACGTGTACACAGTGAATCATGTATTGCAACAAGCCTTAAAAAGATATGCAAGGGGGGAATAAAATTTGTACGCCAATGAAGTTCTGTGGTGATATTGAATCGAGGCGAGTTATTCTGGCTTTCAGTGTGTGGGCAGCACTGATAATAAACCTTCCTGTGACAGAGAAGGCAAATCATAATGCTGAGGGATTATGCTAATACACTTTCGCCGTTAGAAAGTATAATGAGACACTACAATATTTCATTTTGCATTCTTTTTGTAGTTGCTGTTGTGCTTTTGTCTTTCTTATCTAGGTGTAATTGTTTTGTGTTTGTTTGCGTATGCAGAATAATATCGCTGAGGTGGGAGAGCTGCACGGGGAACTCATGGTGCAGAGCTTTCTGGATCACATCCGCTCTCTGCTGCATAGTCCAGAGGTGGAGGTCAGTTATTTTGCCGCAGGAATCTTGGCTCACCTCACCTCAAGGGGGGAAAAAGTGTGGACCCTCGACCTGTCCCACAGAGCCATGTTACTGGAGCAACTGGTAAGCACAAATGTTATACGAAAAACAAAAGATACCTTTAGAGACCCCAGAAAGCATTTGATTTTTACTATTACAAAAAAATTATCAACTTTGAATTATCAAAATTATCAAATTATCAATTATCAAAAAATTTCGGGTGTGTGCTTTTTTAATGTTTGCTTAATAAAAAATAAAGGTTATGTGAGTAACTGTATATTCAAGATAAAAAAATCACCCATATCATGTTTTGTTTAGCAATAAACAACTCTCCTAATTTTTATAAATACAATTAAAAAACGTAATGGTAATTAAGGATAAGCCATATATGCTGTCAATTTTCTTTGGAGATGGTAAACATATTAGTATATATTAGTATTTGCTCCTTAACTCTTTTTAAGTCGCTTTGGATAAAAGCGTCTGCTAAATGTCTAAATGTAAATGTAAATGTAAGTATTCAACATAAATGTCCATTAATGTTTATGGTTGTATTGATTTAAAAAACAAAAAAGCTGCTTTAATATTTAAATATTAGCTGAATAACAATATTGAGCCTATTTTAAAATATTGAATTTTAACCTTTCAAAACATATTGTCAGAATTATTTATATATTATATGGACATTACATGTAAATAAACACTTAAAGGGGTCTTTGTCTTGAGTTTGTCACTCATTGTCTTTATCTCACAGCATTCAGCGATTCTAAAGTGGCCAACACCAGAATGTGAGATGGTAGCGTATAGGTGAGCAAAGCAACACATTTTAAACATGCTTTACTAAATGTTAATCACATTATCGAATACCAGATGTTGTCTGCTTAGCCCAAGCAGGAAGTTACAACATTTCTGGCTTTTGAGTTTCTCATCTCTACCCTCTTTTAAACCCACTAAAAATTGCTAATAATTTATATGCAAGTAAGATTTGTAGTGTTACACATCAATATATTGTTATGCAACAACAGTTTAACTTTCAATTTCATAATGTTCCTCTTTTTCTGAAATGAAAGCATTATTTGTGTAGTGTCTTCTCAAATTTATTTCTAGTTTTTGTTAAAGGTAAATTCTGTGTTTTTCAGGTCATTTAACCCCTTCTTTCCCTTGCTGGGGTGCTTCCAGACTCCAGGAGTTCAGTTATGGGCTGCATGGGCTATGCAGCATGTCTGCAGTAAAAATGGTAAAATTGCAAGTTTTAGTTATTAATTATTTAAGGTTTATAGACATTTGTTTCTGATTATGTGTGTCTGAATACAGCCGGGCGCTACTGCAGCATGTTACTGGAGGAGGGAGGACTGCAGCATCTAGAGGCTGTGAGGTCACATCCTGAAACCCATTGTGATGTGTGCCGATTGGCCGACAGTATTCTGGACAGTTTACATCGCCATAGTACACGCACGGGATGTACAGGACCACCCAAAGCGCAGCAGACACACAGAGGCATGTACTTATCCCAATTAACAAGCAGGATTATTTTATTGCTTTGTCGTTCTATATACAGTACTGCGTAAACTTGGATGCTACTTGTAATGAGATTTACATGAAGGTATAGATATTTATATTTCTGTCCGTTTTCTCTCTTTTCCAGAGAAGAACGTTCCATGACCACACTTGTTATCTGTCAGTCTCAGAGAGCAGCAAATGAAACTGGAAGCATTTTGAATGTGCGTGTATATGTTCAATCGATATGTAAGCGACAATGCTCTCGCAAGAGGCATGAAGACAAGTTGCTTTGCATATGTTTGCACATGGTGGAATCCGTTATTTATTTGACAAAAGAATAAGAAATGTATTTAGATGTGCAGCATATATGTTTTGTGTGTCCTTGTGTGTTTATATGTGTTTGTGTGCATGTATGCATGTGCATCAGGATTTTTGGCATATTCAGATCTCTTTTGATGCAACTCTATAGGAATTAAGTTTATAAAACTGATTTCTGTCGGATTTGGACATTCAGATGCAATAAACTAAGACATGGATCAGATATTGATCGGATACAGTTGGAATATAGAAATACACGATCAGTCCAAAATGTTTAAACTGTTTGTGTATGCAGGAATGATAAGTGTGTGACTCGTAAGTTTTGTTTAGAAGTTATCAATGGATTGAAAAGCAGGAGAGCTTTATAGTATATTTTTATGAACTGTATATTGACAGTGTTAAGACGGTCCATGTTGTGTTGCTCGCAAAATATGAAAATTCAGTTTTAAATAGTACAAAAGCTCTGATGGATTTCTAGAAAAGTCCTCATCCAACCGAGACGATCAATGAAATGTGTGGCGATGAATAAAATCAAAGCTTTTGCTGTCAAACTTTGTTATACAGTTCTGTTGAGGCCACAGAGGAACGCTAAATGCACCGCTGCCTACGTCACAGGTAAACATCACAAGAACATTTTCTATTGAATTTGCTGGGAATGCAGGTCACTGGAATTGCCTTCCAGCTGAACATAACCTTTATTAAAACCAATATTTCAATTATTGCAAGAAGATGATTGGGCAAATAAAGGTTAAAATCCACAGTCCTGTATACAAATTAATTAAAGAAACTTTTGTTTTTTATATATATATATATATATGTAGGATGCTTTTTGCTGCATGGAGTTTCAGGGCCATGTATTATCATGAGATAAACAAATGTGTGATTTGTTCCAGGCCTTGTTGTCGTGTTATGCAGCCACTTTTGCAATTCAATGAAAAATGAGATTTATTTGTACTATATTTCTAATTTTGCCGGATAACCAGGCGACAGGGAATTTGGGGCAGTTATTGAAGTGCTCTGCCCCTTTTTTGGATTAAGTTTCAACATCATAAATGTAATGTCAGTTGATAATCCGCTGCTGTTTCAACGCTCCGAATACTCTACAGGTTCATAGAACTCAACAGACTGAACACGGACAATTTTGTGCATGCGTCCCTCTGTGAGGATAAGACTTTTGTTCTTTGCCTAATTTCTTAACTCAAGAGTATGGATTGGGCAGCAACACCAGATTAAATCTACAGTCAAACTGCTGTTTATGTTCCCGTTTAAGCAAAACCATGATGGGGAATAAAGAAAGTGAACCCCTGCATTATTTGTGTTGTCTGTGTTTACACTTTTGTGTAGTTTTTTTCATAATAAAGTGTTATAATGATATTGCAAATGATAGCAACGAATTATTAAAATGCACACATTAAATAATCACATTTTAAAAATAAAACATTAAGTGTTTTATTTAACAGTATTTTCTAAATCTCAGAACTTCATTAAAAGTAAAAAAATCATCAATAAATGCAAGACAAAAAATTGCCTGTGTAAAGTGAAACTTGTACAATATATATTTTTCAATACATTTTGAGATTTGCATAACAACTAAAAACAACACCAGTGAAAACGAAAACCCACATTTTGTTCATGTCAGTACAGAATGTGCTGATACAAAACAAATGAAAAACATCCAGAGATGAAAATGCTGCCGTAGTGCGTATGGGTGATTTGAACATTCACTCGCCAATGTATCTTGGGGGTCTCTTCTCTATGAACGCGGCCATTCCCTCTTGTCTGTCCCGTGTTGGAATGAGCTGAGACAGACATCAAAACACATTTAGAATCAAATTACATACAGTCAAAATAGTGACAATATTCATGTGCACCAACTATATAATCATGCATTTATCATAATAACGAATGGTGAAATAAATAGGCTTGACTTTAAGGGAGGCAGTGCTATCAATATCTTTTGTCCAACAAAACTTAGTATTAGTAGTAACTGGTGCAACTGATGTATGAGCTTATACTAAAATAATATTTGGACTGCTAGTAAATAACACCTTTGTTAATGCAGTTTTGTATTGTACATTTTTGCAAATTGTGTTAACTTATGTACAGTAAACTTTGTAACCATGGTGGTTGGTCTCAATTTGATTCCCAATGTAAAATCTGTTCAGACGAAAAGCACTGATATGACATACAGTACTATGTCACTCATAATAACAAACTTACCCTGGCATAACACATTCCTTCGATAGCCATTCCTGAAGAGATGTCCACCTCAGCACCAAGATTCATGGCTACTTTAGCCATGCGCACTGCTATCGGGGCCTAAGCAAGAAAAACAAAACAAATGATTTGTCTTGTATAGCAATTTTCTATACACCTCATGCAGAGAATAGATGATGTTTCGCAGGGAGGGGTATAAATCATTTACAATAAACACTGCAATATTCCTTAAAAAATAAGAATAAGTTTGGTTTGATGGTGACCTTCATGTAACAGTTCACCCAAAAATAAAAATTCTCTCATTTATTCACCCTCAAGTTGTTCAATATCTGTATAAATGTCTTTGTTCTGATGAACACAGAGAAATATATTTCTACCATAGTGGGAAATTCTTTTTTTGTTCTGTTAAACACAAAAGAAGATCTTTTGAAGAATGTAGGAAAACAAACAGTTCAAAGAAATATAATACAAAGAAATGTATACACATTTGGAACAACATCAACGTGAGTAAAAATCGACTAAAGATTTATTTTTTGTTAACTTTCCCTTAATGTATGAGCAATAGTGATCTTAGATCTTAATTATACTTTCATATGACCTCAATACAATCCTCAAGACACATTCACATAGTCAAAAGACAGTTAACTCAGGAGGACAGAAGCGCTGACAGAAGTTATTGTGGTTTGACACATCTCAACATTGTAACATAAATAGGACAACTGCATTATAATCCAATTTTATGACTTGTCAATCATATGGGGAAAACCAGAAAAGCTGGATACCCCTTAGGTCACAGGTAGGCTAAATACAGTTGGCTATGCCAGAAGATTCCAGTTTTACAACTGTTCATGCCGAGTCATGTAATGACACACGAATTTTGGATTGAATATAAAAATATAAAAGGCTTTTGCAATGCGGCACTGTTTATCATTTTAACTTAGGACTCCAAGAGGCATGAGGGATGACACATCAAAGCCAGGTCTGACATTTGGTCATTTATATTCATGACCAGCCTGCCATTTTGAATAATAATGCGAAGTGTTGTCTGTCACTGGACGGTGTCAAATGAACCCTTAGAGAAAGATCTTCAGCTTTTTATCCAAATTGTTCATTTACATTTACATTTAGGCATTTGGCAGACACTTTTATCCAAAGCGACTTACATTGCTTTATTCTATAAATTGTACATAGGTATTTGCAATCCCCTGGGTCGAACCCACAACCTTGCTTTGTTAACGCAATGCTCTTACCAATGAGCTACAGGAAAGCTCATGTTCATGAATAAATATAATTTAAGTATATTTCACATGATAAATAATATTTACACATATTATTAAATAACAAACACGACTATCATAAAAGGATTCAATCAGTCATTGATTCACAAGGAAGTTTTTTTTGCATAGTTGAATACAGGTATTACATTTCTAAAATAGCAATATCATAGGCAATACTAAAAATGTTTTTTTAACCAATGTGTTGTACAAGGGGTGTGTTTATATATCATATATTGATAAAATGAGACTCAAAAGAAATGAGGATGGAGATGTCCTGGAGACACACCTGAGGAAGGATTTCTCGAGCTAAACTTAGAGCCTCTTCATGTGCCGCATCTCCCGTCTGGTTCTGTGGCACAGAGCGGTTGACCAGACCTAATTCCATAGCCTGCTCACCCCCAACACGCCGGCCGGTGAATATCAGCTCTTTTGCAATGGCGAAACCCACCGTCCGTGGCAACCTCTGACTGCCACCTAAAACACACAGACAGAAAAAAATATGATGATGTTGTGCCTTACAAAGAGTTCAAAGGTCCTTAATCTATTATCTAATTCCTCTCAATTCTCTCATTTAATTACAGGAAAAAGTGGCCACAGATGTTTCAAATGTTTCCATATACTGCATGTAAATATATTAGGGAAGTAACAATATCAAAATCTCACTGTACGATAATACCTCGGAATAAAGCCCACGATGGACCTTGCCAAAGGTAACATCTATAATTTTTTCTAACAGAGGCCCTGAAGACCTATGGTTTCATACAGTCCTGTGACCACAATAAGTTTGAGAGAATTGTGCCATTGCGATAACACAATATAAATAATATTGTTACATCCCTAATATATATATTATTTTTTTGGAACATTTTGACTAAATCTATACAATATGTTCCAGTTTATTAATTGTATTAAGAATGTTTTTTTACCTAATAATTAAATGACACTAATAAAAAACATAAGAACTGTAGGAAGGGTAATTTGTTAAAACGACTCCACAAGCTTTAACAGGGCTCTTTTTTATTTCACTAATCTAAATCTACCCATCATTCTGGTAATTTGTCTATTTATCTGTCGAATCACCTCACAAATTGCAGTCGATATCTTCTGGTTTTTCTCACCTGCCCCTGGGAGTAATCCTCGCGTAGTTTCAATCAGGCCCATCTGTGCAGAATGTGCTATGAAACACAGAAACACAGAGAAAAAAGTCGCTTGAAGGATTAAGCCTCCACATCATGACCACACTCTCTTCTTAATTCCATCATATGCCAGGTGGAATGACTCTAAATCACACAAACCCTGTTGGGATCCACAGCACGCACTCACCTGCCGTACGTATATCACATGCTAATGCCAACTCCAGACCGCCCCCCAGAGCAAAGCCGTCGACTGCTGCGATGGCTGGCATGGGCAGAGCAGCTGGCACAGAATGGGCACCACACACATGGAACAGATGGGACATAGATCACATTAATAGGCGAGACTTTTTGCAACTGGACTTGAAGCACTCAATCAAAATCTTTCAGTCTGAACACATTTAATATTATTACAAGGATATGTAAACACTGATTTTCTTGAGATTTGTAAGGACATAAATAGCGCTTGTAGAGAAAAAGCTGAAGAAATGTTGAGCGTGATATTAGCATAATCTTGTACAAATTAGAGCATTTAGAGATACTTCTCAATATAATGTTGTAATTCATTGTTCAGAATTTACAAAAGTAGAAGAGGTGAAAGATCAATCTGACAGTTCAGCCTGGGTCATAAATATTAATGACCAGTTGGCCAAGGTTTCTGCTAGGTCCTATAAATGCCATTACTGTGACCAGTTAATTTAAAAAAGGGAAATTAACTTCTAAAGCTTGATATGTCCCTAAGTAACACAACTGTGTTGGGAAGATAATAGTCATTATGTATAATTCCGAAAAAAAATATCATCATTGTAATGTCTCACCGATGTCATTCATCAGCGATCGTAAGCTTTGCACAAAGTGTTCTGCCTCAGAGTTGCTCATCTGAGCTCTCTCCTTAAGATCTGCCCCTGTTGACATGAAAATAGCTTTACAGTGTTTGCAAAGACAAATTATGCCACATGCAAATATCTGTGTTAAAGCACTTGTTAACTGGATGCACCACACTGATGCAACAGTTTTATACAGTAGATCAGAAGCAAGCAGCTGTCACCTGAAGGGGTAATGTGCAAAATGTTGTGACCGAACGCAATAGCAAAAATTATGACTTTCAAACAGATTTCCAATGCTACGCAAGGTATTGCCCCACTGGGGGTTTGCAATCCTATGGAGCCCTTTTAGGGACATGGTGGTGGAAAAAATGAGAGGAAAGAGAAAAATATTTTTTAAAGCTTTTGCGTTATCTCGCAAAATCTTTGCGTTCCCCCGAGAAACTTTGCGTTATCTCGCAAAACTTTTGCGTTTTTGCGTTCTCTCGCAAAAACTTTTGCGTTCTCTCGCAAAACTTTTGCGCGCTCTCGCAAAACCATTTTTGTTATCTCGCAAACCATTTTGAATTCGGACAAACACTTCATATTTAATGTTCTGCTGGCTGAGTTTGAGACTAGCTCCTTAAACATTGGTTTATAGACGCAGATTCCCGGACTAATAACTAGTGAGCTAAACGTTCTTATAACACAAATGACACCTCATTCTACGCAACGTAAACAATGAACTTGAACTTAATTTTCCACAAATCGAGCCCCAGGCGGGAGCCGGCTGAGACAAGACCGAAGGGATCCTCTATAACGGGCAAAACCCGAAGATCATTAGGCTACTAAAAATAGTAATTAACTTCAGTGCTACATAATGTAGTATAACTAAAACCAGTTTAGATTCAGTAGGAGGCCATTAATGTGTAATCTGAATTTGGTGAGACTACAGTGTGTAACATTTAAGTTATTAATGATTTTTTTTAAATAACGCTTTTCGGATTTACAGTCACTTTGTAGACGGTCTCTTTGGACTACTCCATGTCGCCTGCTCATACAGAGATACATTTATATTCTCGTTTTGAGGAAGACTAGGCTGTTGATCCTTGTCTAAGGAATAATGTGTTGTTTGTGTTATAACAACGTTTAGCTCACAAGTTATTGGTCCGGGAATCTAGTATGAACCGCTCCATTGTTAATGTACGGAGCGGAATAACAGGACGTTTGAATGTTTTGCGAGATAACGCTAATATGTTTGCGAGAGAATGCAAAAGTTTTGCGAGATAACGCAATGTTTCTCGGGGGAACGCAAAGATTTTGCGAGATAATGCAAAAGCTTTAAAAAATATTTTTCTCTTCCCTCTCATTTTTTTCCACCACCATGTCCCTAAAAGGGCTCCGTACAATCCTGAAAGAGCAACAGAATTTTAACTTCTGAGAAAATAACCAATGAGTAGTTTACTTCTGCATTCCGCACTACGGAAAAAAATATTTTAGCCAGGGATTAAAAACTATTCTATAAAAGAAAACAAAAACTTTAAACAATCATTCTTTATAATTATTTCATAATTAAAATATTTAAATCCAACATAATTAGAACCAGGACCAGAATCCTTTTGAACTGTTCTCTTAAAGTCTTCATTAATCAGAAATATGTTATAGTCACAGTCACTTTTAAATTACATAATCTCCTTGCCTGGCATTTCCATTTTTAAATGACTTTAATATAGTGTAAAAATGCAATCTAATTGGATTTATTATAAAAATGCAGCTGAAATTATTTCATGTCACACCGGAAATGGCAGTCAAGCTCTCTGCATTGTGGGATACAATATACTATATATAAGCTGTGTGTTTTGTATAATCCACCCCTTGGTTTGGCATGTAGTACATGAATTACGGAGAAAATGTGCACATTATTGGTGTGCACAGACTACAAGTACTGCAGATATAGTAGTAGGCCTATGCTATTCCAATCGTAGTGAGATTCTTTCACTGACCTGCACAAAACACTCCAGGGACCAAACTTCTGAACAGCACCACACGAACTGCTGTGTCATGATGTAATGATGAAACCAACTCTCTCATCTACACACGGAGACAGATAAACGCATTTAGAGAGACAATAATAGAAACACACAGGACATTGAGTGTACAGAGAATTCTGGGACAATATTTTTTGTCTTTTAACCTGACAAAATTCTTCTTCCAATGTGGTAACAGAGAATAAACATAAATTATCTGAATTTGTATTGGCTCTGCGTACACTCACAACTCGCAAGCCATAAGAGTTTGATGTCAAATATAGATTCCATTGTTCTGAGAAAGCATGCACGTAATACATAACAGCTGTGGATTCTGTGACATTGTTATTTAACCCTTTTCTAAAATTCCCCCCGACTAAAATGCACGTTGGCTAGACATTCTGCTTCCTGCACATGTGAGTTTGATACTGTAGGAAAGATGGTTTCTGCACACACACACACACACACACACACACACGAGGTGGCCGACTCACCTGACCCACAAACACGCAGCCCAGTGAGTTCCGTGCCTTCTCTCGACACATGAGCACTTCCACTATACCTAACCAGAGAAAAGAGGAAGACCATGATAAACAGAACGATAGAGAAAGATAGGTTATAAATACTAAAAGAGCAACATGAGCAGTGTCAGTAAGCTTACTTATAATTTAACAATTGCTCTTAAACTGAAACTGAGGCAACTGTCATCTGTTCTGTTTAAATAGGGTAAAATCTTCATGTGGATGTGCTAACATCACACCCAAATGTGTTTGTTGAGCATCTAATTTTAAGACCCTCAATAAACAAATTATTCTAGGTTGACTCTGGGGACTTGCTCCCACACAGACACACAAGCACCACATTGATTCTGGGTGATGGTGGGGTCTCCATATCTCGCTGTCATTTTCATTGATCCTAAAGATGTTTAATGAGGTTCAAGGCTTTGTGCAGGCCAATCAAGTTCTTAATCCATCCTGAATGAATGAATGAATCTCCCTAAATCTGAATTTAATATCACTTTACTTTTACACTCTTTGCGCTAATAGTTTTTGTGCAGTGTCGACACTTGCAGAAGAAGCGCGAGCAAGTAGTTGAGGGATGATGTAGTTCTTTTATGCACCTACCGTTATCTTCCCCTTCAAGACGATTCAAGCTGATTTCAGGCCGATCATCAGCCGGCCCAACAGAACACCATGAGCGGTTTTGATTAAAACTCATCCGAGGTAACAATCGCTTAATCTGCCCAGTTAGCACGCAGTGTGTTCCCATGAAATCCACTCCGGGTTTAACAACAAATCTAGCAGTTCCCGTGACAACTCTTTGAAGTACGTTCATCCTAAAAAGTTGCTTTCGTATGTTTTAATAATGATCTTGGAAGTTCTAAAACAAAATTAAACCGTTTAACCCTGCATCAAACAAGTTGCTTTTAATAATAACCCTTATGGGTTAATAATCCTGGGAGAGTAATTATTTGCTAAACACTATCTCACACGCAGTGAGCCTTTGTTCGTCTCTAGTTACAATGTATTACTTCCTCAAACTGATCTCGCGCATATACAACACTCGTCGTCGCTATTTTCATACAGGGCTTATATACTTCACTTTAACGTTGTATTGCTGTAGTTGCATGTATCGCTCTCCACATGTTAATGAATATTGATCAAACTTCTTTATGAAATACGTTGATAGGTGCAACAGATTGTCTTCCGGAATGGTAGGGCCTCTCTCTGACGTCCGAATCACCAAGGACCAATAAAATGCTTTGATATGCGCAGTGTGCAGCGCATAGGTAAAAACTTTCTGGATGATGGGTAACCATCAGCAGAGGGCGATAATGATATATAATGGTTAAATTCCGAACTGCAAAGGTTCACTTCTGTTTGACAAAAGTACAGTGTAATCATGTATATTATAATTATAATTATAATGAAAGACACTTAAATGACACAACTTCGATTAATTGATTAGAACAGTAGCCTTGAGTCTGACCTTGTGGGGACTCAATTGTGAATAAAACAGCTTCTAAATTATGTTTATTTGAAAACTCTAGAAATGCAGAAAGGTTTGTGTGAGGGATAGGGTGAGGTTTAGGGAAGAAATATAGAGTTTGTACTGTATAAAAAGACATTGTGTCTATAGAAAGTCGTGAAGGATCAAACATGTTTTGTACCATTCAATGTATATGTTTTAATGGTATTTCAGTGATTATCAATTTTGGCACTGTGATGGGTCTCAATATTATATACAATGTAAAATCTGAATTCCGAAGCAAAAATGTTTGAGAACCAGTTGTTTAGATTGTCTCAGAAAGCAGGTGTATCTTTAGGGTCCTGTGAAAATATCTCACGGATGGTGAGTTCACGCTCACACAGTGGTTGTCCTCTGTGTCTTATGTATCTTGCTTTACGTGCTTCAGACAGGGCCTGGGCAAAGTTAGGTAGGGTGTGCACTGCTCTTAAATGCCCATCAGGAGCTAACATTTCAGAGGGAAAAGAAACAAAAGATGATGGACATCTATTCCCATTTATCTCAACTCCTATTGCAATGTCTCTCTTTTTTAGTAGCATCCACTCCATCTCTATGTCTTTTTCTCTGTTCCTCAACACTTCTCCAACCTCCATGCGCCCCTTCTTTTCTGTGTCTTTTTGCATTTCATGGTCTCCGTACATCTCTTTTTCCTTACTCTCTTCTCTTTTTGTGGTTGTAGTGCTTATAGAATTGACAGACTGTCGTTTAAGGTCAGGCAGGCAGAGCGTTTCTGTGGAATGTTCTGCCCTTTTCTCCCCGTTGCTGATAAACTCCTGAACACGAGCCTGCAGCGAAGATACTGGCTGGGGTTTGATTGACCTGGAGAGAATGAGATGAGATAGTGAGAAATAATACATTATTTAAAGTGCGAAAGACTTAAGTCAGCACCCGTCAATGCAGGGTGGCTATGAATGTAATCACAGCCTCAGAATCTGTTTTGACCCCTATGGCGAACCCATAGCTCCATTCCAAACCTCCATGTGAGCAGCCGAGACAGTGTTTTAAGGCATATTGGGTCCGCTTCCAACACAAATGCTGTTCCCAAAATGTACTTTTGAAGTTTAAAGATATCTTGTTATGACCACATTTTGGGGCAGCTTTGCATGAATCCTCCACAGATAAAACAATCCCAGAATGCATGGCACTGGCCACTTTGAAAACCTGAAGTGTTGAAAGAAACATTGACGATACATATAGTGTAGTTGTATAAATGTTATATATGTGTGTTTATAAAAACTGGTAAGTGGTTAATCATTTTAAACTGGCTTTTAAATGATTATTTAAAGCTGAAATCCGTAACTTTTTTGGTTAAAAATGTTCGAAATTCCAATTTGCAATGATATAAAAATAATTTATTTAAACTGTCTGGTATGATTGGACAGAAAATGTCTGTTTGGTGTCATCTGACTTGATTACATGTAAACCCTTATTGACCCATAATGTCAATATACTGGAAAATATAATACAATATATTAAATAATATAATTATAATAAATGATTATAAACAATAATTAAATTAATACATTTCCATATTTTGGAAACAAGTGCTTATATTTGTCAATATATATAAAGTGTCAGTTCGCATAAAACAATCAACTGTGCTGAATTAGTGGGATTATAACAACTAGTCCTTTTAAGCGAATCTGAATATATTGTAGTAATGTATTAACAATGTATTATTCTATATACATCCAAATATATATTATGATTTAATATATTGAAAGTGAATTATTTTATATATATATACTGTAAATACATATATATATTGTATAAAGAAAGATAGCTCTTGTATGCAAAGTTACCTCTAGTTTCAAATGAAGATGACAGGAGGCAAAAGTTACGGATTACAGGTGTAAACAGTTAATATTTTATGCAATATTGTGTTATTTTTTATATTTGACTTGACACCCTTCGCTTCACCACATAACACTGCACATAGCTGGAATCAGCTCCCTAGACTTTGGAAAAGAGCTTTTGTCTTACACAACAGAGTATGTGTAATGTAACCACAGCTGAGCTCAGAACATTTTTAGATACAAACAGTGTGTCAAGATAGATCTGCTTTCTTTATTACTGTCATCCATTGAAGAAGTTTTTAGATGTCCTTGCACTGCACAACAATGCATAGCTAACAAAAAAAACACTTAATTTGACAGGAACTGTAAATGTATGACACTTTAGCCTTTTTTCTCACACCTCTAGATCAGATGTTTTTATCAGCTGAGAAACATTTCATTCAAGCACATTGCATTAATGACTCTGTGACAGCTAGTTTTCCACCATAAGTGCTGATTCGAGCTGGCCGTAGCCACGCCGAGCAGACCGAGTGCTGAGGTAAACAATAAATCTTATAAACATTTCACCTCAGCAGTTGCATATGGCCAGAGAGAGACTGTAAATCTAATTTATGTTGGCAAAGGGTGGTGTTTTGTAAAAGAACGTAAGCTTAGAATGTGTTTGTAAACTATAAAGAAAATATAGCCTACTCTGAAAAATGTCTCAGTGCTTTTGTATCCATACAATTGAAGTCAGTTCGGGGCCAATGTTGTTTGGTTATCTTCAAAATATATTCTGTGTTCTGCAAAGGAAGGAAAGTCATGTTTGGAGTGACATGTGTAAATGATTAAATATTTTTTTAATGATTACAAATTTTATTGTTGGGTGAACTATCCCTTTACCGATTTGCTGTCCTAAGTTGGTCTTCCACCCTGAACATGCTGATTTGGTTTCAGAGTGGTCAAACACCTTGTAAACCAACTTGGCCATGCTTGGAAAGCATCTAGACTAACCGAATACCAACTCTTTATGGTGATTCTTTTTCACCAGTGTCTTTTAGCACAGCCTAGTTAAGATTCATGTGATAAATCATAATGATGCAATGACATAACAAACAGACACCATTTAAAATCTCTTCCATTACATGGGGAGGACAAGATGGAGGAGGATGGAATCGCGAGGAACTTAAAAGTTGACATCAGGAAATAATAAACGAGGAAAAAATATAAAACAGAAACAGACGAGATGGAGTGTCTCTGTCAGTGTGAGACAGGACGAAAAGATAGGAAGAAATCAGGAAATAAGGGGAAGTGAAGCAGGCACTGGTTTCTTGCCCACAGGCTGTCTGCTTAACAAGCATAAAGAGAAAATATCACCAGGCTTCCATCGAGTATGCAGAGAGACACAAGGAGGCTGCAAAAGATGTAACATGACGTACAAACAGTTCTCAAGTGTCTGAGAAAGAGCAAGATAAAAAAACATTCATTATTTTCACTTCACATTTATTTCTGGCCATTTAGCATAAGCTGAAGCATCTAAAGTTCACTTATTAAAGGGACAGTTCCACTGGAGGAACCTGAGCTTTGCCTTGCTCAAGGGCAAAAGTAGGAGAGAGATTTTGCTTTCTCATTAACAGCTCAGATCCCTAACCATTAGACTATCACAACCTTTCCTGGTTCACTGACTCTGGATCACATTTTCATTCTCAATGACCTCTACTGCCTCACTCTCCTTTGCTTCATTCATTTATCTCTTTAAATGTGTTGATCGAGGCAGACAGCACTGAGAGAGGAAAAATCTGAGAGGTGGACATTGGAACAAATGTATTAATAGATAAACGCCATCAATTCAAGGTCATTTGTATGTGTTGGCGGGTTAATAGATTTGTTTGTGTGTGTGATTATCGCATTATCTAATTCACCGGTGCGGTTAACTGAGGAAATCCCCGCCATCAGAGATGCCCATCACTGCACGCAGACTCTAATTATAAACGTATTCATGCACGTACATACAATAGCCAATTCTGGTATTTGACACCAACAATCTGACAATATGTGGTTCGAGACCACAACCGTGAATTCGTAATCATACAGCATTGTAATGCCACGCACACTCACGTATGAACACACATGCGCACACATTTTTTTTCCTATTTTCTTAATGTCTTTCATTGTTTTTGAATAAATGACAGAGAAAGTTCTGGCATGAAACTCTAGACTCAATCGGACATAACCTTTACCACACAGCACAACTGATTGGTTCTTTCTGTATCGGCAGCCAATGAGCTTGCTGCTCAAAGTTTAAATCTTAGCTATCGATTGTCGGAGCATTGCAGCTCACTTCAGAAACCCTCCTCCTTCCCCAGCTCCACATGTATAGATCTGCTACAAGGTGATCATGTATGCATGCTCTACGGGGGTTATTCATATATGTTATATGTGCAGCAGCAGCATTCCTTACTAGCACACGCCAGCATGTTGTGTATGTACTTGCAAAAGCAAGTCTATGAACTTGCTCCACCCTAGCACCCCTGCAGCGTAGCAGATCTATTCTGTCAAGACCAAATGCATATGTCTTGTACACTACCATGCTAAAACCTCTGAGAGTTGTCATGACAGAACACAGTTACAATCCTTTTTGAGGTTCTTTGTATGAATTCTCTAACAAATTAAATATAGAGAAAAATGGGTAGTGTGTGCACATACACACATAGAGTACATACTACATATGTACTACACATATACAGCAGGGAAAATAAGTATTTGACACATCAGCATTTTTATCAGTAAGGGGATTTCTAAGTGGGCTATTAACACAAAGTTTCCACCAGATGTAGCCATCAAGCCAAATATTGAATTCATAAAAAGAAATCAGAACATTTAAGTATACAAGTTCAGTCATAATAAATGAAGTGAAATGACACAGGGAATAAGTATTGAACACATGAAGGTAACAAGGTGCAAAACGGCATAGAAAGCCAGGAGATCACCTGAAATCTGTCAGTATTGAGAGAGAAACCCTGCCCCTATCAGTACTAATTGATATCAGCTGCTTTAGTCCTAATTGATGGCCTATAAAGGCTTCTCATTACCTAGGAGGCACACAGGAAAGACTTCATGATGGGTAAAAGCAAAGAACTCTCTGTAGATCTTCGTAATCTTATCGTTGAAAAGCATTTTGATGGGAATGGTTATAGGCGCATTTCCAGAATGCTGAATGTTCCTGTGAGCACTGTGGGGCCACTATCCTGAAATGGAAAGAGCATCAGTTCACCATAAACCGGCCACGATCAGGTGCTCCACGTAAGATCCCTGTCCGAGGAGTCCAAATAATAATAAGGAGAGTTCTCCAAGAGCCAAGAACCACTCGGGCAGAACTTCAGGAAGACCTTGCATCAGCAGGTACTGTTGTTTCAAAGAAAACTATAAGCAATGCACTGAACCGCCATGGCATCCATGCACACTCACCACGCAAGACTCAATTGCTGAACAAAAAGCATGTTGAGGCTCGGTTAAAGTTTGCGAAAGAGCATTTGGAGAAGCCTGTGGATTATTGGGAGACTATAGTATGGTCAGATGAAAGCAAAATTGAACTTTTTGGCAGTCATTCTAAACACCATGTTTGGAGAAGAAATGGCACTGCCTACCACCCCAAGAACACCATACCAACAGTTAAGTTTGGGGGTGGAAGCATCATGGTTTGGGGCTGCTTTTCAGCAAGGGGTACTGGCAGACTTCATATTATTGAAGGCAGGATGAATGGAGAAATGTACCGGGACATTCTGGATAAAAATCTGCTGCCATCTACCAGAAAGCTGAAAATGAAAAGGGGGTGGACATTTCAGCAAGACAATGATCTCAAACACAAGGCCAAGGACACAATGAAGTGGTTTCAAAGAAAGAAAATCAAGCTGCTTGAATAGCCTAGTCACTCACCTGACCTAAATCCTATAGAAAATCTATGGAGAGAACTGAAGATCAAAGTTCATAAAAGAGGCCCAAGGAACCTTCAAGATTTAAAGACCATTTGAGTGGAAGAATGGGCCAGAATCACTCCTGAGCAATACAAGAGGCGTCTTGAAGCTGTAATCACCAACAAAGGCTTTTCTACAAAGTATTAAATAAAGTGTGTTTAATACTTATTACCTGTGTCATTTCACTTTATTTATTATGACTGAACTTGTATAACTAAATGTTCTGATTTCTTTGTATGAATTCAATATTTGGCTTAATGGCTACATCTGGTGGAAATTGTGTCAATAGCCCACTTAGAAATCCCCTTACTGATAAAAATGCTGTTCTGTAAAAATACTTATTTTCCGCTGTATAAATAAATTACACATAGCTTTGAAATGACTTGTTTCTTTTTTAGATATATTCTCTTGAAGAATTCTTTGTTTGTGATTAACTCCGGATCTCACCTGTGACTTTCAGTCTCTCTGCCTGTCAGTGGGATTATGGGTAACAGTGTCCTTTTGTATGATGCAGCAGGTGGGCCAACATCGTGGTTGGTGGTTTGTACGCCTAAACTGTGAAGTCCTCTTTTCCAGGGGTTTCCTGATTTATCAGATGTAGCAATTTATTAAACAGTCCAACTTTTAACTGAAGATGTAATTCATTACACACCTGTTTTCATGGAGATGAGATCACTATGTAGTCTCCGCTGTTCTCTGGTCAGTGAGTTGAGATGATAATGTTTGGCCTGGTCGAGTCTCTGTAGACCCTGAGCCAATCTGGCCTCTGTTCTCTTTTCTTCCCGTCTCTGAGCCTCTCCGGGCCATGTCAACCAGTCACCACGGCGCATCCCTGGTGATGAGTACCGGTATATAGAGTTAAGGGATAATTCTATTTGTACACATTTTGGTTGTTAATGGAACAGTCTATAATATTATGCATTAACTGGGGTTGTTAAATTGCTCAAATTAGCTCACAAATTGTAAGTTTGCTTCAAGAAGGTTCATGCATCATGTATATTCTCACGGTTTGAATACATGCCCACACAGAAATATTTAAACTAGAGCAACAGATTCTCAATTCAGAAATTTTTTTTTTCTAGTATGCAAGTCTAAACATGAGCAATTGTGTGTTCAACTCTGGGGATAACACACACACCTACACACTTCTGCACACTAAATATTCTGCCCATGGGCCCTTGGGGATGTCAAGCTTGACAATGTTACTCATTCCATTGCTATGCACAACCATATTCAGTGCATCCGCTCCACTTGCCAAAAGAATATGATTATTTAAATCACCTCATTCACTCAAATCCACATTTGCTTCCCAACAACTGGGTCTTTTTTGAGACCCTTAATTCTAAATGTGTAATCTGTTAATGGTCACTGTTCACGTTACACTCCTCTCGCTTGCAAGAAGCTTGTTTACTTTAGAATTAGCATCCTGCTATGCTAAAACCAATATGCAAAGAAAATAAACAGAGAAATGTACGGCGCGTGTCGAAAGGTTTTTCATAGTTTAAAAGTGCCCTTTCTTCCCAACTCAGTTGATCAATCAGCGTTACCCACACATGCATCATTTCTTTTAAACAGGAATATCGCTATAAGTTGTGTAATGTAAAGGTTTCAAATTGTGAATTTGTGAACATAAGCCCCCCCCAAAAAATAGCTCTTACTCATCTAGAAGCAGCTGTCGTTATGTTTTAAGAGTATTTCAGTCTTTTTCTGCATGTTTTTGTTTACATATACTAAGTCATAGTTGAAATGGTAGAAATGCCTTTTATAGTATGACATGTTGTTATTCTATCATGACACCAAGGAAAGTAAAATATTTTTAACTTATAAAACGCTAGTGCAGTTGTAAGTGTTATTATTTTAGACATATTTGACCACCCTTTAAATAGCAATTGTAATTCACATTTGATTGTGACACTTATCAGCTGTTCCTTAAATATCAGTTATTTTTTAAATAGTTCAAATCCATTATGTGCATCCTCTGTACCTTCATTTTACATTTACAGTTAAACTTAATAGGACATAGCCTAACTGCTTCTTTTCGTTTTCATTTTAAACACGGTTAAGGTAATGTGATCATTTACATTTTTAATCAAATACAAAACACATTTTATTGTAAAGAATAAGAAGTTCTTTGCACAATATAGGGGAAGAAAATTCAGTCAAATCATACAGGAAGTGCTCAAAGATTTAACTTATAAATACATACAGGCTGTGTATAGTTAAATGAAACTCTGACTGACCGTCAAAATGATAAGTCCAACGATTGCCCAATATGAAATGTTAACAAAAACTAGACTAATAATCCTATTACCACTTAGGCCTAAGTGATATTAGAGGCAGCTGACAATTTGAGGTGTATTTGCTGCCATCAAGCTGTTTTTGGCAGCGCTAACAGCCCGGTGATAACGGACAACTCACAAATTAGATTCGCGTCGAAGCCAGTTTTAAAATAGGCGCTTATATCTTTATAAATCAAGATTATCGGTTTCATATCTAAAATCTTCGATACAAAAATACCACAGTGAAAATGTGGTTTTCGAGCTTTCCCCGCCAAATGAAACCGTTTTGCGTGTTTAAATGACATTACTTGCTTTCAGCTTATTAAGCATATATAACTCATTATTGATTGTGCCTCGTGCTCTCCTGTCTTGCGTCTTAGCCCCGTCCCCTTGTTCCCTTATTCATTATTCCATTATCTGTTCACGCCCTTCACATGTGGCCCTCGTTGGAGAAGGGGGAGTCCATATAGCCTCGTTGTGCCTCTCTTGTTGCTCTCCTATTTAATGCACTTGTAACTTTAATTTAACTTTAATTTAACTTATGTATTTTTTCTTGTTTCCCCCTTGAGGGATTTGAGTTCAGTTTTGGGCCAATAAAATGTATATTTGTTGAGAGCTGTCTGATTTCCTGTCAGTCTCATGACAATAATGCCTAAGAATACTGTCTAGGTCAGCTTACTAGCTTTTAGAACAAAGCTAAGAGACCTCTGAAGAGCTAACCTTACATTTTCATGAAAGTTATATTTAATCATCACTTAAAGCAGGGATCCCAGGTTCGGTCCTGGAGTGCCGGTGCCCTGCAAAGTGTAGCTCCAACCCTATAATTAAACGCACCTAAGCAGCTAATCAAGAACTTGCTAGGCACAGCAGAAACGTGCAGGCAGGCGTGTTGAGTAGGGCTGGGAATCCTCGATTCAAAGGCGTTGAGAATTGAAAGTCGATTCCATTACAGGAATCAACGCTTTAAGAATCTTCGTAAGAAAATGCCCTGCCAATTACCCGATGTCACCGGTCAACTTAATCATACTAGTTTCTTGTCTAAAACATCAATGAAAATTTAGAGCTGTGGAATGACAAAATATCCTGCATGCATAAAAGCAAAAGCTTTGTTTGCACACACAATGCAGATATGACATGTATACACATTTAACAAATCATATAAGTATGTTTGTCTTTTCAGAGGGACTGTAGACGGACCGTCTTCTCTTACTCTGCCGATTAGCTCAGTATGTGTGTGAAGAGAGATGAATGAATATAAAGCACTCGCAACATATTTACTTTGTACACGGTTTAACCCTAAATGAGAAAGCGAAATAGCAAAAAAACATGCAAGTCTATTAGTCTGTCATGAATTGCGTGGCAAGAGAACCCAAGTGCAGGCAGGACTCAGACAATACAAGATGGTAAGGATAACAGGAAATGTATTAACTGAAAAACACTATAAACTGACAAAACCCACGAGGGGGAAAACAAGACAGGGTAAAATATATAAAAATAGACAAGGACACTGACTTACTAAACTAAGAACAAAAACACTTGATACAAAACTAAACTAAAACACTTACTAAGACGGGGGAAACAGGAACAAGGTCACAAGTAAACAGGCTTAGACTTTGAGCAACAGGAACACTGAACGGGATAGAGGCAATGGTAACACATACACGTACAATGAACCAGCAAGACAATGAAACATGAGAGGTATTTATAGGGAGAAACAGACAAAGGATCATAACGAGAAACAGGTGCTGGGGATTAGCACTAAGGAGAGGCTAACGAGGAACGAGATGTAGGGAACAATGACGAGACACGAGAAAGAATCTTTCAATCTCACATGAAACCATAGGTTATGCCATGACTCCACTCAAACAACACGAATAAACATGACAAGATAGTGGAATCATGACATAGTCAGTAAAGAAAAATAGAGCTACTTTAATCTCTAGATCTATCTGTCATTTAGACTTGTATGCACAGTATTCTTACATATTTTTATACAATTTACTGATTATCGATCCGTCTATCCATATTCCACAGGTGTTTTTTTGTACACTCATGAATAACTTTAAAAATAGTTTATAGTATGTTGACCTGTGCTTTATTTTGAAAACGGCTATAAAAAAAACCGAGAAAGATTCTTAATGATACATTGGAATTGCGAGGCAAGGTTTTTGTTATAGAAACAATTAACAATTAATAATTGTAAAAAGTGACAGCTTAGATCATTGTATTGCATTAAAAATGTAATGTGTACATTATTACATAATTACAAATAAAAATTGTAATCGGAATTGAACAGCCCTAGTGTTGAGGTAGGTTGGAGCTAAATTCTGCAGGACACTATGCAGGTCAATATGTTGTTTAATTTTCAAATAATTCAACCTAAATCTATGATTGCATGGTCCAATTGAATTCTGAAATATCTGGTTAATCAAAAAATATTTCGATAGATTCTTGCCACTTTTGGTTTTGTAGAGTTGCTTTGTAGACCATCCTAAAGGGATAATTCGCCCTATGCTTTTAAGTTACTAACCAGTGGCTACATAAAGACTATAAGTTTTTGTTGTTGTTATAGTCCTCAACTGTCATGGTTCCACTATCATGTCATGTTTTATTCTTGTCTCAAGTGGAGCCATGGCATTGCCTGATGGTTTTATGTGGGGAGAGATGTTTTTGACACCGATGGTCTTCCATACTCTCCCCGAGTCACGTCATTGTTCCCTACCCTCCTGTTTCATAGTTAGTGTTAATTACCTTCCCTATAAAGAGTCCTCATGTTTCTTTGTCTCGTTGCTCGTGCATTACTTGTTGTACATGTATGCTGTTTGTGATACCTGGTCCTCGTCTGAGTTTATCAAGTAAGTGTCAGTTTAGTGTTTGCTCCTAGTGTTTGTTTTGTTAGTAATAGTTATAGTCAGTCAGTGTCCTTGTTTATTGTTTAAGTATATATATATATATATCACAGTATTGTTTACCCCATCGTGGGTCTTTGTTTTCCCTGTTTTGTTTAGTCTTGTTTCTTGTAAATAAATCATTGTTACCATCAATACCGTCTGTGTCTGCCTGCACTTGGGTTCCCACGCCATGTCTCACTGTGAGATTCATGACACTCAACTAACAACCTAGCGACTCGTTTTGTGTGACAAAACTATTTATACTGTGGAACAAAACATATGAGTTGCTTTCTTTGTTAAAACTGAATTAAAGTAATAGCTGAATCATACTGAAAATAATAATAAATAAATAAAAAGTACATTCATTTTGTGGGTTATCTCTTAATACACTCCTTGTCAAATGCTATTGACAGTCTGCAGAAATAAGTAATTACAACTTGAAATCATTCTTGAATGACTCAATAATTCCAGATTTTGACAAGATCAGAACTCTTATGAAAAACAGGAATTTTTTTATCAAACATCACAAGATAAGAGAGAGTATCCTTCGCAGGATAAGAGATACAAGCTTTGATTAACTTCCTCAACACTCTCCATCAGTCAAAGGTAAGCATGCTGTGGTTTTCTGTTAGGGTCTTTGTGAATGAATAAAGGGCTTGAATAAAGCATGACAGCATCCCTGGTGATAAACCTCTGTGTCATTTGGCCTATTATCTTGTAATCGATTAAAAACAAACTGGGTGTGTTGAGTCTTCAATCATACATTGTTGATCTTGATGTGTTAAAGACATTTGTGCAATATTAAAGATCAGCTATGTCATGCATTTTGACTTCTTTACACTGTTAAACGTGCTGGCTTCTCATGCTTAACATCATGGTAAACTTGTTCAAAAACGAGTTGGATGTATGACACAGAGAATTATAAAAAACTTTCAGAAAGGTTCCTTTTATTGGCCATTCTCCTGGTAAAGCACGGTAAGGCGAAAGAAAGAGCCCACCCACGATCCAACAGACGAGCGAGAACCCGCTTACAATCTAGGTTATCTGCGTGTGTCAAGATGCGTCATTACTCTTGAGATAGTGAAGTAAAGGTGTGTCTGTTTGTTCATGGTATTTCAGTGATGGATGTTATCTAAACTGTATAACGCTGGATTTGGAGATCGTTTGAAACTGATAGGTGGCGATGTCCCAGTGCTAAAAGCTGCCGGACATGAACTGCAAGCATGATGGATGTTGTAATCAAACAAAGTCATACGTCTGTTTGTTGGCAATCGCCGTGTACGTGCATAAAGTACAAAACACGAAGCGATGATGTGATGCTTGCTCGTGCTGTAGTTCCTCCCCACTACTACCACCTCTAGCAGCTTGTGTGTTTTCGGAAATAATCGAACAGCTGAATCTCTATTTTATAAATTTAATCAAACTAAATTCTCTTCAAAGACACGACGTATACAATACTACTGTATAGACACTCAACATTAATATGAGATTGGAAGAAAATGTCTGTAAAATGCAAGCCTTAAATTAAAGTTGCTATTTACAACCCGTTTTAAAAAAATGTAAACCATAAAAAAAAGCTCAACAAAAGCTATTTTATAGAGAAGAAACTGTAAGGAGGTTAGGTTGAGGAACTGTGAGTCTTTAATCAAATCACCGGTCAAGTTCATCAGCACAAAGTCGTAATAGAAAAAATAGCTTTCCCCACACACATCAAGAGCTTTTATAACGGAGAGAGCTTTTCCAGTTAAAAATTATTTTATGCAAACAAAAGAGAAAATGGTCTAGCACTGTGGATGGGTTTGGTGGTTTGGTGAAGCACTCTAATACATTTATTCCTCAATCTCAAATTCTTTACACATAACACTGTAAAAATCAGGTTTGAAGCATCAATGCTCATAATCACAAAAATCTATAAAATGAACTTACTATATTGTATGATCACTCCAGTGTGAGACCCAATGAATAAAGGATTCCCAAATATTCAGCAAAAAATGTAATAAAGCAAATTGAATAAAATATCAATTTTTTCATTCACAACAAAATGCAACAAGGAGGAAAAGTATGCCATATATAAAGGGAAAAACAACCAAAATGGAAATATAACAATATTTTTCTAAAATCTTCCAAAATAATTCCAGTAATACAAGTATGGACTCCAAGGTTGTAGTTACTCCTCTGAGATTCACATGTCGTCCTCTTCGTTTGTTTTTCAAAGTCCACAGTTGGTTACTAATGGTTACTAGGGCTCTTGACAAAATAGTGTGACCAGGGACACTGACAGGCTCTCCATGGATACCAGCATGCATTTTTACTGGCATTGTGTTGAAGAAAAGCCAAAACTGGACTAGGGGAAAGATCAAAGAGCGTTTAAATTCTTTACAGCTTGTTCCCCTATATATAAAGCTAGGGTAGATCTAATACAAAGCTTATTTGTTGTCAAATGTTTAAGGTTGGTATCTTTAAATCTTGTATGTTCTAAAAGTGTGTCTGACTGATCGTCGCATAAGTGGAATGTTGTCATCATTTACTACCCTCATTTGATATTCTCGCTGCAATAGAACAAAAAAAACGCCTGAGCTATTTTTATATGAACAATAAAAGAGCAAGGGAACTTTGCGCTGCAAAGCTCCTAAAAGGGAAAACAAACCTTTGGAGTGAAATATTTGGAGTAGACTGACATTAAAAGCTTGCATTGATGAGTATGCAGTTCAACTCTTTGTGTTTCTTATTGTCTAAGGCTTGTTGAAACACATATGCAACCTGATATAGTCAGGCTCTTGGCACATCGGAAAATAAAACAATTCATATTTGGATGGACTGTAATCAAATGGCCAACTCAGAGCATTGACTGTGGTGTGAAAATAACAGAGCACAGTAGTTACAGTAGAAAGAAGTCATATGTTATTCTATCAGAATTTATGAGTGTTTTATTCAGATCCTGGAACAGTAAGATTAAAGTGTGGGCGGAGCTACCAACATTAGTTCTTAGTAACTTCATGAAGAGTTACTGAAGTTTTTATTCACATTACCTTCTGGATGACCATTTCACCGTTAACAACACCAGCCTTTTCCCACTGAGCTGGGTAAGTAAGTTCAGTCCACTGCTCTCTTGTTAAAAACATGAGTGCCTGAGGTTATTTTATAATAAGATCTTACCAATTTGTGTCAGTCTTCTGATGGCAAAACTCTGTTCCCGCTGGGCATCACACGAAAGAGAAGCCAAAAGCGCGTTTATCAGAAAGCCAGACTGGATGTCTGTCATGCCGAGAACTGGATTAGTGGTAAAGGTAAGGCCAGAATAATACTTTACGCAAGTACGCAACCAATTCTTTGGCCAAAACCCTTGTATGACCATCAACACAGACCAACCTAACCAACATTTCAAGACTTGGAGGCTTGCCTAGTTTAAGCTTTTCAGTGAGGAAGAATGAATGCTGTTGTAATATTAAACAATCCAACTTCATTTCATATTTTGTTGTATTTGGGATAAAGCAATGGCAATGATGTTACATACTTGTATTACTTTTTTCAAGACTTTCAGAGAGCACTTTACAGCACACACAAACAGAGAACATTGCCCACAAAAACAATTATATTTCCATCCAAATCGATACTTCCCTCGAGAGTGAGTGATCTACATCTTTTAATCTTCTGTTCTACATAGCTCCCTCAGTTCTCATATTGATCTTAAAACATGCAACAACAGGCCTGTTTTAGCACACGCCTGCAGCACAGGCCGAGATTCCTAACCCCATGTCTCTCTTTTTATGATTCTCTTGGCTACCCCGAGAATCTTTCATGTGCATGTGAGCACAGATTCAGGATCTCTGCCAGACGCCCTTGATGAACACATTATGCTAGTAGGTGGAAATGGGCTAAATAACCAAATAGACTGAAGCTGGATTGGATGGATTTTACCAGTTTAACTGAGTAAAGTCATTTTAGCAAAATGATGGTGATTTTGATATATTTTCTAGTAATAACATAATTGCAGTAATAACGACAAGCAGATTTCCCAAACACTCCCTCCTTCTGCCATAGTGTTTCCCCATCGGAGGAACTAACTTTGTATGAACATGGATAGAAGATCTGAAGAACTTTATTTCCAGTGTTGACACATACTCTTAAAAATAAATGGATGTTAATCAATTAATATAGGTTCGGGAGCACGACCACGCCTCTCTCTACCATGGCATCCTATCACCTCTCGCCCTTGCTAACTTATACCTGTCCTACTCTTTAGCGCGGTTCATCTCGTTAAGGCTATGGAACCAGAGATACAGATGAACTCAACTGACATCGACAACGATCTGTTCGCGTCCAACAACACTCAGCCAGGGACCAGCTCTTAGCAACCCACCTGGGCAACACTCTTCAAAGCCTGCGATCTGCCGTACACATTCCCCGGCCCCGCGAGCATTCCCGCTCAAAAAGCCCCAAAGGGAAATCTCCAACCTCAGCTCGATCATCGAAGTCCTCATCTCCAGTTTCAAGATCATCGAGACGAGACCACTCCACTCACCGCAGCCGCAAAAATAGACATTCACGCTCTCCTCACCAGCGGCTCAACCCGTACACAATGCCCAATAATTCTCCTTGACAACGCCGCTGCGATTCCCTCAGCGGTAAGGCAACCAATTTTAATTTCACCCGATTTCACTCAAGCCGTGTCTTCTCTTCTCTCGACGCTCCATGCACAAACCAACCAAAATTCCCATCCACATGCATCCTTTCACCCAACCATCCACACTTCTCACCTCCCCCCAGCTGTACATACTAAACATCACCCCCCCCATCATCCCAAAGCCAGCAGGCCCATCAGCAAAACTCTTCCAAAGGCATCGACAAAAGAGGCCGCCCTAAACTTAATCAGGGAGGCAGGATGGTGTACAATAATTTCAACCACTTAGGCTTCACCCTGCAGACTACTTCACACATCTTCCTTCTGCGGCGGAGCCCATGCAAGGAATTGCTGCCCTCACAACCCTACAACACCTACAGTATGACTAGCAAAGCATCTCAGCACCCCAATTAAGGTAAAGGCTCTTGCCTCCGCTTTAAAAAGCCAGCCTGGCAAAGAATTTGTACATTTTTTTAATTAACGGTTTCACTAACGGATTCCACACAGGCATAGAAATTTCTCCGGATACTACCCATTCATATGACAGGCCCTTTTCATATACCTCCATTCCCCGTTATACGCATCAGCCCCATAGGTATCGCCACCAGCAAATACTCAGGAAAAAAGTGATTAATAATAGACCTATCTTCCCCCCATGGCTCCCATACCCCAAGCATCAATAGCATCATCCAAGCTCCAGACTTCTCCATGCAATATGCCACCATAGACCACGCCATTAAATTAATCAGCCTGGCAGGCAAAGGCGCATGGCTAGCAAAAGCAGATATCTCCATCGCCTTCAAAATCCTACCCATCCATCCAGACTTTGGGCACCTTTTCGGAGTCTCCTGGAAAGGAGCCTACTAATTCACAGTTCGCCTCACCTTCGGTTGCAGAAGTAGCCCGTACTAGGACATCAAAACACCATAGCTGACTCACTGTCTCCTTTGTCTTTTCCTACAACTGATGTCCGGTCCACCTGCAACTTCATTACCTATCCTAATTCCTTCCTCAAGATTTACACCTCCTCCATCCAAACTTACTAATCAGGGATCGACACGTTCTATAAACTAACGACAACATCTGCCCATCCATCTCTCACCCGCACGTCTCCATGCTTATCAAAGGCTTGCGGAAACAAGAACCCGCTCCCGCCAATTCACGACATCCACTCACCTCCGACCTCCTCTGTCACTGCATCTCCTCATTACGATCTGGCTACCTAAATCCCCACATCAATCTGACATTAGAATCAATGTTCCTGCTCACCTTCTTCGGATTCTTACGGTGCTCTGAGTTCGCTCCTATCTCATCCACCTTCGATCCATCCGTCCATCCCTGCATCTCCGACATCACAGTCCACTCTCCGGACACCCTCGTATACCAACTCCGGAGGAGCAAGACAGACCAATTTGGAGCATCATGTCCCATCTACATATTTGGTCTGGATTCCTTCATCAGCCCGTTTGAGCCCATCTCCACTAACCTTCACTTCAGACTCGACGCCCGATCTTCCCTGTAGGGAATTCAATGAGGAACAGTATTATTTAAACACTATTCTTCATCAAATATGTAAGAATTATCATGAGCTATGATCACAATTATAAGTAATATATTCTCCACCACCCTTTGTAAGGGAATTAAATATCAACCCAAATTGGGATGAATTTTATCAATAATGATCCATTATAATTATCTGGATCAAATTCATGATTTGGGGAAATCAATTAGCATTACGAGCAGGTAGCAAGAATCGGCATTATTAGGGACTCCGGTTTATGAGCATGAACTACAAACAACTTCACGTGTGAAATAAAACAGGGCTTTATTACCTAGACTAGACACATACTAATCTAACATACACACACATACAGTTTAACATTGGAAGAAGGTTGAAGTTAAAGCAGAGAGAAGAACAGAACATGGATTATGGCAGTATATGATATTCAGAAGATCAATAGCCTGAACTAAACATCAGTTTCTTCTTGTAAAGCACCTTTGAAAAAAAGGATTAATGATGCCTTATGCATCCATTAATAAGACTAAGTTTGATACTTGCAGGTCTTGCCCATCAAAAGAAAGAAAGTGTCCTGATGCAGTTTGTTAAGGCTTCAGGCGATCTTGGATTTCCATATAAATGCATTTAGTATTGTATGTCTGTCCCCAAAGTGAGTAAAGAGAGTTCAGCTCCCTACATTCCATTCGGTCGTAAAATACTCTTATCTTGATGGTTTGGTGTGAGTTGCTATGGTCACCAGAGATCTTGTCCTGCCCTTGGTGTAAATTACAGATTGGGGGTAGACCCCCAAGCAACTAGCTCACCAGTGGGGTGTGAGTTGCTATGGTCACAAGAGATCTTGTCCTGCCCTTGGTGTAAATTGCAGATTGGGGGTAGACCCCCAAGCGACTAGCTCGCCGGTGGGGTGTTGCTGCAATATTTAAGAAATTGAATTAGTTATTGCGTGTATGATTGGTCTCAGGTACTACCTCCCCTAAAGTTCCACTCTTCATCACAGAAACCGGGAAAATGGCCACCAGATTCTGGTTCAGCAAGCACTTCAACCGAATCCTCAGCATCTCCGGAATATCTCCAGAACATCGTTCAATGAACTCCTTCCGCATCGGAGCAGCGCCAATGCCGCCATACAGGGCATCTCAGATGAGACTATTAAACTCTGGGACGCTGGTCGTCCCAAGACTACCGCTCATACATCCGCTACAATCTCAAAAGCATCCGCCGAGCTCAAGCCAACCTCGGATCTCACAAACCTAGGGGGTCTTCATTGCTCGGCTGCACCTAACGGAGACAATACACCCACTCTGAGTCTCACTAAACCGACGACACTGGACACTCGGATCGACTTCTCCGCCATCCTACCCCTATCCTTCCCTTCCCCCTTTCATCCCTAAATCCATTCAATAAATGAACCCTATTCACAAATACCAGAGTGACGTGGTCTGTGCTCGTGAAATGGATGTTAATCAATAATACAGGTTCGGGAGCAGGACCACGCCTCTCTCTACCATGGCATCCAATCACCTCTTGCCCTAGCTTGCTCATACCGGCACTACCCTTTAGCGCGGTTCATCTCGTTTTCTCAACCCTCCCTTCCCTCCCCTTTTTTCATCCACTAAACAACCCTTCCCCACTCCTCCAGGTCGAATAGGGGAGTCCTCATCGCTCGGCTGCACGTAACAGAGACAATTCCCCCACTCTGATTCTCACTAAACCGACGACTCTGGACTGGATAGGGAAGGGGTAGGATGGCGGAGAAGTCAGCCATCCTACCCCTTCTCTTCCCCCTCATCCCTACATCCATTCAATAAATTAACCCTATTCACAAATACCAGAGTGATGTGGTCTTTGCTCGTGAACGATGCTTAAAAGGTTTTTCACAGTGATGCCTCATAAGAGCGCTTTTCCTATTTTCACAGATTAAATGGTTACAGTTATTTTCCAAATGAACCTGGTTCGACACGACACGATAACAAACTGTTCTCGGCTTGGAATTTCTGTGCAAATAAATGCGCACAGAGCCGTTATAGCTCAGTCTCTTGTGTTACCGAGGCAGAAGGTGACGTCTCTGTGTTAACATTCTAAAAAAAATCTGTTATCAGCCCTGCGGTAGCAAATGAAACATTTAACGTATCGACATCGACAGAGTGGAACAATTAAGCAACGATAACGATTCGACGTGAAGGTGGAAAAGTGCTCTAAGAACCATTTTAGTTTCCACAAAGAACCATTTAGCCAAAGGTTATTTAAAGAACCATCTCTTTCTTACTTTTTTAAAATCCGAAAAACATTTTATCGCCGCAAAGAACCTTTTGTGAAACAGAAAGGTTCTTCAGATGTTAAAGGTTCTTTATGGAATCAAAATGTATGGTTAGTTTTGTTTTTCCTACATAGGGTTTGGTTACATAGGTAATAGTCATAATGTGCTAGATTATACATGTGGTTTAAAGCTACAAAACTCAGAATCCTGGTTTTATAGTATAAAAGAAAGTAAGAGAGAAAAATGAAACACTTCCCCTTAGGTCCCACATTATGCAGTAAACTAATGTATTGAATCCAATAACTGCTGTCTTGCAGCTCACAGTAGTAAGTTTGCTACTCCTCTTTCATTAAGGAGAAATATAATTTAAATTCTATACTTTTTCTTCATATTTAGCGAGCAGAATAATACGCAGGGATGAAATAAAGCAGGAGAGAGTGAAAATGAGAGATTTTTGCTGAATCAGCACTTCCAGCAACAGAGAAAAGTGCATTAAAAAGTTATTCTGCACACCCACTATGACACAATGCAGCAATATAGAACACGCATGCTCTACAGCACATTCAATGCAGCCAGACTTCTTTCATTCCACTAAGTGATGTAAAAACATACCAGGACGTTTTCTTCTCTGCACCAGAAGAATCCAGTTATTTTAAATCTGAACCTGTGTAATTAAATGGATTTGTGTAATCCAATCTAATAAAAGGTGATTGATGGTGATTTTTCACACTGCAGACGTGACACACTGGATGACACATCACATGTGTATGAAGTCTGCAACCATTAGTAAAAATGCCTTTACTTGGCTTTTAATTATTTATTTTTACTAATTTATTACATATTGTTTTATAAATCATATGATTTGCATAACAATGTTAAGTGTGAAATTAAACCAAAACAGAACATACATTTCATATGTTTCTATATTCAGTATTTATTCAGACTTGTTATTGTATAAAAAATACAATTGCTCAATCTGTTGTAAATTAGGTCATGTGTTCCCTATCGATACTTCACTCGTACTGCGTAGCAGGACGCCATGGGGAAAACTTTTTTCCGATAACTGAAGCTTTACAATAACACAGTGAATACTGCACGGCCATTGGTGCGTGTAAAGTAAAACTTTATGGCAATGGCAGCGAAGCTGCACGGACCTGCACGGACCGCCAAAAGGGGCTGCTATATAAGCAGACACATCGCCATAGGCTCCTCAGATCTGTTCTCCTTCAGCGACGACTTCTACTTCGCTACCCGGACTGATAGCTTCGCCGTCGAAATAGCTTTGCAGCGGACTAGACCTCTCTGCTCAGCGATTCCGCTGGCTTCAGCAGCGCTGTATCCTTTTCCCTGCCGCTATCCGGCAAAGCTCTAAAAGGCTATTTTCCGAGCCAATTTTCCTGCGGGCGTTGTTGCTAATGCTGCGCCGTCCCTGTCACTCGTGTGGGGTCCGCCTCCACGCCGCTGAAGGTCACGGCGAGTGCGTCTCATGCTTGGGAGTTTCCCACGCTCAAGACGCACTCGGAGAGACGGAATGCTCTCACTGTGAGCGAATGAGTCTCTCCTCTCTGCGTTCGCAGAAAGCTTTCTTTTCAGAGAGCGATTCCTCTCCTCGATCCCTCCCGCTCCACCCTGCGGGGACGAAGCAGCGGGGTAGAGGAACTAAGCGCTTGGGGAAGTGCGGGCTCACGCCACCTCGGCGTGCCTCGCCTTCTCCACAGAGAGAAATTTCACCAGTTCGTTTCTTGGTGACGTGGTCTCGTTTGGCGGAAGCGAATTCGAGGAAGACGACAGCATGTCGTTAGCGGCTTCAGATGGGGAGGAGCTATCGGTCTCAGTTTTTGACCCCACCCCCTCGCCGTCTTTAGAGCACAGTGAACCCGCGCCTAGCGTTGATTCCGAGCTTTGTCGGGTCCTCACTAAGGTTGTGGAAGAGTTGGGCTTAGAGTGGTCCTCTCTGGAGGTACCTACTCGCAGCCACCTAGACGAATGGTTTCTGCCGTGGTGCCGCCTAGCCCCTCGGCAGTTCATGATGAAATCACCAAGTCATGGCGCGCCCCCTTATTCGGCCCATTTACGACCCTCTTCTTCCTCCGCTCTCACCTCCGTTGATGGCGCAGAGGAAAAATGATATGAGAAGCTGCCTCCCCTTGATGAGTCGGTGGCCAGACATGTGTGTCCGCCCTCGGCTATCGGTTGGAAGGCAAAAGCGTCTCATCCCTCCAAGCCGTGTAAGACCAACATCTCTGGCTGGACCACCCTCAAAGAGGGCTCTCGTGAGTGCCCAAGCATCCCGTTCTGTTCCGGATGCCGGCGAAAATGTGTTTTTTGTTCCACAATTTGAATACCGGGTCTGTTCTAACGCCCGCACAACCCACCGCTGTTATAGTGGGCACTTTAATAAAACACAAACTCTTCCACTTCCATAGGCGGCTTACCTCCCCAGTGCATTCAACCCCTTGCCATACGGGCCGAGGCCTGGCAGGCCATCCCTGGGGTATCGGCGTGGGTAATGGGGATAATATCTCGAGGATATTCACTCCAATTTGCTCGCAGACCCCCCTGGTTTCGCGGAGTGATCTCCACCCGAGTTCAGGACGCGAATTCACACGTTCTGCGCACGGAGCTGAGGAACTTACTGGACAAAGGAGCCATAGAACTGGTTCCTCCAGATCAAACCGAGTCGGGCTTCTACAGCCGCTACTTCCTCGTACCCAAAAAGGATGGTGGTCTACACCCTATCCTCGATCTCAGACATCTGAGCCACGCCCTTATGAAACGGCGTTTCAGAATGATTACACTGAATCAGATCCTCTCGTAAATATGCCCAGGGGACTGGTTATTCTCCCTTGATCTGAAAGACGCGTACTTCCACATCCAGATAGCTCCCCATCACAGACGATTCTTGAGATTCGCTTACGAAGGGGTTGCATATCAGTACATGGTCCTTCAATTCGGTCTGTCTCTAGCTCCTCGCACTTTCACGAAGTGCATGGACGCGGCTCTATCCCCTCTCAGGCAGACGGGAATCCGCATTCTGAACTACCTCGACGACTGGCTTGTCCTAGCACAGTCAGAGGAAGAGCTAAGGTCCCACAGGTCCCTCCTTCTCAGCCATCTAGAATGCCTTGGGCTCAGGATCAAACTTTGACAAGAGCGCTCTGTCCCCCAGCCAACGTATATCGTTCCTGGGGGCAGTCTTCGATTCGAGTCGTATGACGGCCAGAATCGCTCCAGACCATGCCCTGGCTATTCAGAAACTCGCTGCCTTTTTTACATCGGGAGCATCACGCCCCCTCAAGGCGTTTCAGAAGATGCTTGGTCTCATGGCCTCCGCGTCTCAAGTGCTGCAGTTGAGCGTTCTTCGGATGCGTCCACTGCAGTACTGGCTGAAACCAAGAGTTCCGCCACACGCTTGGCATCTTGGATGCCTACGCATCTGGGTGGACCAAGTCTGCTTAACCGCTCTAGCCCCATGGAAGGATCTTCCTTGGTTGGAGCAGGGTGTGCCCCTGGGCACCATATGCAGATGAAAGGTGATCACGACAGACGCCTCCAACACGGGTTGGGGGGCTCTGTGCGATAGCGCACAGGCCTTCGGCCACCGGTCGATTAAGGAAAAGGGACTGCACATCAACTACCTGGAAATGCAGGCAGTATGGCTGGCCCTTCGCTACTTCCTGCCGGTCTTACGGGACCGCCACATCTTAGTCCGATCGGACAGCATGACAGTGGTGTCCTACATAAATCACCAGGGAGGCCTCTCCTCAAGACGCCTTTTTTCCCTGGTACTACGCCTCTTGGAATGGGCCCAGTGCAATCTGCACTCACTGAGGGGAACTCATGTGCCGGGCAGACTGAACCAGGGAGCAGATATGCTATCTCGGAGCAACTTCCCATTAGAGGAATGGATGCTCCACCCCAGGTCGGTTCAGAAAATCTGGGAAGTCTTCGGCAAGGCAGAAGTCGACCTTTTTGCCTCAGAAGACAACACTCATTGCCCAACCTATTTTTCGAAGGACAAGGACGTCTTGGCCCACAACTGGCCCAACCGGCTCCTCTATGCCTCCCCCCGATCACTCTTATAACACAGACGATTAGGAGGTTCACACTCAAGGTTTATGTGGCAGCAATCGCAGCCTCCCATGCCCCCATAGCGGGCCTAGGAGAGAGAAAGAACGACTTGATTGTTCGTTTCTTGACGTGTTCCAGGCGGCTACGCCCTCCTCACCCCCTCACCGGTCCCATATGGGATCTACCTACTGTGTTGAGAGCTCTGAAGGGTTCTTCCTTCGAGCCTCCGCAGTCCGTGGACCTCCGTCCCCTAACGCTTAAAACCGCACTGCTTCTAGCATTAGCATCGGTAAAACGTGTGGGTGATCTGCAGGCGCTCTCTGTGAGCCCCTCCTGTCTTGAATTTGGGCCTGATGACTCTAGGGTAGTCCTCAAACCAAGACATGGTTACGTACCTAAGGTGCTCTCTACTCCATTTAGAGCACAGGTAGTGACATTATCTGCGCTCCCCTTCTCTGAGCAGGACCCGGAGCTTAATCTGCTCGGTCCAGTCAGAGCGCTTAAAATTTAAATTGAGCGTTCCGCCACCTTCAGGCGGTCGGAACAGCTTTTTGTCTGCTTTGGTGACCGCACCAAAGAGTCCCCGGTCACGAACCATAGACTATCTAAATGGATAATTGAGGCTATCGCGCTGGCATATTCTTCATTGGGCCTTCAATGCACCACGGGAGTAAGGGCCCATTCTACTAGAGGTGTCGCCTCTTCATGAGCATGGTCTAGCGTAGTCTCCATAGCGGATATTTGTGCGGCGGCCTGCTGGGCTTCGCCTTCCACATTTACCAGATTCTACAGTCTAGGGGTCATTCTATAATTAAGGGTACATTTCAAGTCCATTGGTTGTATTTATCATTTTTACTGAATATTTACTTCAAGCAATGATCACTTTTATATTTGGGAACATTCCTCTTTATTTCATGCATAAAAGTCAACCAGTTCCAAGAGTTAATTAGGAGAAAATGCATATGCTGTACTGGAAATAACAGTTTTTGTGCTGTCCAATTTGCTAAAAGTCAAGTTTTGCCTTTCAAATTGACACTACAATACATGTTTTTGTATATTATTTTCATCATTATTTGTTAAAAATAATCATTAAAACAAGGCAAATGTATTTTAAAAACTAATTCACTTGTTTATATCTATTAAATTATTAACTTTGTGTGTGTCCGAGAAATCTTTGTCAACTGTGTTACCCATTGACAAAACCCCTATAAGTCAGCAAAGGTTTGTTCCAAAGTAACATGTCCAACATCATGTGATGTCACGACCTTCAGTGGCGGGAATTTTAAATACAGTGTTGTAAGTTTCTACTCCTCCTCTTCAATTTTTAATCATTATTATTGTCTACACATAGAGTAGATGAATTGCTCATCAACTGTGTTATCAACATGGTCTTGTGTACTTATTTTAGATATTATATTTACAAAAATGTAGATAAAATGTATAAAAACACTAGTTGATCAAGGTAATGTGGGGACATGTTCATGGTCTACAGTTAGCACAAGGCCCTAAAATGGAAGAAATGTCAACTGTGTTACTTGTCAACTGTGTTACCCAGCAAGTGTAACACAGTTGACAGGGATTAACACGGTTGACAATGTTGGCTGGGTTTCTTGTCATAGTTTATGCCTATATTGAGTATTGTTGATAAAAACATACATTAATTATTGTTATAACACAGGAATGACATGGTAAAATATGAACAAGTGTAATTACATAGTAATAGTTATTTTTTAAAAACATGTGAGGATGTGAAGAAACTGGAAGATGAAATAGACTACAAGTAGGATGAGTTGGAAAGGACTGTTTTGTGAACGAGACTAATGTAGTAAAGTTTTTGTTTGTTTTCTCCATTGTTTCAAGAGAGTTAATTAATTACTTGTAGCTGACACTTGTCAAAATAAAAAGGTTTTATTTTGAAGAAAGGTTTCTCTTTTTCTCCTAATGCATCCTGTCAACCGTGTTACTTCTGTCAACTGTGTTACTTTATCTGTCAATTGTGTTACGTGTGATTTTTGTGTCATGAATCTTTAATTGAAGGCTAAAATTTTATAAAAATGATAAAAAGGACATCTCTAGAGTGAACAGTATTACATAAAGACGTTGAATAACTCTAAATTCAGTGTAATGGAGAATTATGTTGAAAAAATATCCATTGATGATAGTATACCAAAGAATATCCGTTATTCAGTTTAAAATTCATATTTTTTAAATCAGTTAGACATACAACCTCAAACCCCCTGGTGAATAGACTCAATAACTTTCAAACAAATGTTTTATCATATGTGTAGTACTTCATTTATTTCTTCTATGACACCACTTTTGTCTGTAACACAGTTGACAAAACAATTAATTAAATATTTATTTTCATTTAAATATTTAAAAAGTAATTTGAGTTTAAGCTTGGCAACTAATGAATTTAGAACAATATGGGGGTATATTATGGAAACAACTAGATTATTTTGCAGAAAAGCACACTGATTTCTTCACTTTTTTGTTGACCTGAAATGTACCCCTAATTATAGAATGACCCCTAGACATTCCGGCCTTACAGGCCCGGGTCCTTTCTGCTTAATTTTATTGGAAATTAAATGTATGTTGGTTGTATTTCTTTTAAATGTTTGTGTAGTGTTAATAAACAGAAACAGGTTCTTCTGGACCAGTGATCTTTATGTTTTCTCAAGTGGTCTATACAGAATGACAGAGTTAGACAAGATATGCAAAAGTGGAAAATCATGTTTTTTATTTAGGTTTTAGGCATTCACTTTAACTTCCTAAACAAACCCCTTTAACCCTCAGAAAATTCAATCTAGGTTATCTGCTAACTTACTTTTTACACCTGAGGGTCAATGTGTGTGCGTGTGTGTGTGTTTATATTAAGAATATAATTGTTCTGTGATAATGAGATAAATCCCTCACTGTGCTGTGTATAAAACATACCAGCACACAAAGAATTACACACAGACAATTATAACTACATAGCGGCGGATTCAGTAACTGTTTGTTCAAGATATGCAGCTGTCAACAGTGACCTTGCTTCAATTACAAAGCTAATGATTTGACACCAGAAAAGAATCATGGGTGCTGATTGACAGACGTGAGTGAAATGCATAAATACAGCTGTACTGCAAGATTAAGTGCATACACTCAGCAAGTACTTCTCTGCAGAATGCAGTGCTTTCAAGGTCTAAAGTTTACCTGTTTGCGTGTTAACGTAAAACTATGTTGTGGTGAATTGTAATATAGTACATGACCCTAACTCAAATATCAGCTTTTCAAATCCTCAGTTGTGCGTTTAGAAACTTTGGAGATATCTTGCATCTGTACTTGTAGATGTGTGACATAGCAAACTGTTATCATGTATCAGCCATCCTCATTAAGAAAGGGATGCTTCTGTATGATCTCGGTGGAATAGTTAAGTTTGGAAAGGACAGAGATTGAGGCAGGGAATTTTTGCTAAAGCCATCCAAATCAGGAAGAGGTGCCGACCTGCTGGTGAGAGATCTCAAACAAAGATCCTGACAGGACCCAGAGGATCTGCAGTTCTGTAATGAGCTTTGTTCTCCTGGGAGGTCCCTTCTCTATTCATGAACATGGCCGGCTATTAAAAGAGCAAGGAGATAAGAGAGGAGGCGAGGTCAGACAGTGGTGTCTGTTGCCTGCTTTGGGGGAAATGTAGCCATTACAGTGGAGTTTTTTTAAAATGCATAATTAGAATTTTCCTTTGGATAAAAGATTTACCAAATGAATATATATGTCTGTTGTCTCCTGCTTTATATGGTATTTTTCTCTTTCCCAATAAGTCAGAGTTGGACTGAGTTTTATAACCGTTTAAATCACATTTGCCAACACAGTGTCTCATATTAATAACCTCTCTCAGTTCAGCTTGTCGTTTTTAGGATTGACTGGTTGTGCCCTCTGTTTGACTGAATGTGTTGAGTGGGTGTGAATAGATCCAAAGCATTTTAGTTTTACCAATTAAATGTATTTGTGTGTGTGTGTGCATGAATAAATCTGAGATTGAAGATCATCTCTTATTGTGTGTGTATTGATGTACAGGCAGGATTTGAGTGCTTGCCTTTTCTACCCCGCTGTGCCGTTGTCCTTATGACACACATAACTGTCATCTGCGATTGTGTTTCCAGTGGACAGGCAGTCAACACAAAGCCTGGAATACCACTGTGCTTGTGTGTTGTTAGGCATTTCTCAAAGAGATTTTAAAAAGATTTTAAACCACTTGAGGGTGAGTTTAAAATCAAAGAACTTTTATTTTTGGGTGAACTGTCCTTTTAAACTTAAAATACTGTATAAGCTTCAGAAGGACAAATGCTTTTCAGAGCTATGTTCGGTGAATCATGTACATTTCATCCACATTAAACCTGTTTGTTGGATCATATAATCTTCCATGAAATTCTGAATTGTTGAAGTCACTATTGCATATTACAAAGATTTCACAAACCCAACCCCCTTCTGTCTTACTAAAAGTCATGAAACTGCTAATGAAACTGATCAAACTAACCACACAAAGACACTGCAGACACACATTGAAGCTGTAAATAGAGGGCCATAATGACTTCACTGAAGAGAAGTGAGCGGCTGTTTAAGTAACGCTTTATTTAAATTTATGTTATTAAATAAATCTCTTTTTGTTCTTCTCCTTACTCATCAACCCTATATTACTAAAAACATGACACATGACCTTTGAAAAGTCAAACCTGCATACTTACTGCATATCATACTGCATACTGATACTTATTTTATATTTGTACATTTTCATTTCATTAAATGTTAGGTAGTTTTTATGTGACTTTTTGATTCAGAAAGGGACTGCAGAATCAAGGCACATAATGTGGAAAAGAATCCAATCCAGTTCATGAATCTTACTGACTGTTTGTGCTGCAGCCTTTTATTAATATTTGGCTGAAAATAACCAAGTGGTCTGAGTTTTGAACTGCTCATGAGTAAGTTATAACGTCTGTTTCCTGCAGGGGATCTTTCGACAGTCACTGTGCTCTGACCCATTTATCTGTCGCTATGACTCAGAGCAGAGATCAGCATGTGTACATATAAAATTCCCAAACACTGGCCTTTATCTCTAGGCACTATTCTCACATGGTAACCAAAGAGAAACGTATTTAAATTACAGGGTCATAGTTTATCTGCAGGGATTATTGTTAGAGAGAATCACAGGAAACACAATTTGTTTTGCTATTTTAAATGGAATGTTCCCACTATATTATGTAGACGTCGTTTAACACTGTGCTTCCCAAAAGGCCCTATTGTAAAAGGGACGAGAAGAGCAGAAAATGTGCTAAATAAATATAACCCCCCCCCCCCCGCAAATAACCATCACAAATGGTTAGGATAACAAGATAAATTGGATAAAAGTTTTAAGGTAGGAGATAAAAAGCATGTGTTTTGTTATTAATGTGAAAGGCTGTGATAAGTGGACTTTATAAATTAAACAACTTTTAAAGTGAATGCTACAAAATAAAAAGTCTTGTTTTTAAATTAATATTCACGAGAGAGCATGTAGGTGTGTATTTATTTTTTTAATTTCTGCATTAATGCATTTAGACCAAAATAAAAAAGGGCCTGTGTTGACCCAAAACAAATGTGTGTATGTGAAGAGAGGGGAAAAGGGAGAGACCTTAATAAAAAGCAGAGAAGTCACTCAAATCACCTTTAATGTTAACATAAATGCAAAATCGACAGGCTGTAGTGCAAGGACATATAATCCAGACACATATACACGCGTCCAGCCACAAACACAGGCACACAAACACACACGCGCACACACGGCTCTTTTTTTATTCTATGTGACACTGCACAAAAGCAAAGGGGCAGCCCCAAAGAAAATTATTAATCTTGTCTGCCTGCGTCCTCCTTGTTTACTGATACAGGTGAAGTTTCACAGTAAGAAAATAAAACAGCAAAACATATCAACAACAAAATCCATATACATATTCTAGTGTTCTTTTTAGTAAAAGATATATATGTTACTTAATATAAGTTACTATAGTTTTATTAAATAGACTTCTTGCTGGAAAAGCCCTAAATGTTCATACAATTGTGAGGTTTCTCGGCTTGGTTTCCTAAACATAAAAGTGTGTAACATGTTACCTTTTTATCGAGTACAGAGAGGATTCCAGGTAAAAGAAACCAACGCCCAAAGCCAGAATAACCTGTGCTCATGCTAGTTTGGAATGGGACTTTGCCACTGTATGTGGGTGTGTTTTGAATGCTGCACTGCATGATGTTACCTAAAAAGAATAAACATCTTGTGCTTCATGGAAATCCCCATGTTAAGGTGCGTAACCACCAGACAGTTATTATAACACATGCAAACCTCTTTCAATTTAGGCATTTCAAATGGTAACAAATTTTGTTCATGCGACTATTCTTAAAATATGACAGACCAATATATAAACATGTCATCCAGACAAAAGATATTCGGCTGTTTTTATATTGTACTAACAATAACAGCATCCACTTTCTCAACTAAGAGGGTCTTCTTTTTTTAGAGAATAAATTCTCTGATGTGTTATTTTGTTTCAGTAATTGTGTGTTATTAAATTAAATCATATATATTAGAATTATATCAGTGATTATTCACCTTGCCCTCGAGCCACATTGGACTTACACAATTTAGTCCATTACATCCATTTGCACTCTTTCTCAACCGTTTATGATACAATTCCCAGATAGGTTGAATGTGTGTTTTTGTGTATGAATGTGACAGACGCTATGTGTATGTCTGCTGTATGGGACCAGTGGAATAGGGTCTACAAATAGGTCAGGGGCCCCCTCGGGCCCCTGTGTGATTCTGTGTGTCACCCCTTACACAACAAGCAGCTGTCTGAGAGATTCATATAAAATCCCTACTGAATGCGCAACTGTCAATGAACATACCCAACTGCACTTAAAGAACAAGCATCTTACATATGACTGTTATTAAGTTGAGATTAATATGTTATGTTCTGTTGCTTAGAAAATAACTGCAAATTAATTTGCAAACAGACACTTGCCTGATCTTAATCTATTCTACTTTCTCTTTTTGAGTAAAACAGGAACTCACTTTAGGCAGATTGTGCACGTGGTTTGCAAAATAATTCACATAACTTTGTATGTATTATCTACTGTATATTTTGTATACCATGAATTATTTTATATAATTTGCACAAACAAAAAATGTTATCTAATCATTGAAGTACATTTCATTGTTTTAATAATATTTAAAGCTCTCACTCTAGTTGAGATCCCAGCCATTTGTCTCTCAGATAAATACAGATTTGAGTCAGACTGCAAAAATATAGTCTGTATATACCTAAAATGCTCTTTAAAATATTATTTTAATTCTTAAATTATACATTTGATTTAAATAAAATGAAATGTTATTTAAAGATCACGTTAAATAGCAACTCTCACTTCTTTTTATTAGTAGCTTGTAATAAAGCCAATTACTTGACTTTGTTGAACTATCTTAAATAATGAGTAGTATGTAGCTAAAAACCCAACACTGATTCTGAGAGCGTAACAATTACAAAGACAGTTGTGTGTCGACCTTCCTGCTCTAAGCTCACACTGCAGTCAATGCTTCTTCTGTTCTACAGGGTGCCAAGAGCTCAAGAGGGGTTCTAAGAGTATAAGACCTTTCTACCAAACACTGAGCAAGCGTTTGCCTTGTCGGGATGATCTAACAAAATGTTCCTGTGATCTGTCAAACACCTCATAAAAATAATAAGTGACCATATGTGTGGGAAATCATTGCAGGTTGGAGGAATGTATCTTGAAACAATGTCATGTCATACTATATGATGACGTGCTGTACAAGGTCATCTTAGCATTAATAGAATCTGCATTGATAGTAGTTGAAAGCAACTCTTATTGGTTTTCTCTGGACTGTGATTGATATTTCTCTCCCATAACGTATGAACTTAAAAAGTAATTGATTCTGAGAAAGAATAATAATGTGACTTCTGTAAGAAGACGTTTTTAATGTGAATTTATTTCTCATCTAATGCACTCTCACTTAAAAAAAATTGTCAATTATATTATAAGAATTTGAGGAAGGATGAATTGAAATATTGAATGGATTTCGCAATATTTACTAAAGCTCTTTGTACAAATATGTGGTTCAATGGCATTTTAACCTACAATTTTACACTTTAAACAATCAAGAGAAAAAAGTTTCAAATTGCAACTTTGAATGCTTCCAAATTATTTTAAACCGTACCGTATATTATAGAGGCTGGTTTGCTCGTACAACATTTCAAACTTTGTTTACATTAGCTGTTGGACTTAAAAGGTCGGGAAGTAAATTTGTAATTTTTCGATCCGCCCAACAAATACTATGCAGAGTTAACACACCTGTCTAATGAAGCCTAAATTTTGCACTTTGAAGTACTGTGTACAAGTCTTAATAAGGGAATAAATAAGGTAAATTCTCAATTTGTCAACTTTTCCTACTCCAGTTATGCAAATCCACATTACACTTGAAACACGTTCAGGATAAAAGCATTGAGTCAATGGAGGGGAAGTTTCTAAGCTTTGGTCGCCAGAGGGAACATGTCATCCGGCCTGATTAAGTCCTCTTTTAAAAAACAGGAAGAAAGCTTACAGCAGCCTTATGCTATCACCCACACAAACGCAGCACTGCAGAGATAAGAACAGGGGGAAATGAGGTATAACAGAGCAGCAGAATACAAGAAAAGAGGTACAGTAAGTACAGTAGGGTGGCTACAATCAGATAGGGAGAGCATTATGTATTATGGAAAGAGCGTGACAAACACACTGCTGCAGACGGAAAATCGATCCACATATCTACTGTCTATGAGAGTACAACTTCAGTCTTGGCTAAAAGTGGAGCAACACTTCCTGCAACACTGCCTGCTAATAATCAATGTTTATAAATGCATTAATACTGTTGACTAGTCTTTGCATTCAAGCTGAACCAAACACTCCGCTCATATTTGCATAAAATTCTAGGAAGTCTTCATAGTCTTTCGGCTTTCTGTTTTTTCAAACCTTTGTTGCAAGTCTTAAACATATCTACGATGAATCCCAAAATGCTGTCCAGGTAGTCAGATCATTTATTTTTAAGCCAGCCTTACACTAGGTTCCTTTGGCAAAAAAGCGAAAACTTGATGAAATATTAGTTCAGTGCAGCCACCGTAGTGTTAGCTTTCCTGTGGCTCAGTGGTTAGAGCATGGCACTAGCAATCCCAATGTCATGGGTTTGATCCCATGATTGCACATAGTCAGAAACAAATGTATAATATAATTCAATGTAAATCACTTTGGATTAAAGCGTCTGCCAAATTGGTAAATGTAAATGAAAGGGAGTTGGAGTGAGCCATTGGTTGCAATTCGTAACCTCACCACTAGTTCCCGTTACATTTCATACACTGGCTGGACCTTTAAAGCAGGGCAAACACTGAAAGTTCATTAGTGTTCTCTTGAGTGTATGTGTGAGTGTCTAAAGATCTTCCTGACACAGGCAATCCCTGCTGCATTGCTGATGACGCTTGTGGTTTTAGGGCTGAACGCACTGCAGTGTTGTGGCACGGTTCGTACCTGGAAACTCGGATAAAGTTCTGTTCTTATGCGTACACAAGACATCGGATAGCACCAGGGCCTGTCCCTTATCTCCTGTTATATTACGCATTAATATTCATAGGAATAAAAGACTAATCCGCCACCTCACCATTTTATTTTGTTGTATGAAGGCGATGACAACAGTCATGCATGATAACTTTCAGAGTTCAGAGTAGGTGAACCAACAAACACTTGCAGGGTGCTGCAGTAATATTGACAATTTCTGTCCATTCTTAAGGGGCTTTTAAAAATACAGTTACCCGAAACGTATTTAATTTTAATGTAATGTTGGCCATTTTCAATGACATGAAAGACTTTGCAGATGCAGTGTAGGTGTGTAAAGCGATATGACTTTAGTTGATAGAATTTGGCCTAGATAGTTTAGATTAAAATAATTTTGGTTAAAGCAATGGTTATGTTGTTTTTTCTCAGTGTTGTTCAAAGTCAGAATGTATATAAATTAATTTTTCCAGCAATACCTTCCCATTTTGTTTCGATTTATTAATACAATGGACAGTTTAAATCAATGGCCAAATGGTCACCAATAACATCCAATAGGACATCCATTAGTAGGCACACATTTACATTTACATTTAGTCATTTAGCAGACGCTTTTATCCAAAGCGACTTACATGTGGGGTAGGCAATGGAAGCAATTGGGACAGCATAAGTACAACAAAAGCATAAGTGCAATCAAAAAAAAGAGGATTGGGTCTCATATAACCTAACACAGTATACAGTTAGTAGGCACACCTACTAGCAACCCACAGTACATCACCCTGGTGACCTCCAGATAAAATCGCTGCATGTGCGAACAGGGAATTATATTACTGAGAAGCTGACATCAGCGTGATCCATTTGATCTCCATGTTCCTACAGCACCATTTTTAGCTAAGGTTTCTTTTTATTTCTGTTTGAGGAAGTTATTCCAGACATTTCCTGGAATGATTTGTACATAATCCTTTACTCCCTAACGTGATACTGTCTGTCTCAGGGTGAAGTTAACACTTTGGAACATTAAACACTGTTGACATGGTGACACCCAACTATGAACTGTAATCAGAAACGACTCGGCGACTATAGAGATATAGAAAGTGATAGAGAGAGAAAGGGAGAGAATGAGAGGAGGAGGAACGTGAAGCTGAAGATTTTCACAAACAAGTTCACAAATACAGTGAGTTTAGCTGGACTATTTTTGTGTGAAAGTTTCACCCTTTAAAACTAACCACCCACAAACCACTTTAACCAGGAGCTAATGTGCTAATATAGAACTGTGCCATGAGTATTTAAAATTTCTGTGTAGTTTACATTTTATATAGAGTGCATATTACTGACAAAAACACTATATTTTAACAGTAGAAGATAGGAAGATGTTTGTATGAATTTGTGCCCTTTTGAGTGATCATTCAGTTTTGATGAGCATAAAGTGTGTTTGGTCAACTAAACATGCTTTTTTTAAGCATTTTTAAGATCTGATTAATTTGCCAGGATCACAGCACAGTACAGTCACAGATAAACAGCCAGATCATATCCTCTATAAGGGTTCTGAAAATTTGTGAGGCTAGGGACCCCATAAAGATGGGAAAAGTTTTCAAGGATCCCCTCAATATTATAACAGTTATGACTCATATGTTTTCCAGAATTTGCACTATTATTGAGGTATGTGTATTGCTTTTTCAAACTAAATACTTCAGATACGTTTCATAGTAATAAATAAAAGCACATTTCATCTTGAATCATTTTAATACCACGTATGTGCTTCCAAAACAATTTCTTTCAAAAACTTTGTTCAGGCAATATAAATGTTCTAATAAATTAATAAATTATATTTATAATTAATAGCAAATTTTTTTGTGGAGCCCTAGTTATGGACTGTGAACCCCACTTTGAGAAACTCTGCTCTACAGAACTCAATAACTGACCTGTAAGATGGTGCCATCCAAATTACATTTGCCCGTTTCTATGCCAGTACCTGATTTGCATAATTTATTTAGTGATTTGAATGCTAACAATGGAAACGGTAAAATAAACAATTCTAGTGGACTGCTGATACTATTCTTCTACACAAAAAAAAATGTTTTCAACCTATACTTGGGTAAATTATAAACAAAACCAATGTTGGGTTCTTAATTAACCTATGTCGGGTTAATATGTGAGAGCAAGTGTGATTAAAAAATATAGCATTTCATTTTTGGACCACTAGTGGCATAAAACTGAAAAGTCTGACAAAGCAACACCGTCCTAACCAACGTGAATATTTTTGGGAAAGAAGTCATGGTTGTTGACCAATGGAAGACCGAGTATTTGGAAAACGATTGTGAAACAATCACTTTTGCAATTCCCTTAATGCTGCAATAGTTATAAAAAGTGAGGACTGGAAAAAGTATTGATCAAAGTTAAAGCAGAAGCGTAGATATTTTCAAGAGCAGCCCATTCCACCAGCATCATCGCTTAAGCTCTTCAACCCATTACGGATGGATTTAGCAACTCTCAAATCCCACAACGCCCCAACAACTAGCTTTCCCACTCGGCCAAAGAGCAGGGGATGTGACTTTTCTATTCTTTTTTGAGGGATGAAATACAGTTAATGGTGCAGTGGGAAGAGAGAGGGGTGACTTTAGCGTTGCCCTTGAGTGACGTGTTGTAACCGCAGGAGGAATCACATTTGATTGAAAAAATTAAAGCCTTGCCAAAATTAAAGAATGCTGACATACTTTAATCTTCCCCACATGTAGTGGTTTTGCTGCAGCGAGCCACACACACTTACACATTCACACGCATCCCTATTGCTCTCAGTATCACCTGGAGGTGTGTTATTGCTGGACGTGTTACATCTATTGTGTAAGGCTTTTTCGGTGCAGTGCATACAGGCTTAGATCAATAATATAACATCCAGTACAGGGCTCAACAATAAAGAGGGCCGATGGCCTGAGCGTTTCCAGAAAGAACTGTCACAGTTGTCACAACTGATGCATTTGTTTTTCTTGCCAAAATTATGACATATTCTAAACATATTATGAACACTCCTGTGAATCAACAACATACTGTATTTGTTTACTAATAGTTTTACTTTAAATGCACTTTGTGTGGTCAATTCTAAATTATCAAGGTATGAATCCAAGGGAACACACATAAATTAACTTTAAATGTAATAAAAGCATCTGCCAAATGCATAATGAAATAAAAATATATCAAATGTTAATTAAGGTCTTGTTTATAATATTATTTGTGGGGCCAGTGATGTTGGCAGGACCTGTAAAAGTCTAAAATACTGTCCTGACCTGCCAGAAAGAAAATCTTTATTGTTGAGTCCTGCAATATAATGTTCTCAATCCATCATAGAGCATTTCAGCACGCCTGGGGAGTTGTGGAGACAGTTTTGAAGAGTTTTCCATCTTCGTTCTCTCATTATACACTGCACGAGTCTTGAGAGAATGTCCTATATATTGTCCATTTATATTCCAAGCTGAATAAAAACTGAGAAAGTTCACTGGATTAGTCCTCAAATAGTTCTTTTGACCTCTTTCGAAACTTTTAGAAAACAAATTGTTTCAAGCTTCCTTGCCTGTCACTGTTTCTCTCTCAGGTGTGTAACACAATATTATCACCCTGCTCCAATTACATTACTAACACTAAGGAGAGCGTTGTTGTGTGTATAAGCATTACTAATATGCAATCTTTCCCTGTCTGTCGTTCCTTCTCTCTTGTGTCTCTTCTTTTTAACTCCCGCTAGTCTTAATCTAAAACGAATATGTTGACACATTCTAAAAAGTGCACTTAAAAATTCCCAATCCCAGAATCCTTTACGACTACGTCCGCAGCTCAATCTCTGTTCTTGGTATGAACTGTTATGGTTTCCCAGGGTTCCTCTGTCCTCAGGTCACACCTGCATTCCTGGTTTGCTAAGGTCCCCGTTGCCATGGTTACCTCCACTTCCTCCACCTCTGGTGGCCGTCTCCTCGTCCTCGCTGTCTAGCTCTTCACTCTTCCTCTTGCTGTACCGCTCATAAAGAACCATGAGCACGCCCATTACCCACGCTGACACAGTTCCAGCACTAAAAATTACGAAACCGATGGCGATGAAGAACAGGTAGTCCCAGTAACCCAGGCCCTGGTGGCATTCCAATCGCAGTTGCATTCCCACCTCGGCTAGTCGTTGGCCCAGCATGTCTGGAGGTCCCTGGCACACTGTTTGCCCCTCATCTAGACAACACAAAAGCAAAGTAAAGAAAATGAAAAGGGGGGTTTTACAGATAAAAAAGTCAAGAGGTCAAAAGTGTAACTACAGATAAGATGCTTTGAAAGTACAAGCACAGCAACACCATGTACCCAATAGATAAAGGTTATTTTCTTTTGTAAGAGCACAGTAGGTGATGGCATATCATATAAGGATTTTTTGTGAATCATGATTAATAACATCTTATGAGCCTGCAGGCTTGTTAAAACTAGACAACAAGGGCCCTGAGATAAATAACAACAGCATTTACAGATTAAGCATGACACTGCAGCGTTGCAAGTCACATTTTAGATTTGTGAGATTTGTCCAACAACAACACAATTTCTTTTATCGCACTTTATACAATATCCATCTATGATACATATACTGTATACAATCATGACAAATTACTCAACACACACACACTGGGCCTCCAGCAGTGACCCTGACGAGGAAAGAGGTCAGTTAAAATCATCCCCATTTTACAGTCTAAAGCCCAACACAGCATCAGCCTGTCAGCTTAACATATCAGCCTGACAGAGAGATCCACACACACACACTGACTAGCCAAAGCTGAAGTTCATCTGTGATCTTTTCTAAATCCACCAGCAGTAGTTTCTCATTACAAACACCACATCCTTCCCTGTCTTTTCCTTTGCTCGTAATGCCACAGAAGCTAAATGCAGCTGGATAAATTAGATTTTTCTTATCAATCTAGCCTGCTATAAGCAAGGATGTAATAGGTTGTTTCCACACAAGTATTACCAACATGACTCTGCATTACTATCAAAACCATTGCAATGCGAGTATAGGGCAGGACTACCTGTCTGCTCAAACAGTGATAGTTGTGGTGCAGCATAATCTGCAAGAAGGACAAGAGTGAGTGTAAGTATACAGGGGCAGTTATATATCAACTCTGGGTCTGAAAATAGTTCTGTATTCAGCAGAGATTTTATGAGAGTCTTAACAACCATAGCCAAATGTACTTCAAAGCTCTGTGTTCAGTCATTCGGTCATTATGAAAACACAGAACAGTACATTGGGGTGAGCAGAGCACAACCCATTTTGGTTTTGGCTTAGTCATTCAAAAATATTTGAGTTATTTTGTAACACAAGCAACATACGGTACACTTGACTCTAGAACCTACTGTTCTCATACAATTACATCAAATGTGACAAAAATGCAAATGTTACATGCTCCATTCTTCGTACTTGCTAATAAATTTTATTTGAACACAAATTGCAATATAATATATTAAATATTTTGTTATTTCATTATTGCTCTGCGCAGTGTTTGTCGTTTACGCATCTGTGTGTATTAAATAGATACCCCATACATCTAACCATTCTTCTATTATGGATGGATATGGATACATAAGTGAAAATAGAATGCACAATTTTGACGAAGTAATCATAATTTATTTATATTTCCTTTGATAATATAACTGCATTTATCAATTCAATTAATTGACCACATTGATTTCATTTTATTATCATTGTACACATAAAGGCTTAGTTGTAACACTGTGTTAAACTGCGTAAAAGTTTTTAATTCAAGCAAAACGTTGCTAGTTGCTGACATGTTTCAAAAGGATGCTATGTTTTAGGCAACAAGACAGCGATTAAGAAAATTATAAGGATGGTTTTGCTAACTTACACACCTTACTCATCTAACTCAACCCATCATGTTTTAGAGCACATGTTATTCTTTCTTGTAAAAAACGTAATCAAACTGTTTTTAGTAAAAATGTTTCAATAAAAAAAACAAAAAAACGGTGATATGAAACTAAACGCTAAAAGACGGGGCACTGAAGCTCCAACTATTCAATATTAATGAAACACTTGCTTTCACGTTGGAAAAGCATGAAATAAAGCAGGTTTGACCCCAGGTTTACGGACACAGATGTGTGGAAAGTAAGTTCAGGATCACTGATTTGCAGGCTTTGTGCTAAATAAAGGGTATTAGAGGTAGGGGATCTTCTCTCATGTAGTCAAAAATACCAGCCAGACATTATGATGATTAGTGTGTCTCACACCCTGTGAACTGGGCCAGGAACAACCACCTGCCCCAGCAGAGACACTCTGACCTCTGGGCTTGTATTCATCAGCAGGTTGGTCTACTTACACATCTGTGAGATACATTTAGTTTAGAATAAGAAACAACGTGAAACTGTTTGAAGCTTTTAGACTAGCCACATTGCATCTCAAAAAATAAATCCTAATCCGTTCACAGAAGTTATGCCTCTCATTCAATGCCTCCGGACAGCTATTTTAGCCATAGCAAGACCACAGTCCTATCTACATAAAGACAGTTATAAAATCACGATGAAATTGCACATTTCCAATTTATAATTAAACCTGACGTTATTAGAACTTAGCCTTTCCCATGCAAATATCCATGCATTGATTTGAGCATTCATTTAATTCTCCATAAAAGATGTATTTGGCTCCATTTCAGGCACATGCATAAGGGCTGACATGGTTTGCTTTGACAGAATCGGCTGTGGAGACAGAAGTTAATGTTTTTTTTTTATTGTTGTCATTGAAGCACAATATGAATCAGAGTTAAACACTGAAAACACGAGACATTCACAATGACGAACCAAGATAACACAAAGAAAAAATGTGACTGAACAAACAGATGCCCTCCATTCTTTTAACTTGAGATATATTGTACAAAATAGCAGAGCCCAAACCCCATGCCCAATGTATGACCTTATATGACATTCAAGAATAGTGCAGATTCTTTATGTGAGACATCACTTGTCCTCATTATCTTTTATTATTAAATCCCATAACCATAGTTCTCTCATTTATGTCGAATCTCACTTCCCTCCCTCTATGATTCTCTCTCTCGATTTATCCAGCATTCCATGAGGGCATATTAGCTCAAATCACGGTCTCTTGCATCGGTGCTCGTCATCATCCGTGGCACACACACATGCACACACGCACACAGTAAGATTGTGCTCAGAATGCTCATTAAAATCCTCAGAATGTCATTACAGAGATAACTTCATTCAAATTACCCACAAATTGCCATTCCCACTCACTCTAAAAGTATATTAACATTTCTTTCTTCTTTATAGATTTTACCCAATGTTCACTCCTAAAGCAACTTCCAACCAAATTTCAGTAGTATTGCAAGGTTATGGCTGATCTGTCACCTAAGGGCAGGTTCTTGGAGCAAAAATGGACAGGGAAGCAAAATATGCTGCTCCACTGAGCTAGTGCAGTCAACCTGTGTTAAACATGGGCAGAGAGGGGAACAATTTTACTGGAACACCCTGCATGGGTCTTATATCATCCAGATAAACATGTACAGAGAGTGGCGCCCTGCCTGGACTTCACAGCTTCTGTCAGCTGTAATAATTAAAATCTCGGATAGGGGTCGCTCCTGGCAGATTCGCCTCTTTTTAAATAACCTGGATACTTCGAGGGCAAAAAGGGCTGGAAGATGTCTATGAATCGTGTCAGAAGGATTCAAAGACAAACACATGAACCCTAAATTAAACTTTAATTGTTGACTTCTATTGATGTTTTTGTTGAGCTTTTAGATTTAATATAATATTTAACTTTAATATAACTGTTGAGACCATTTTAATTGTTGTTTGATATCTATTTTCTATATCACTTTGCTTACACATGCACTCACTCTCTCATCCTCTGGGTGCTAGAATTGTTAATTGGTATTGGCCATAAAACACACTGTGAGCCTAATAAGATCATTAGTACTTAATTATTAACACTAAAGGGTGTAGAAAAGCAAATAGTTCTATTCAGAGCTGTCACAAACACTGTACTTTCACACACACAAATACACATTTTAACATAATAAATGTCTGCTGTCTCTGTGTGTTCCTAAAGAAAATGGTCCACAGATTGCATGTAGTCCAAGGGAATTGTATCATTACAAACTTTAATTCTTTTTTTAATTCTAATTTATTTTTTGTATAACACAGAAATACCCGCTTTTGTAATAAAGTTCAAAAGAACATCTAATGCCATAAAAAAATGTTTATGATACTTATTATTTAGATTGTTTACCCTGTGATTTTAATTATTGCAGGTCTCTTGAGTCGTGTTTTTGATCTGACGTTTGACAGAGAAAAATTATTTCAATAACCACACATCTGATAGAGCACAGATAAATATAATTAATTTCTACCATGTTCTTTTTCTTCAAACTTTTTACCAAGGGACTTTACAACAAAAAGTGTCAAAGAACTTTGTATGACGGCTGCAGGGAGTACCAACTCCACATGGGATTTCTGAATCCAATTAGTGACTCAGAGGCAATAATGTCATATTGTGCAATGTATTTAAATTGAAAGCATGTGCATGAAATGAGTAATGAACAATGTTATATTTTGTAAATGCCTGCTTCCTAATAAAAATAAATATATTTTGATTAAAACTGTAGCCAAACACTGAAGCACAAAAACATAAATAAAACAGGCATCCACCAAAAGTCAGGGCAATGACTCTACCTTAAATATAGAGGCTACCCTATTAAACAGGGGTAGCTATTCATTTATTTTGTCTGCCAGTCCACCATGGTCATGAGCAGAATATTCTCCTGTAGTATGACAATCAACGTTTTGCAGGAAAACAAATCAATTAAGATTGCCACAAATCGCAAGAGTCATATCAAGAGGTCACAGTAAAAATGTGGTTTGAAGTAAATGTATTTTCCTTTTGTAAAGAACCTGAGGAAAATAAGGTTTTGAAGTATTTGATGAGTTATGTTTGAGGTCATTTGAAATCCTTCATGTCTTACCTGATTCTGATATTTTGGTAAATTAAATTCCATGCATTGGTCAACCTGTAAAAATTAAAGGTTTTCCATACTCATATCATACTCATAGCTCAGATATATGGATGTTTATATACCCACGTGAGGTCTCTTTAAGTTTTTAAACTATATCGTAGATCCCACAGTCAGGTAAGTGCTGCATTCAGAATTGTCGCATTAATAATGTTGCATAGCCTACACCTCATAAATGAATATTTTATACTGTATGGAGTCATTCCTTTTAGGGTATTATTGCTTCTGGCTTGTGCATTTTAATGTACAAAAAATATAATCCCTCAAAAGTGAGTCCTTTTTGTCACTTCCATATTAACATTTTATTTCCCTCATTTTATAAAACAACCTGTACAATCTAATATTTTCTGATGTCTGGACAGGAGGAGAATATAGGAACAGAGAATATAAAACAAATATAGATATTCAATATATTGGAAATAAAAAACCTCCAAGAGTTTTATTTCAAGGTTCCATCCAAACATTTACGCATTTGGCAGATGCTTTTATTCAAAGCGATTTACACTGGATTATTCTATTTGTATCGGAGTATGTGCAGGATCAAACTCCTGACACATGTAATCTCATTGCAGAGAAACATTTAAGATATGATTTATAGTTTCCTTCCTATAAGGATATTCAAACAATCAGTCCTCAAAGACTACACAAACTTTCCCTCATTCAGCATAAACTTTGTAAACCCCCACAGGGGTGTTAATTACTGTGAATTATTCAGCTATTGTGTTTTCAGTGACACTTTCACTGCAGGCTAGTGTCAATACAGCTGAGTCGGCAGTGTAAAGACAGTCCTGTCTCCCTCTATTAAACAATAGCCCATTGCATTAGCTTTGCTTCAGTCACTAAAATATTTACCTTTCTGCACCTTGAGTTGAGGTGGCATTACGGTCAACTGGTGAGTCAGAAAGCCCGTAATTAATGACATAATTTTTATTTTTCTCTTTAATTATATGCTGAAAACTTCAACAATGCAGCAATTACATGTGAATGACTGATAATAATTACTCAGTCACCCAATATTTTCTCAGTCAAGGGTCGTGATAGAATTGTAAAGGCAATCAGAATCTTCTTCTGTAACCAGAAAAACATCTCAACCATACCAACCCTATGCAGCACCATATTTACAAAACACTATTTAAATCCTGACATCTTAGATCATTAACCAACATCTATGCTATAAATCTCATGTGAATAACTCTGAAACCACTGACAAATAAGGTCATGACATCAACTCTTCAAAAGCAATTCTATATACAAGCGAAAGACAAATACAGCAATGAGAAAAAAACTATTAAATTGTCTCCGCCACAAATATGTACCTTAAATGGAAGATTGGATGGAACATTTTTAAAAAAGTAGTGAACTTTGGGTATTAACCCAATGGCATTCAGCAGAGTGGCTGGCTATTTTTAAAGCCTGCCAATTATGTAATTGCATATGTTAATCTTTAAGAGGGTGAAGTAGGAGGTGGGAGACTTTTTGCTGCTTGTTTTGAATCTCAATGAGGACGGACTTTCTGATAAGTGTGCAGTGTGAGCCGGGTTGTGTGTGTGAGGTGTACAAGGATATTACACTCTGTAGTGTAGTTTTTCTCATTTTACAATGACCTTGTAACACAATCTAGATGTATACGTCTGCTGTGTGATCTGGCTTTTTCTCTGCTGTGCACTTTTGGTCTGTGTCACCTAGGCTATCCTTGATTTCTCCAAAACATTTCTTCAGCTTCGATAAATAGGAATGTAAGGATTGATGGGAATATATTTTGAATATAATAAATAAATAGCATATTCATAAACAGCAGGCACTGAGTGACAGTAGATTCTATATATCAGGTCACGATATGTTGCATATTCATTAGGTTCAGTGGATAATTGTTTAAAACTGTGAATTATTGCTAACTTGTTCTCTTTTCGTCTCCACTGGAATTTTGAGCTTTGCATAATTATATTCTAAGCCATTTTATATAGGGGCGGTTTCCCGGACAAGGATTAGGTTAAACCAGGACTAGGCTTTATTTAAATTAAGACATTTAAGTAGTTTTTACAATAATGCCTTACAAAAAACATTACTTATGTGCATTTGAAAACAATGAAACTGATGTATTTTAAGATATGTCAGTCCAAGCTGTTATCAGTTTGGACCGCCTAAACATTTATTTGAGTCTAGGAGGAGCCTAAACTCTGGACGGGAAACCGCCCTTTGTTCATTTACTCAATAGTATGTTAAACTAATGCTACTGCATGCAAGTTTCATCTTGTCATTCTCTTCTAAAAATGTAACTATAATATTGATTCTTGCTGTGCAAATGTCAATACAGTATAATGAGGTACAATATCACAATACTCTGAAATATACACTTGCAATATTCAAAGCAAATAAAGGAAGAGAGAAAAGCCCTTGAGAATTCATACCCACAAATGACATCAGAGGAGACCATGAAGTAGAATATGATCAGTGTCTGTCTGGTGACCTTCGTCTGTGCCTGCATGAGTATGAGCTTTCACATGATCTGTAAAAGTCATTATCAAACACCATCTGTGCCAACTAGCTGAGGAATAAGAGAAAATGTCAGCCGATGATGCACAATGTTTATTCTTATCTCTCAATATTTTTCACAATGTGATTTGATCCCTTTCCTCATGAATATTTAACTCTCACCCTGAGCCCGCCCACTTCTTTGGCACTGTGCCTATGAATGCAGAGCTGCCCCGGCCAGTCTGGATACCCCTCAGCCAATCGGTGCACCAGGAAGAGACAAAGCAAGTAACAGAGGAGGGGTCAAAGGATGTCGAGGCTTTAGGACAGAAAAAGACTGAAACAGGACAAGAGCAATACCATATTGCAGAAAACAACAGAAGCAACGGCTGACAAAAACTGTAAATGTTTCTGTCTTTCTCCTCAGACAAAGCCTACTAGAGAGCATCATTCGTACTGCTGCAGATATGAATCTGATACTCTCTCCACATCTGCTTCCTCAAAAATCTCATACACAACTAAGACAACTGTGTGTGTGTATACAGATATCACAGAACATGCAGTATTTTGTGACTGGTTGGAGGTCATGTGACTTACAGTATCTATTGTCTTTTAGAATAAATCGATACAAACAATTCTCTCTTTCTGATCCGTATAATACAGTATGCTTTCTAAGCCAATGTCTTAACCATTCTTATGTGTCAGATTTTTTTTTAATCTCTTAATTACACAATGACTAACACAGTTGATTCCTTTAGTCTCCAGAGTATACAGTCAGCATGCTGTTGAAGGAAACAATCAAAGCTTGTTATCAGTGCAAATAGCCATGTGGTAAGTGCACTGACATATAGTGCCAGTGCACTTGCGACCCGACCCAAGTTCAATTCCTGTCTCGAGCATTCTGCCGGTCTCTATCCAATATATATTTTAAAAATGAAACAGAACTAGTATGTCACATAATCTGTATGACGTCAGGGCGTCATCTATCTGCACACAGTGATGGGTAAAAAAAAAACTTTTGGTGTGTCAAGGAAGAAGAATACTGCAGATGGTCCTCTTTCCCCCACATGGTTTCTCTCTCTCTCTCTGCTACTCAACACTGTGAAACTGCTGACAGTGACAAGAATCACTTCTCCATCAGCTGATCCAGAGGCAATGTATACACAGAAAAATATATCACAATTATAAGCAATCAAATCACCCTTCTAAAAGTAAGCTAGCAGCCACTTTCTTATCCTGATGAGACCCTTGCTTATAATTTCTGATCCTAATCCAGTGAGGCAGTGAGACATATATAGCGAGCTGTCACGAGCCAATCAACAACAAGAAAACGAGGACACATAGGGACAAACAATGTATCCACGGTACAATTTAATGATGTGCACCGGCCAAAATGAATACAATAATTGGGACCAAATCCTTGTCAAGAGACAGGCTAAGTTATAACTAGAGAACCACCACGAGCATACAGTGATTAGATGTTATGTGATTTACATTTGTTATCATGATAAAGGCAGGTGTAATATTTAGTTTATCCAGACATAAAGATATACATTTGACATATGTAGGATGATGGTCCTAATTTATGCCCAAACTGAGAAGTCGTTTAGTGAGCTGGACTTATTTATCCAGATTTCTTTTTTATCTGCTTTCGCACCGGGTAGTTATGGAAACTCAGAGCAAACCCCTTGGAACAAAGATAGAGAATCTAACCAAGATAGAGAATTCTAACCAAGATAGAGAATCTAAACAAATAAAGTTATAAAGGTAAATTTTTTGAAATTTATACATCACCTGAAAGTTGAATAAATAAGCTTTCAAATGGTTTGTTAGGATAGGACAATTTTTGGCCAAGATACAACTATTTGAAAATCTGGAATCTGAAGGTGCAAAAGGCGTTGTCCTTCAGAGGCAGAGGCTCTAATGAAGATACAGATTGTTTTAACATTCTCTATTGACTTACGGCAGTAATGACGTTGTGGAGAAAAGATGAACCCAAAAGCAGAAATTCTAAGCTTTACATAGATACTTGTTGTGAGGAAGGCGTGACGAGAGCCGTGAGGCGGGGCCGGTGGCGTGAGTGATAGTTGGAATCAGTTGTGCGCACACCAGTCCCGCATATCTCAGGAAATCGGGATCATAAGAGGACAAGTGACGGGACTGCTGACGAGAGAGGACCGGGCCCGGACATGTGTTTATATTCTTGTGGCCGGCAGTCGACCTTGAGGTGGCTGCCAGTCTTTTACTTCCGTGTTATTGTTTTTTTTATCTTTATTAAAGTTTGTTAAATGTTCGCCGGTTCTCCTTCCTTCCTTTTATTGAACCGTGTTAAAATACCAAACTTGAGTGGATAAGGAAAAACAAGTTTTTAGGCGCTTGTATTTTTGTTCGCGATTCAAAAATAAAGTTTTTATATATTTACGGTAGGAAATGTACAAAATATCTTCATGGAACATGATTTTTACTTAATATCCTAAAATGTATGGCATAAAAGAAAAATCTATAATTTTGTCCCATACAGCGTATTGTTGGCTATTGCTAAAACTACACCCGTGCTACTTAAGACTGGTTTTGTTCTCAAGGATTACAAATAAATTCAAGTTAAAAGAGCGAAAAGGAGGGCCAAGACACAAAATCTCTTACAACAACATGCAATGCTACACTTTATGAATTATTTTGTGTTAAATAAATAAACGGAAGATGTGTTCAGTTAGGACAGTTTGTTGCCACAGTTTTTAGAGTGTCAATGTTGTTAATAATTTCATTCTGTATGTTGATGTCTTGTCACAACAGTTTAAAAAACTGTTCTGTGGCATATGTTTGTCCAAATTTAAGTTCCCTAAACCAACCTGATTCCCTAAACCAACCTGATCTCGCGAGAATTCATAACTATTTCATGAGGTGGCTTATTCATATGAATTCGTACGTTGTGAATTATACATATGTACGATAACTAAAAAAGCCATTTAAAGTTACATCCCTTATCCTGCCTCTAAACCCCTAAGTCGTCCGTCAGATTGTGTTGATTATACCCTTTACTCCAAAGGAGCTTATTTTGTCCCCCCAAAAAGCATTCCTAAAATCCCAGTTCCTGCTATGTGAACACACCAATAGGCAGCTATCTGCAATATTTGTAGGACCTATAAGACGTTCCTGGGGTGTGAAAACTTTTTTTTTGTTAAGTTGTGGTGCTTAAAAAAGAAAGTATAAAAACGCACACTAAATCATCCTGATTATAGGACTTACTTATGGACATTTTCTTCGTTTTAGCTAAAACCGTGTCCCGTGGTATTAAAGAAGGTGTCAAACGCAGTTTCTGCCAAGTTCATATTAATCTTGAGTTCCTATACAGTATTATTACATATGTCGTATCTACGAAGAGTGTTTAGTTTGATCACATTTATAAAAGATAGATACAGCTGTACGATTATTTCCGGAAAAACCCGAGCTGTTGGAGACTGGCAGTAGGGGGTTGTAATTCGCCTAAAGTTTCAGATGTGCCTTTTGCCTGAGGCTAAATATTACTGGTTATAATGTTGTAAATTTTCAGAAAAGCCATTCTGAATTGATTATATATTATACTAATTGATTATATATTATGTAATTTTGTCAGCCTCTAATTTGGGAATATGTCTACAAAAAGGTGTTCAATTCAGTGAATTGCTCTTCTGCAACACTGATTAGAATTTTGGGAGCTTGTAAAACATGATTTTCTTTCCTGGCAGACTGAAAAAACCCTCCAGTCAGATCAGATTGAAAATTCCTTAGATTTAGCCAGCTCTTGCTATTTTTGTGTGAAGTGTGAATCAGAGCAGGTCAAGAATAGTCCGTAAGCGGCCTGTGGGTGTGCTGTCTGAGGTTGATACAAAGCTCTTAGTGATCCACTCCCCTACTGTCCACTATGTTACGCAAAGTGCTGAACTATATTAATAGATGGTCCTTATTACTCATATGTAAAAAAGCCATTTGTGAGCAAATTACCACAATTACTCAACTAGGATTATTATAGTATTGCTGTACATTATTCATAGAACACCTGAATGAATTTCATGGTTTAATGGACGGGAGATTCAATCAATTTGTTTTAATAAATATAAAATTGCATAATATCACACAAGCTTGAGTGCTGTTTAACATCGGTACAACTGTGATTCAGCAGTTTTATAAACAATTCTAAAAATAAGAAACAATTATGAAGTAACTTATGAGGGTCACTTAGCAAACTTACCTTGGGCCCCAGGCTCGCCTTTAAATTAGACCCTATTAGCAGAAGCATCTGGCGTCGCCACATGCCTCTGCATCCACTCAGTATGCATCACCCAAACTCCCATACGCTGCATTTACTATGCCAGAGGACTCTCACATCTGATCATCCAAACACATGCATCTGTGTGTCAACACTTCAGCACACCATGCAAGGAAACATGCCTCAAAGTAGCGGCCTTCATTTTTTTTCATTTTGAAGTGAAACTTGATTTGAACTCAGTAGGGGCTTTCAGATTTCAGCCAAGAGAAAGTGGGTGAGGGAAACTGGGTTCCTCAGCAAAAGACGACTCATTGGAACCGATGACTACACAAACTTGACAAAATCAAACAACAATACAACAGAGGTGGCCCCAGTGGAGGGATTTTTTACTGTGAGAGTTAATGAAACTGGTGGCTCACAAAGCCCAGGACCAACTACACAGAAGAGAGATAAAAGCAGAAACACACACACACAGATAACTTTCCAGCTATTTCATGAGAACCGCTCATAGAAGCAAGGGTTTTCATAATGAGAACAACTATTCAAACGAAACTTCTATACTCTTTGGATTTAAACATCCAATAGTGAAATTTGCCAAATAAAAGAAACATATAAGGGGCAGGGGCATTCAGAAATGTGCACACATAACTCTGCAGAATGCGCTCCAATCTGAACACAGATTTCATGGGGACTGATTAATGAATAAAAACAAAATCTTTAGAACCCCATGTACTCAAAAGTGTATGGTGTTAAGTGCATATCTGTTTTAAGACCATCAATATTCTTCTAAATGTTGATTAAAGAAACTTTTGGTACAGATACGTACGTTGCCACTATAGGCAAAATGATTTTTCGGCACTGTGATATAAAACTAAAGGCAAGTGTATGCCGTGTCGGAATAATAAATAATAAATTGGTTGTCTGTGTGTGATGGCAACTTATTTTTTCTTAAATTGGTGTTTGGGTCAGTGGGACCTATTTTCAAGGTTTACTTAAGAAAAGTATGCTATTTATGTCAAAAATTACATTTAAAATACATTTTACAATAAATTTGTATCTGGCTCCACTAGACTGGTTTGGCTGTGAGCGATTGGCTGTGAAACAAAAACATGAACGTCAAAGGTTTAATGTCATACATCAGGTTAACAAAGGTTAAAAAAGATTGAAAAAAGAACATCAGAACTGCTGAGAATGTCTTTGAAAAAACATAACCAACCAACTATTATAACCATAATAGAGTTATAGCAAGCATTATTATATCATTGATTTTGCATGTTTTCTTTCTAATGAAGCATGCTCGCTGAATTTAGTTAAATACAACATAATGAACATACATTGGTTTAAACAAAAGCAGAATTAGAAGACCTGTTCTCAAAATATTTCTGGGTGAGAAAGAAAAAGAGAAAATATAATGACTCACAGATGCTAAAGTGGTGTGAATCACACAGCGGTGATCACTCAATCTACACACTCTTAAAAGCCTGTATATACAATAAACACACTCAACAGTATTGTTTCACAGTGCATTCTTTTCTACATTTTTAGTTACTGAAATAGATTATAGTGCATTAACATTTTCGCCTGAAGCTTGCGATATTTGAAGATCATGAGATTAGCATCAGTGCTCTTGTAAAATGGTGCAGTCGGAGCGCTCTGACAGGATTATATAATGGGACAAGAATTCTCATATCCACTTTAAAAAAAGACATAATTAGCCATCTGCTCTCAGTGGACGCACCAACACCAAAACGTCAGAGAGTTTAATCACGGGAGAGACAATGACAGACAGTGAGTCCTTTAATAGACTGGGGGAAATGAGCTTTTTGCATTCTTAGGGTTTTGCTCTCTGATAATTGTTGAAAGGCCAGGGCTTATGTTCAATCTGAATGTCTGGAAAAGCTCTATTTTTGCTATTAACTTGAGGGACATTGACTTATTTCTGGAATGGGGATTGGGCAGCTTTTGTATTATTATTCTTTCTTTACTTTCCACAATAGCTTAATTATCTTATAACAGCTGATAAGGCACCGCAAACCATATTGCTCTTTACAATATTATTGGCACAAATTGGACCCTATATCTGTGGCTCCATTTAGAGTAATGGCATTCGTTTTGGAAGATCAAATCAACTAAATACTGCCCTAAAATATTTTGTGTTTGAATTTATTAAAAGTGTGTGTGACAACAATAATCATTCAGCTAAAACAAGGCTTTAAATTTAGCAGGTTATGTGTGGCAAAAAGCAAAACATTTGAAGTTCTGTTACAGCTGCTTGACTAAAATAACTACTAGCATTCCACTTGAAATGTCATGATTGTGACCAGACTAAAATTTAAGCAGGGCTAAACAAGGCTAGAACCCCACTTTAAGTGGTGATTTTATTCTGGTCCCAAAGAAAACAATAAAAAAAGTTTTTGTTATGGAGTATTGATGGAGCAATGGAAAGTGTGTCAAAATAAATAAATGATGTTGAAGTTAATATAAAGGCAATGGGGTAAATATTTTTAAATAATTGAGCAAACTGCCACCTTGGAATTTACTTCATGAACACTTAGATGTTCTCACCACTGTGCAATAAAAATATGTGCAATACCATTTTCATTTATAACCTTAACCCTGTCTATTTTTGCTTATTTAGTATATGTATACACGATGTAAACATTCTTGGCAATAAAGCTCTTTATGATTCTGATTAAGTTCTACCTGCATTCAGAGTAATTTTAAGATATTTTTCTTCAAAGATTTTTGCACTCCATTTGACTTTGATAAAACCTTTTTGTTTTATAAAATAGTTTCAAAATAATGTAAAAGAAAACACCACAGAATATAAATAAGTTGTCACAGAGTAACTCAAATTTGACACAAATGTCATATAGAACCTTATATTTCCAAGGTGACAAAATGTCAATTTATTTGATATTAGTAACATTTAAGTGCAACCACTTCAGCACATGTAAAAATGTTTACATACTATTTCCTCATGTACAGTTAAACTATTAGAACGTGTATCATGCTTTTTATGGTCTCCTCTAAGCTGTGTACGATCATAATCTTATAATCAATATTTGTCCAATTATGATTGAAGGTGTCATTGAAGATGTGGGTTCACCTTGCAGATTTTTGGTAAGAACGGGTTGCTTTATGCAGCCTCTTCAAATAGAGGATCAATTATTTTACTTTTAGACATACATTTGCTAAAAACGTATTTGTTGTGTGTTATTGTGAAAAAAAACCACAAACAAAACTTTTATCTTTCAATACTTGTGATAATTTCAGGTATTCTTAATGGCTGTACTTGAAAAATATTACTTGTTCAATGTTACATCAAATTACATTACAATCGATTTTACACAACAATTAGATTACACAAAATAAGTTTAGAACAGTGCTGCATTGTCTTTTGTTTTTGTCTCATTTTTTTCAAACACTTTGACTCTATATCTTTTATGAGGTGTGGGGCATTGTACTCAAGCAAGGGGAGAAGGAGTTCTCTCTGCATCCTATCTGAGCTCCTCGCCCTCTGTTCCATGCCCTCTGTACCACTTCATATCAAATTAACGGACTGAATAACTCACTAAAGCAAAATGGGGTGATGATCCTGATTAAGACCTTCTCACTGTTGAAGTCTAATGGTGGAGATAATTAGCTGGCCTTACTTTCTCTTCCAGTCTCTCCATCACTCTCAGGTTATTTCTAAGCAGCGGCTAAACAATGACTCAAATGACATCAGACCCCATGAAAAAAGTAAAAATGAAAATTTAAGAAGTAAAAAGCTATTTCAGAGGTTTATGCTTGTAGTCTAATAGTTGGTTTGAATCCTCCAATTTACAGGATTATCAAAGTGATGATCCATCACCACTGTACCAGGTTAATCCACACTATTAACATTAGATGTAATGTAAGAGATTTACAGGTTAAAAACATCAATCAATTACTGACCAATTAAGCACAAATCTGAAGGACATGAATGAGCCCCAGGAACTACCCGTGATGCACGATCGTCTCTGTAATAAGTTTAATAATTAAACGTATTGGTAAACATAATAAGCAAAATAATAAAAAAAAACGAATTTGTGATGCACGAAGGAAAACAACGAAGCAAATTCTCACCTTGGAACTTGAACCCCTCTATCTGAATCCAAAGACACAAGTCTTCAGTGTCGCAGTCGCATCTCCAAGGGTTTCCACTCAGACCCATAGAGCGCAGCGCCGGTAGGGCGATCAGCGAGCTAATGTTGAGCGTCGTCAGATTGTTACGGCTCACGTCCAGCACCTGCAGCGCCGCGTTCTCCGCGAACGCGTCCGGGTGGATCTCCGACAGCCATGGGTTATCCGTCATCCTGAGCATGACCAGACTGGCCAGTGGGCCAAACGTCCGGTCCTCGATCTGCGTCAGGGTGTTGAAAGACAGATCCAAGTAAGCGAGCTTGCGCAAGTTCCCAAAAGTGGACTCTGTGATATCCGTCAGCGAGTTGTTACTGCAGTCCAGGTACACCAGATCCGACAGGTAGTTAAGCTGCAGCGCCGGCAGGTCGCCAATCCGGTTGTTGGAGATAATGAGCTGCCGGGTGGCCAACGGAAGGTCCACTGGAAAGTCTGTTAACTGTTGCCCGGCACACTGGACCACCAACTGGTCGTCGCACACGCAGCGGTCCGGGCAGCCGGCGGTCAGTGCCGGTGACGGTGCTACACCCATGACGAATATGAAGAGGAACACCAACCTCAATGACTGCGCGCTTGGCTCGGGCACAACACGCATGATACCACCACCGGCTTCATCAACTGAGCGTGACCTCGCGCATTCTTCATTGATCTGCGTGATCCGGTACGCTCGTTATTGCTGATCAGGTTTAGAAATGTTACGGAGCCGACGCTGTTATTGCGAGTCTCCTAAACAGCGAAGGTGATGGCAAAGAGCTTTTGCATACATTTCTGTAATCACCTGCTCGGTCGTTGTCCGTCTTCTTTGTAATGTTATTTCCTTGTACTGAAAATCGCAGCTTACTTTTTTCTCAGTTTAGGGCGCGAAACTAAAACATCTTTGAAAGTACTTGACTCGTATGTCTATAAGTTTGATTCCATGCCTTGATGCTGTTATGTTTCGATACCCAGTCTTAAGGCGCACTACCACTGTACCATCTTGCTATTCTTCTCGATTGTGGCTTGTCTCTGATGTGTTGCGCAGCTTCTCTATGCAGCTGTGTGTGCGTGTGTGTAGGAGAGAGAGAGAGAGAGAGAGAGAGAGAGAGAGAGATAATAAAGAGAGATAAGAGAGAGAGAGAGAGAGAGAGAGAGAGAGAGAGAGAGAGAGAGAGAGAGAGAGAGAGAGAGAGAGAGAGAGATAATAAAGAGAGATAAAGAGAGAGACTGTCGAGTCTGGCACACTTTCCCGTTCACAAGAAAAAATCCTTCTCACGTTAAAGTGTTTGCTGTGGTAAACCCCAATATAGTATATTATAGTACACTAAGCATTACATAGGCCTAATTTATTAAAGCATGGTTTAAAAACAAAAATATTCCTTCAATAATGAACTGTACTTCAATATGATATATATATATATATATATATATATATATGTGACCCTGGACAACAAAACCAGTCTTATGGGTAAATTTTTCGAAATTGAGATTTTTACATAATATGAGAGCTGAATAAATGAGATTTCTATTGACGTATGAGTTGTGAGAAAAGGACAATATCTGGCTTAGATACAGCCGCTTAAAACTGCAAAAAATCCAAATATTGAGAAAATTGCCTTTAAAGTTGTTAATCAGGGGCACAGTGGCAGGCCATCCACTCACAAAAATACAGTTTTTATATATTTAAGGTAGGAAATTTGCTAAATATCTTCAAGGAACATTATCTTTCCTCTATATCCTAATGATTTTTGGCATAAAATAAAAATCAATAATTTTGACCCATAAAATGTATTTTTGTCTTTTACTAAAAATGTTCCCGTGCTACTTAAGACTGGTTTTGTGTTCCAGGGTCACATATATGGAATAGAAAATTACTTATATGACTACAAATTCTTAGGCCCCTTTAGTAAATTATTCTGTGAGTATTCTGTATAGTATATACTGTACAAATTGGACAGTCGTATACACTTTAAACAATGGTGCAAAGATTTTTTTGACATTAGTACTCGCGATCAGCTGAAGCCGATCTTACACACACACACAATTACACACACAATCCAGCTCAAGTGTCTTAAAATCAGACATTTTCTCAGTTTCCAAAACACAAGTGTACCGTGATGTGTACCAGTGGCAGCAGACAGTGAAGGGACAGTGTGTACAGTGGCCGACTTTTCTGTCTGTGTGGTGAGACAAAGAGAGAGCAAGAGAGAGAGTGCTGTGTTTGAGCTGAGGCAGGTGCACAAGGAAACATGATATCTACGTTCTGCAACATGGAGCGTGTTCTATTATTGCTGTTGGGGAATCTCTGTATCCTTCTGTATAAACAAAGAGGGCAAACCATTGCTAAGGGAAACTAATCTTATCGGCTGAGGATCTCTGTCTGTTCCTTGCTGGCCTTTACGCCAACAAGCCTACATGTGAAGATCTTAATCATAACAGTGATTCTTTTGATTGTGTAACTTTTATTGTGGTGGAGTCACTTGCCTTTAGCAGTTTAACCCTCCCACGGGTAAGCCCACTCACGAACTAGAGTTATAGTAGTCTATGTGACCGGGGCACACTATACTATAATAAGTGATATATTATGATATCGAGACCCATGTGCAAAAAAAAACCATTCTATTTAAAGTGTTTAAAGATAGTGTATTATCTTTGTGGTGGAAAACACAATGGCTATGGTATACTTGCACCATATCAACATGGAAACTGACACAAAAAAGCTGGGTTTTTGTCTAGTTTTTTCCTTCTCACCTGAGACTTTATCTGCCATCTGCAAACTGACTCTCTGGAGGCGGTCCAGGAATAAGAAAGCCCTAAGTGAGTGAAACAGGTATAAGAGGATAAAGATCCTGACGGCATTCGTATATAAGGTGGTTGTTTGGATGCTTAGTGGTGTCCTGTTAGGCGCATAGGCATTTTGGGGTAAGTGCCATTGTAAACTGAACATTTCAGCTCATTAGTGTAACTTTCCTCCCTGGATAGTATCCAGCGTGTCAGTTTGCAGACGGCGGAGTGTCAGGTGAAGTTTAGGAGGGAACATTGTTACTATTTAATGGCTGGCTCATCTATCAGAGGCCTTGATGATGCACGATCAGGCACACCCTGCAGAGAAGGAACTCAAAGGGAAATTATTGGTTTGCTTTTCATAACTCAAAGCAAGGTTGGAGAGGGGGGTCCGTAGGTGCATTTCAAAAGATTTTACATGAAACAATAAACTGATTAACCATTTTTGGTTAACCAAAGAAAACGCGAGTAATTTACAGTATGTGATGCTATTATATGTGTTACATGTGATTGGTGTAATATTTGCATGTTATAATGTTCCTGTTTTCTATAATATATTTTTTCTTTACTACTTAACAGTTTTTTTCTTATGGAATCCCTTCAACTCCCCAATTCATCTCGTGATCCAATTTATTTAACTTTATCTAATTCAGGAGCCAGGGAAACAAGCTCAGAATTTTCAGTTTACCATGAAATTGTAAAAAAGGGGAAAGGGCATTTTCTTTCTACTCGGCAAGAAATGTGGAAAAACTCTGCTCTAGAGGAGACACAAAAGATTAATATTTATTTATTGAGGAACAATCTGAGAAGATAAAAATATATAATTTGGGATATTCTTTATGAGGTGGTTCTTTTAAATGAAGTTATTAATTAAAAACGTGGAAATGGACATTTATGCAGCGCAGTCAGCAACTGAAAAAGCGTGTGTGAAAATCAGTTCCATGAGTTTGTCTATACTTGTATAGAGTGGAAGAAGCATGGAGTAGATTCTATTGAAAGGAGAGATGGGGATGTGTGTAGTGGGATCTGCAGATCTTGTAGCACCGGAGAAGGTACATGAGAGAGACGTTATGTTATGTTGTTAATGTAATAATGTTTATCTCCTTGCTGTCTGCTCACTATAATGAACGGGGTTGCCAGATCTGCGTAACAACACTAGCCCAATGACCCCATCCCAAATACCAAAATGCAAACAACCCGCATCAACAGTTTAAAAGCATGCAAATGCCTATTGGAAAATCTTAGACCTGGTGGTGCCACTAGAATAAAGATTTATAAGGGGGTATGGTATAAATTGTCAGCTATCAATAAGTGGACCTAAGGCAATTGTACGCTGCCTCACGTTCCCCATTGCTACTCTCTCTGTATTTAAAGACCAGAAATGTAGTGAATAGTATGAACATTTTCAGTACCATTTAGTGTATTTTAAATTGAATGACATTCTTTTTTTATTAGACCTGTTTTACATTTACTAAACAGGTTTTATTGTTTATTTGTCAGAAAGCTGATATTTGGTGTAGAATAGATGGTAAGAAAAATTATTTTGCATATTCAAGCAAAGCCCAAACTATCTTCTTCAATAACGTTCTTTCAGTAAAATAATGGCCAGCCTCTGGACTGTTCAGGAAATAAATAGCAGCACCAATGTTCTCCATAACTTTTTGACGGAGAGGATCACACATATAACACAGATTCAGAGGTCATAACCAAGAGACATGACACAGGGCTTGGTTAGGTGACAAATGAAAACTTTTTAGTATAATCTAGTTATGTTACTTTTGTCAGGTATGAGGCAGAAGAACCCAGATGCAGGCGCTGGTTTGACGGGTTTTAACAAAGATAAGATTTATTAAACACAAAACAAAACCCACGAGGGGGAAAACATAATCCAATGAACTAAAATTTGACAAGGAACAATAACACTGACTAGACTGACTAAGAAAACAACAAGACAAGGCTACAAGACTAAATTGACTGAGACACAGGAACAAGGTAGAAGCAAATGAGCACACATACAAACAGTCTAATACTGGGTACTGGGTACTGGGTACTGGGTACTGGGTACTGGGTACTGGGTACTGGGTACTGGGTACTGGGTACTGGGTACTGGGTACTGGGTACTGGGTACTGGGTACTGGGTACTGGGTACAAGAGACAATCCACGAGAACAGGACAATGAACACGAGGGTGTTTTAAAGGGGAACAACACAGGATAATTAATAGGGAGCAGGTGTGGGTAATGAAACACTAATGGGAAGCTAACGAGACGAAAAGGGCGGGAAACACAGACGCATACATGAGAAAGCCAAGAAAGTCAATATATAAACAAAGCCATGTCTTTCTCAAACAAAACCCTAAGTCTATGCCATGACTCCGCTGCAAGACAAGAATAAACATGACATGATAGCGGAATCATGACAACTTTTAAAAGTGTACCTAATTTAAGTCATTATGATAAAAAGTTGGGTAGTATCAACTAAAAAGTTCATACTATTTAGTTTAGTATTGTTTCTTGTAAAAGTGTTGCTAATTTAAGAAATAACAATGATATTTAAAAATAAGCACAATATGAATTTAAATCTTTCATAATGTTTTAAATCATTAATTTGTTGTAAAAAAATTCAAACATTCCCAATGCTTTAAGGCTATCGTGTCTACTGTGACTACTAGATCTCACTAGATGAATAAAATCTTAGATTTGGAAAACAAACATTTTGGACCAATGTTGAGATATCCACATTGCAAACGGTTGTATTATTATCAAACATTTTTTTCCCAGATTATTCAGACTATTTCAATGGAAATAAAACCATACAACACTGTCAACACAAAAGCCTCCACTGAAGTTTTTCTTCCAACCTTGTACACTGGCCTGGTAGTGTGGGTGCTCATCAGATACCGTCACAAGTCAAATATGACATACGTGTGCCTCTTAAACCTTGCCATATCTGACTTGCTCTTTGTTGTGTCACTCCCGTTTAGGGCCCATGCTGCCATGGCTGAGTGGATCTTTGGTAAATTCAAGTGTCATGATGGGTCTTTACATGCTAGGTCTCTATGGCAGTATCTTCTTTATGGTCCTTATGACATTTTATCACTATGTCATTTGCTTCCCTCAGACTGACCATGTTGAGCATGTTTCTTCCTCTGATCATTATGGCCTATTGTGACGCACAGGTCATCCACACTCTGTAAGTAATTAGACTCATTCTGGCCGTGGTGGCTGTGTATTTCCTCTTTTGGACACCGCACAACATTGCAATATTCATGTGGTTCCTGCAGAAAAATGGCTATTTGCAGTCTTGTGATGGGGGAAATGGTTTGAGCCTGGCCATGCAACGGGTGGAGACTATTGCCTTCAGCCACAATTGCCTCATCCTGTTTCTAAGGCTTTGTTGGAGAAAGGTTTAGAAGTGAAGTAAAAAAGATGGTAATGAACCTGATGCTTCAGACAACGTGCTTTCTCGCAAGTTATCTGAATGCAGAAGCAAGGTCTGATAAAGACCTACTAAATAGTATGTTGTGCACTGCTAGTGTATTTTGAAGAGTTATTCTTATTTTGAGCAATTCCTGTTTACTTAACATATAATACTGTATACGTTTATCTAGAAAAACAATTTGAGTATGGTTTGTTTTGTTTTGCTTCTTTAGCATTAAGGATGTGAAGGGTACAGGTTGTCAAGATAATGCAGAAGTTGAGCAATAAGGCTGGTGCTAAATGTGCAAAATTGTCAAAATTGAGTATTTCTCATATTTCAGATTTGCTAATCAGATAATATTTTTTTTAATTAATTACTTATTTTTAGATCAAATGCATTAAGATTGTGAAGCATTAGGACTTCTTTAACATTTAAAACATAGCCTACTGATAACAATTTTTTTTAATGTTCTTTGTATATTTTGAATGCAATGTAATACCATAAAATATTGTGATAAGATTGTGGAAATTGAAAATTCTTTCATCACTTACCCCCATGTCATTCCAAACCTGAGCGACTTTCTTTGGAACGCCACAGAAATTTTGAACAACACTGGCCCCTGACTTCCAGTTTTTCACAGCATTAAATTATTTGTTTTTATTCAACAGAATATCAATACTCAAATATTTACAGTACAGTGCAGGACACTGTGAAAAGTTGACAGCAGTGCTCTTGGTTGTATAGGCTATGTAAGGATTGTATATTTATGGATTATAGTCTTTCAGGCTGCAACATTATTTTATGCTTTTTTAGTTACTAGAATGTTACATACAAACACATTCTATATCATGAAACATTACATCTAAAATCTTGAAGTTGTTTTTTATTAAACTTGGAAAAAGTAGCCCAAACGTAACTTTAAGGTATTACAAACAATCAGAAAAGAATGAATAGTTGGTTATGATGTCAGCTACCTATTGTGTAAATTATTTATTTGTGGGTACAAGACACAGTACTGATACTTATTAGGCCATGAAGTGGGTGTTGTGTGCATCATTCCCGGAACCATCTAACTTGAAGCATTTAAGCCTGCATTAACAACTGCTTACGCCTCTCAGTATATTCTATTAATAGATATTTCAACTACTTCTCCTGTTTTTAAAGTTTAAAAGCTTCCTACATTTTTCAGAATACTCTCTACTTTATTGTGTTTCTGGGTGTAGCGTACTCCTAAAAGCGAATGTTACCTAGAGTGGCAGTATTGTGGTCGTGTTTAGTTGGGTCTAAGTTACTTAATTAATATAATCAATAAATTCATACCGTGGCATTTAATTTCGAAAACAACCATACCTGTACCATACGTCTGTTTCGTGCTGTATCTCACACTAAGTGGGGAAGACTTCTCACCCGACCTACGTGGAACACTACAGGGGTGCTTCTCAATATCCCTCCTCGTCTCCTCGCTCCTCTATCCTCCATCCTATGACCCGGAAACCGATCGAGCTCAGCCATATTGAAGGACATCTCAATTCTCTAATTGCACCGGGAGGAGTCGAGGATCGAGGAGGCTTCCAGAGGAGTCATGAGCGAGGATACACAGGTGTATCCTATGCGGAAGTTTTTTGTTGCCTAAACGTGACGCACATATAAATTCTCCTCCCACTTCACATCTGCTCCAAGTGTTAACCATGGTAGAACATTCAAACACACATAAATGTGAGTATTAAGCATACAATTTTTGTAAATGGGTGTTCTTTTTTTGACAGTGCCTTTAATTTCGATGTATAAAGTTTTCTTTTCAGCACAGTTTTAATTATTTTATTATAATCATTATTGTTTACATGTACAAAACACAATATAAGTGAAATCACAACAACAATAATTCATTAATAATAACTGGTAAAAAAATAAGAACAAATGTGGTATTTTGTGGAGGTTGAAACGGTTACAATATAAATAATTATATCTTATGTTCAAGAATCCCGACGTTCAAGCTAAATCCAGCGGTGTAGAGTCATCATTAGTGGACGACGCTTTGAAGTGACGCTAAAGAGCGAGGATATATCATTTCACTTGCTTCGATTCCTCCGTCCTTGCGTCTTTTCCTTGCTTCCTTCTCTCGCATCCTGAAGAGGTGGAGCTAAGACACGAGGAAAGGAAGCGAGGAAAGGAAACGAGGACGCACAAATAAGAAATGAGAAGCACCCTGTGTATCCTCGCTCATGACTCCTCTGGAAGCCTCCTCGATCCTCGACTCCTCCCGGTGCAATTAGAGAATTGAGATGTCCTTCAATATGGCTGAGCTCGATCGGTTTCCGGGTCATAGAATGGAGGATAGAGGAGCGAGGAGACGAGGAGGGATATTGAGAAGCACCCAAAGCCGAACCTTGTTACCCACAAGGCAATACGGTATCTCTTCACGGTTCTCATTCAGTCTTCAAATATGCATCTATTATGTTCAGTAGATTAATATATTACATTATGTAGCTGTGTTATTAAAGCCCTGCTTAATGTAAAATGTCCGCTAGCAAGACATGAAGTTGTTACCGTTGTTAGGAAGTGTGTTGTCGTTGGTTTGGTACCTTCCAGTTGTAATGATTTTCATCTCATCGTTAAAAAAACATTATGAGGATAAATTGCTATATGAATTTCTCGTTGGAGTTAGACTACTCCAGATTGTTCAAATTTAGAAGATATTAACTTGTATGTTTGGCATGGATTACATGGTCAATACTAATAATGTTCCTATAGTTGAACAAAGTATCAACATAAAATCGAATGGGAATCTGCAATCATTCAATTCAATTAGTAACAGTAGTCACAGAGTAATATTATCTCTTTATTTTCTATGTACAGTATACCTCTAATTTGTGATTCCTCAATCATTTTTAATTTACTTTGCTTTTTTGTAATTGTCTTGATGTTTTATATTTTACAGAATATATATATATATATATATATATATATGAAGAGCATGGTTCCAAAATGAGGTAACTCCACTAAAAAAAGTCATCTTTTTATTGTGCATTCCAATTAATATCAATCAAACTACAGTTGGTTTGTTTTTTTAAAACGGAGTTATCTCATTTTGGAACCTAACTCTTCATATATATATTTCATAATACTGTTAATAAACTATATTCAGGAGTTATGGTGTCGTCCTCGCACCAAGCTGAGTGGTTAAAGGAATCCACACGGAGGCCAGTGTTGCCTGCAGGCTGTAGTAGAGAGCACAGGATTCAAAGCCCCCTGCTGGCCAATGTGGGAGTTGGTGATGTTCTAATATGCTCTTGAATAGAAGCTCAAGCTTTTGTCTTCAACACCTCTGGTTCTTGGATTTGTTCTTTGTTTTAGAGTCCTTTCTCAGCCATGCTAATTGATTTTAAGCACCAAGTTTTTTTATTTTTCTGTGTATCTTGGCTCTCTTTCTACTTATGATCTGCAGCTGTCAATTTTCTGTTCTTTTTTCCCACTTTTGTAGTTTTTTATTTTTCAGAGACTGCTTGTTAATGTCATAACTATCCATTATGGTTTCAAAACGCTTTTCATTGATACAAGTCAAACTTTATTTGTAGCTAAACTTTTTATTTGTTTTATTATTGTTGGCCAGAAATGTGTTGCTCTATTTGATCTTGTCCAGCTGTTTTAGAGATATAAGTCTTACCCCATTCATGTAGATAGGACCTTGTCATAATAAATACATTTTAGCAAGCAGCCTGTAACAATGTATATATTATTGTAAGTCTATAGGCAGTGCCCTCTTTTGGAGAGCTCTTATTTTGCAATACCTGCTGCATTTGATGCCTTTATCTACGGTTGTGGGTGTGTATGTTTTTGTGTTCCCTGTGCACGTTACATCATATCACCTTGCTCTTTCCTGTATCAAATGTTGCATACTAGCCTGGGATACATGCATACATTCATGTGTGTTAGTGTGTATATGTAACAGTCTGACCACAAGGCCTTTTTGCCCATATCGTGTTGGTAGATCAGTCTGATGTCTGACACTCCCTTTCTCATTTCAAGACAACTTCTTAGATCCAGGAACAATTTCTTTGCCATTTAAGCTTGTCTGACCACAATGAATATTCTGTGCCTCAGTAAGTTATATTAAAAGAAATTATTTGAATATACTTAATATAATATAATAATAATAGTTCCCAGCATGCATTGTATCTGACTGCATTAGGAGATACATTTTTCAGATTAACTGTCATTTTAAGTGTTTTCAGTAAAAAGAAAGACTTGTTCGTGTTTTTTGTTGAGATTTAGGAGAGTTTTAGTATTATTTTTAAGTTTTAAGCCATGCTTGTGCCTATTCTGAGGGAGGCACAATAATAAAACTGTATTAATTTGTTTCATTTCCACCAGCCTCTTCTTGAACAACCATGTTGAAAATATAACATGCTTTAATATGAAAGTAAGTGATCAGTGAAGTTTGAATTAGAACCTTGTTGTTAATCTGTATCATTATTTTGTTTCCTAAAAGAAACATTTACTTGGGGCCCTTTTCAATAAGGAGGTTCAACCAATACTGAGTTAAAATGTGAACTCTGAGTTGTTTAAAACCAAGCTGCGAAACTTTGTGTTTTGGGTTTCAGAACAGCGTATTTGAGTTAGTTCTATCAACACTGTGTAGACATGCACCACAACTATGACAAGCCATGATCAATGGAGCTCGGAAATTACGATTCACCATGGCAACGGCACCAAAAAAAGCAACATGGCGGCAGAAAGCGCTTGAGAGTGAGGCACACTTTCCGCTCTGCATACAGTTGAGTGAGCCTTGTGAGACATCATTGTGTATGGGACACTTGTTAGTGTGTCAGATTCTTAAGTTAAATTCAGTGTAATCATCAGTTCGAACCCTGCTTGCAGCAGTTTTGGGTAGGAATGGCTGCACGTCTAAATTAATTGTTTGTTACCTTTATCAATGCATTTGTCTGTATTTTTTTTATTCATGCACTTTATTTGCATACTTTATAAAGTCATTTCTTATCCTCCATAGAAAACTAACAATTGTGAGAACAATCCCCTGGTTGGGACTGGTTTCTCCTGAGTTTTTTTTTTCTTGATTGGAGTAACGGGTTCCTCTCAACCGTTTGCATACTATTTTGCACTATTTGCCTGGCTGGGGGGGCTGCTTTAGAATTCAGAAGTTTTACATAATTAATATTGCATATAGAAATGTATAGTCTGTTTAATATTTGACCTGTGTTTCTCTCTCCTTTATCTCAAATGTATGCTTTCACTGTGAGTGCGTGTCCACGTGTGTCAGTGTGTTGATGTGTGTAAATATGTGTGCGTATTGTGTGTGTGAAGCGTTTGTATGTGGGTATCTCTGTCTTCTGTGTTTTCAGCTTTTTCTATTTTTTACAGGTATATAACTTTAGTTGTTTTGCTTATAGTCAATATGTCTCATGTACAGCAGCTTTGTAACACTGGAAATTGTAAAAAGCGTTATATAAATAAAGTTGAGTTGAAAATGTAATGGAAAGAATCTGCTCTGATGTAATACAGGGCCACGATGGCTGATATTATTGATGTAAGGGTGGATGAGATATATTTTGATATGTCTTATTCACTGTAAAGAAAAATGATTTAATAAAAATGCACAGGGAAATGACAAAATTCCACTTGGGTCCTAAATTCCTCTCCTGAAATCAGAGAACATCCATATGAATTAATGCAGCCTCTTTACATACAGGATCCTCTATAAAAGCACATATGACATTTTAGTCACTGAGATGGTCTCTGTGTGATCAAAATGTGTGCCATGAATGACTGATGAATGAATGAGGGACAAAACTTGAGCAATAAATAGGGGGAGGAGATCGAGAGAAACTCTGGGTCTACCAAAGAAAACCTGCTCCCGACCAGGTTTGGTTCACTCCAGAGAGTAAGTTACTATGGTAACTGATTCTGAGTAACAGTTACATCTCTTTTAGAAACGGGCTTGACTTAGCCCACTCTCTCTTATTTGACATACTCTGAAATGGAAAACCCAGAGTTTCTCTCATTTCAGGGTTGATTTACACAGAGTTTTCACTAAACCTCCTTTCTGAAACAGGCCCCAGGTATTTCAACAAAAACTAAATGTATTTAATAAGTAGAATTTACTTGATTCGGGTTAGTAAGTTGTATTTGATTTATAGCAGCAAATTTTACTTTTATAAAGTGAATTCTAGAAGTTATTTTTTTTCAGTGCAGTCTGTCACACTGCAATGGCCTTCCAGGCCATTAAAACCACAAGGTCAGTGATCAACATGTGAGCCAAGTCCGATCTTGTTGTTGGGTGGCAGGTAGTGAAGCCATCGGGATGGGTATATAGATACCTCTTTAGACCTCTTATTCCACTAAGTATTGATGTCTTCTTAGAAGAAACAAGAGAGGCAGGAATCAGTCTACTTCAGATGAAATTTAGGACACTGTCGTACAGTTCTTGGTAGCAAGCCATTATCTTTAATCTCATATGAACCTGTCCAGCATATCTCGGGTACACTATTCAGAGCGAACTGGTCTCGTTTCTCACTCATCTTTTCTATTTTCTTATTTCTTGTCTATTTCTACCTTTTTTTCAACCGACCGGTTTTGTGGTTTATTATGGAGCCATATAGCTTGACCAAGAACATTTTGGAACCTTTTTGTAAATGTCTATACATCAAAAATAAATTATTGTGGAATAATTGCTATATTATACAACATGTATAGCTAAATAAATATCCAAATTAAGAAACCTGCAAAAAAGTTTAAACTTATTTTCTTATTATTGCAGAGAATTGGAATCTATCATAAAAATAGTATGCACGAAAGTGAAAATGAATTCCAGCAAAACAAACTTTAAATGGGAACTTATTCAAAATATGACAGAGATGGAACATTCTTCAATCTTTCTTTTTTTGGTCATAGAACAAAAAGTCTATTAACAATGCCCATAACCTTAAAATTGAAAAACAATGATAATTGCTGTCTCAAACCAACTTTTCTTTTGAATTATTTCTTCTGCTTGGATAATCTAATTCTTTCATTGTATAACCATTGTATTTTACTTTAGTTTTCCTTTAGCTAAGTGGTTTGAGCATGGTGCTAGCAACGCCAAGGTTATAGGTTCGAACCCAGGGATTGCATATACTCGGGAATAAATGTAAAACGTTATGCTGTGTAAATCACTTTGGATAAAATGCGTAAATGTAATGCAAATTTGTTTAGTCATGTAAACCTGGAACTGCACACTTCAATACACGGCACATGTAAACAGGTGTCAAAGGATCCTGAAGAGCTGAAAAGTGGGTGTAGATGATGATGAAAAAAAAGCTCAGGGCTACCGCTTCCACACCATACCTATTCTAAAAACAGGGCTGGAGATAAAATCATAATCTCCTGATGTTGTTGTAGGCGTAAAAAATTATTAAACCGAGGCTTCTACAGCTGTGTTCTCCACAAGTAAAATGTGTAAAGATTAATGAGGCATATTAACTCACATGGTGAATACACAAACCAGCATGACATCACGATTTTCAATGAAACGGATAGGGGAGAGAACAGGAAAGAAATAATCAGGAATAAAATGTAGGACAAATGTTGTGTGTTGCAATGCACTCTTAGTTATTTGTAATAGGGATTATTTAAAGGTAATTTACATGTGGATAGTCACCATGTGATGAGGTTGTAGTTATAATAAAAAAGTATAATATTGGTTACTGCCTAAAAGCAGGAATACCCAGAAATACCTGTTTTTCAGAAAAAAAAATATTATTAGGTAAACTGCATAACCATATGGTGACGTCTAATTTAAATTGCAGAACAAAACTATTTTTCTCTTTATACATAGATAACTTGATTGAGGAGCGATATGAGTGTTGATGTGAAGTTCAGCTCCAACAACAGCAGCGAAGTGCTGATTCAGTGAGTTTTATTGCATGCAGATGAAGATTTCTCTCTAGCCTGAGGCAAATTTAGCATAATGATCGTTAAAGGGAGACATATGAAAAAAGGCCAACCCAGGCATAAATTTACATATACATGGGTCTATTTTTATAAACAGTAACAGCCTTAATCGTTTTGTTTATCTTTTAAATCAGATCTTCTTTAGGTCACCATTCACTTTCTACTATCATTATCACTACACCAAGCAAAACTTTTAGATTAAGAATTTCAGTCTACCTGCAACCCAGTTGTCTATCATAACATAAATTTGGATTATTTCCTATAATCACCAGCTTCTAAAAAGAATGTTTTATAGTCAATATTGCCACCTAGTGGACATGACGTAGTCAGGCAGATAAACGGTTCTAAACGGACCTTCACAAACACCGTCTTTATGACACAATTAAGTTCAAATTTATTAAAAGTTTACCAAACAAAATCTAAATAGTAAGAGTTTTTTAGAAGATTAATAAATGTAGTAGAAGTATTGTCTATTGTTAGTTCATGTGGAACCTTATTGGTAAGGGTTAGGTCTACCTCTTTTCTTTGCATCACGCAAAGATGAAACATGCACAGTAAAATCAGAAACATGTATAAGCAAGCTGGGCTGTAGGTTATTTTAGATGGATCTCAATTTGCAAATGTTTAAACTCAAGATACAAAGGACATTCACACAAAACCCTTTAAACATAATTCAGTAACACAAAACATCATAAAATAGATAATTATGTTCTCTACCTTTCACAAAGAATAATTTAACAATTTTTTCACAAATTTGATTGCACTTTCTGCTGAAAATCTCATTTAAGGAAACCTGTCCAGCCATGTCTGACTGTATGTCTTTTAAACCCAATAAAATTGTAATTCTGAAAAAAAACAGATGTAATACTAGAAATTCTCAAATTACTTATAAAAAAATAAGAAATATTTGAAAGTGTCCATGACTGAGGTTCTCATCCACTGTTTTATTTTGTAAATAACTTATTTTAAACGCACACACTCGCCTTTACATTACCCTAGAATTAGTTTAAATTCATGCCTGCCAGTATTTTCAAATTGCTAACAGGTTAACAAATTTCCTCTACTAAAGATTAATATTCCATTGTCAATATTGCCTTCATGAAAATAGTTAGTCATTACAGTCAATTTCCTACAATTAAAGTCACATTGATCATTTTCTATGATGATGACCAATAATGATTTTATTTCTAATAAGTTATTAATCTAAGGAATTTATATTTGAGAATAATACAGTAATAAGATTAAGGTCAGTGATAATTACGCTTCTTAACATGTCCTACCTTGTTTTAATGCCTAAAAAGGAAACCTGTTGATGCAACTTTAAAAACCTGTTTGATTTTGTGAGAATCACCCCTAAAGCTATAAACGTCAGCAACCGTGCAGTAAGGGGCGTAGTTTGTGGGGGGGGTGGGGGGGAGGTAACCCCCCCAATATTCAAATCCATCAGTTACAACCCCTCCAATATTTCAACATGAAAATCACAGTAGATCAAACGAAAAATATGTAGAATTACTTTATTTTGTGACGATAATTTTGTTCCTAATCAAATAAGAGTTCTTCATAATGAATTAGACAAAAAATACTCCCCCTCCATTGAACCGATTGGTACCGCCCAACCAATGAGTCGCACTTTCACCAAAACAACGCGAGTGGTGTTTCAATGGGAGAGCAGACGGGTAACTTAACATACACCAAAAATGAAGAGAAGCGCTGCACAGCGGACAATTTTTAACTGCTGGTCAGAGAGGGATGCAAAAAAAATAAAGCATGTACTGAGAACGAGGTATGAGAATATTGTGTAATAATAGCTAAGTACAAACCATATATATTAGCTAGCTAATCCATTGCAATGTATTTAGCTATAACTATCAGTAGGCCTATAACAAATTACCAAAGCAGCCATCTGTTTTGCAAGTTCATTTTTCAATAGTGTCTGTGATTATCAATGACAAAAGTATTCACATTGATGTTTGTTTTCTCCCTAAAATAATCTGACTTTTGAACGAATTGGATGAATTAATAATTTAAGTATCTCACTCATTAAAACAGTGAATCGCTGCCGCCTACTGGCGCTTTCAATACTTAATTTCTTTCTTTTTATAATCTCTTCTATGTTAGAATTTTATGAATGAGGTTTATACACGAATTTCATAACGTTATGTGGTGTATAATCTCTTAACAATTATTTTTTAACAGATTTGAGGTAAATATAGCAGCAGGGTAGAAAAGTCAAATTTTCCAATAACAATACACATTAAAAAATAAAATAACAGGCAGCATACAACCCCAGATAGCACACGTACGTCTGTAACTTGTCTGTTAAAGATCACTTCATCTGGAAAGCATCTGCTGTTTACTAACATCTGATAGACATCTATAAGATGTCAGTTTAACATACATTCTAAATCATTACATCTTAAAGACATCTAACAGGAAACGTCCTATAGACATATTGCAGATGAGCAAACACTAAAATATACGTCTCCGTGATGTTCGTGTGCTATCTGGGACGTTCAACCCCCCCAATGTTCAAACCAAATCTACGCCCTTGCGTGCAGTGGTGTAAAACCACATGCAAAAGTTAAACTCACCTCAAGAATAATACATTTTAATAGTGCTTTAATAAAATTCAGCAAAGGCAAAAACATTTTTTAATGGATTTCAATTGGTTAAAGATCTTACATAAAACTGCCGAGATGCGAATCAGTAAATTTTGGTAAAACAGTATATGAAGCCATGAACAAAGTAAATTTCCTCACGTAATGCAGACAGTAATTCTGCAGTACTGGTAAGTTACATAAAAAAAGCAAAGCGAAATTTACACTCCATAGGATTTGTTTAAAAGGCTCTCCTCTTTTCAGACAAAGACCTGATATCTAAAATAAACCTGAAAGGCACAAAAACAAAGGAGCTAAGAAATTAACAACAAAATGTTTCCAAACCGACAGAGCAAAAAAGACAAGCTGGACCAAACTAAAACAATTTTAGTATCAACATTTTGAATTATTTTAGAATAACAGCACTCTGAATTGCTGAACATATGGACACAAACAGGAAGAAAAAAAATCAGACTGTAAGGGAAAGGATTAAAGCCCAGATTTACACACTTCTTATGGAAGGGGGAAATATTTGCAAAGCACAAAATGCTGAAATCCTCCTCAACAGACTTGAAAGGAGCACTTCTTTCATAAGAGCACAGTTCGGTTTCATCCCCCAAAACATGACGCTGCCTGAGCTTCAGGAATAAATACGATCTAACCTGACCATAATTAAAGTGGGAAGCCTGACAGAGCGCTTCATCGACATCTACTGCAGTAACTGCACGAAAACACACAGGATTTAGAATACAAGATCTGCGAAAATAATCCTAGACACACACACATTTAGTGGAATTAACATTACACTTATCTTGCTTGTTCATTGGTATCTCTGCCGTTAAACAAACAAAGGTCTAAAAACACAGCAAATTTCAAAGAAAACAACTGGTACACAGTTCTTGTTTGCATTAGTGTTTGTATGGGTTGAAAGATCTCGACATTGGATGATATGCTTTAAATTGACTTTGCTACGGAAATCACCAACAAACATTTAAAACTGTATTAAGAAGGCCATCCTAACAAACCAGAAATGACCTATCATTTGGCTAGTGGCACCAAATACACTTTCATACATCTGAGGGGGAAAAATATTTTTGTAAATAAAAGGCTAAAGACTCCTGTGAGAGAAAGGGCCATCTTTAAAAAAATAACAACTGGATGGCACATAATTTTGTGCAGATATCATTCAAACAGCACAGTAGCAATGAGACTCTTCAGTTGCCGATCAGAGAAGATTTCACCTGAAATGTACAGTTTCAGGTCTCGATGGGTCTTGCCTTGACAGTGGACAGTTTTGGGATTTGAGCTTTGCCCTTCACCACTCTGCATCGCCAATGGCTTTGGAGAACACGTAATCCCGTCCATTCAGATTCATTATTCCATCTTTCAGGTGAAATTTCCATTTGTTCTTACTTCTGTGAATCTGAAGCAAATATATTTAGTCAATTTCAATTAAAAGAAAAAAAGGCTCATTTGCAAGCAAAATCACTGTACTCTTTTGCATTTCCTTTTCCTGGAAACCTAACAAATCTAATAATGTAATAAACATGAAATGGGGGAATTGGATAGAAGTTCATAAATGACCAAATAAGGATTGATTACACTAAATGACATTTTAAAGGAACATTCGTTTTTTTGGGAAATATGCTAATTTCCCAACTCCCCAAGAGTTAATAAATTGAGTTTTACCATTTTGGAATGTATTCTGCAGATCTCCGGGTCTGGCGATAGCACTTTTAGTATAGATCATTGAATCCAATAAGATCAGTAGCATCGCATCAAAAGTGACAAAAGAGCTTTAATATTTTTCCTATTTAAAACTTGACTCTTCTGTAGTTATATCATGTACTAAAGCCTGGCTCAGACTACAGGAGTTATAAAATCATGAAAGATTAAAAATCTGGTTGCAGCACACACAAAGAATCTTGGCAGATTATTTTATTTAAATTCTTAAACTCACAATCGCTACACATATTTTACATATCCATAGGATCATACAATGCTGTTTGTAAAAGGAGATAGTAAGTGGTTTACTATTTTTAGATGTTGACATCACATCTACATTTGAATCTCTTTTATAGCACTACAAAAATAGGATTGCCCTTTGTAAACTTGCATTTCTGAAAAACTTTGGGGGGGTAAAGTTGTGTTTATAAATAAGACTAAAGGTAGCAAGTTCAAAAATAAAAATTAATTGATTGGAAGTTTTTTATTTCATAATTGCACATCAAAAGACATTCTAAGACACCCAAATACAGGATAATATTAAAATTATCATACCAGAGGACGCCTCGTACGTCATCTCACCGGGAAACAGAAGTAAACGAAGGGACATCGCAGTTAATTTCAGGTGATCTATTTGTCCTATTATGAAAAAAGTGTATTTCCACGATAGATGAAGGAAATGCAGCGGCTATGCAACAGGTCTAGAGTGTGTAATTGTACCGTTTTAACTGTACTACGGCTTATCCGCTGTGAAAAGCAAATGTTTTTGAAGCAATTAGTAGCAAGGGATTTATATGTTACTGTAGCAAAACTGTAACAAGGTGTGTAACATTTAATCCTGGAATGCTGTGTCTGTCGCGCTCTGAATGATTCTCTGTCTTCACGGAAGAAAACAATTGTCGCTGCCGAGAATAAAGATGAATGCCAATGTGATTATAAGATACAGCATAAAATCAAACACATAAACGCATGACATGTGTGCCTATAGCCAAATAACAATCTGTTGAACGAAACTACAAACTGCGCGTTAGCAGTTTACTTACCCGGTACTTTTAAACTGACGCGACTTCTCCCCAGCTCTTTTCCTTATCTATGCAGTTGTGTTTTGTTTTTGAGGATACAATATAAAGACGATCATTTTGTTGCCACAAGTTGTTCCTCCATCTCCACTGTCCAACGTACCCTTGCAGGAGCTTTTGCGGTCGACATTTTTAAAGGTCTATCGGTCATCTCCGTCACCTTGCAGATCTGTCTCTCATTTTCTGTAGCGAAAGTACCAACGTCATCACCCCGATTTAAAATCCTAAATATCAAACATGTTTGATATGATTGGGGCAGGTAAGATTTCTCTCGGAGCAGATCGGGAGGTGTAAGATTCGATCTGTGAACGCCTCACATTACGTGATAATCTGGGCCGAACCTCAGGCCCGATCGAGGTTTTGGGCCCGATTTTTTCAAAGATTCTCAGGAGGGGAAAAATCTGTCCGAGAACCCTTTAATCTGAGCCAGGCGGAAAATGAAATGCTGAGATTTTATAGGCCGATTTGATTAGGAACTATACTCCTAAACGTAATAATCAAGGAAGTTTTCTGCCGCAGCAGGTGCAGTGTTGTCACGCATCGCCTGAAATTAGACCCAAAGCTAAGTAACTTGTATATATTGACTGAAGGTAGCCTTTTTTTCCACATGCGCCTGCTGTGGCCATGTCACGGCAGCAAACGTCCTTGATTATTACGCCGGAAATAGAGTATAGTTGCTAATAAAATTTGCATAGAAAATCACGACTTAATTTCCCCCCTGTCTTAGTACACGATATAACTACAGAAGAGTCAAGTTTTAAAATGGAAAAAGATCACAACTCATTTTAGAACGCGATGCTACTGGTCTTATTGGATTCAATGATATATGCTAAAAGTGCTATTGTCAGACCCGGAGATCGGCAGAATACATGCCAAAACGGTAAATCTCAATTTATTGTTTCTTTGGGAGTTGGAAAATTGGCATATTTCCAAAAAACGTGGAATGTTCCTTTAAGAGTAGTTTTCAGGGTTATAGAATTGTGTTGCGTTCTACAGCCTTTAGAATACTCCACGTCACCTTTTACACTCACCTTGTCATACTGGCAAACAACCACATTATCTGTGTCGAACAGCTCTTGGTCTTCTCCGTCGCTGACATCATCTCCACTGTTTAATGGCTCCTGAATAATAATAAATAAATAGAAACTTTAGAACCATGACTACTATTTTTCTTTGCTTTTCCATGACTAGACCAATTCCAGGCACCAGTGGCGCTCCTTATAAAAGCACACACCTCCTCCACCTGTCCGTCCTCGCCACCATCTTTCTCCTTATCTTCATCATCGTCTTCATCATACTCCTCCTCCTCATCATCTTCTTCTGAGGATGTGTCTCCTGCACCATCCACCTGGAGCATCATGGGAGGTTGGGCGGCCTGTTGTTGCTGTTCCTGTTGTGCGGGCTGCGCTTGCGTCTGCGCCTGAGCTTGCGCCTGCGCCTGAGCTTGCGCCTGAGCCTGAGCTTGCGCCTGAGCCTGAGCTTGCGCCTGAGCCTGAGCCTGAGCCTGAGCCTGAGCTTGCGCCTGAGCCGCTCCCTGTATGGGCTGCACAGTCATGGCCGCTGCCTGCATGACCTACGGACACACAGGGTTTCAATGTATGCATGTATTTTCTGATAGAAGATGATAATAGCAAGTGCATCATAGTAAACTCTCATGATACCAACAAATGGCACTATGTATCAGATATTCTTTTAAAGCTTTAAGTTTACGGATTATGCTGACCTGAGTGTTCTGTTGGACTTTATTTCCTGTTAGAACAATATGCTGTGGTTGAATGATAACTCCACCCTGCTGAGAAATGCCCCCCTGAAGAGGTGTTAACACCTGCACAAACAGTGAGAACATTTAAGTATGGAAGTAGTTATCATCGGTTTTAGATCATGACTCTTCTTTAGCTCTTTAAGTTTCAGATTAAAATAAAGAAACACAAACCTGCTGTATGACAGGGGCCTGCACTCCTCCAGGCTGCATCTGTGGCAGGACCTGTGGCTGCAACAACATCTGCTGTTGAGGCTGAATAATGTATTGTGTCCCATTGGCAGCTCTGACCACCTGCAGGATCTGACCTAGAGGACAAAATAAATACAGAAACTTTAAGTGGACATTTTACGAACAGAAATAGCAGAAATTCGGCAATTAAGTCACATTCAGTGTTGTTCCAATTCTGTTTTAATTTTATTGTGCATCATTAAATAAACACCCTTCTAAACACCCTTTATTTTCTGCTTTTTAGAATAAAGACTGAAGCATTAAAGCTTAAAATAAATAACTAACAAGGTCCAAGCTCATATTTTCATATTTACCCTGCTTCACACACAACTTTAGCGCAATGTTTCAGAGATTTAGAAGCTTTAACCCCCTTTCATTGATATTCCATATAAAAGCCATGATGTCTCCAAAATTCTCACAGCAAAGTCACCCAGGCTCAGACATGAGGGTAACTAAACAACACCATCAAACATAGATTCAACGGATGCAATCACAAATATTAATTTGCCAGATTTCTCGAATATAAACAAATTTAATAACAATTACATGTTGGTTTAGCTATCACAGAATATAATCTCTTACCCTGAGGGGTTATAAGTTGCTGAAATGGTGTTACACCTGTGGGCAATGCCAATGTTGCCGCTGTGGCTGCTGCGCTCTAGTGGAACAAACAGATTAAAACATAACAAATCTAACCTCTTCAATGGATGTCAATTTTAACACATTGCATAGTGTTATTTATTAAACACATTACGTGTTACTTTTAACACAGATCGTGTTATAACAGAAGTTGTGTTGAAAGTAACAACACGTCCCAAGAAATAACAGATGTGTTCAGTCAAAGAGAAAACTTCACCCAAAAATGAAAATTCTTCCATCATTTACTCACCTTCGAGTTGTTCCAAATCTGTATAAATGTTTTATGTTCTGATGAACACAAAGATATTTGGAAGAATGCTTACAACCAGACAGATTTTTCACCCCAGTAGGAAAAATACCATGGTATTCAAAAGTGCACAAGAACGGTTTGCTGTCCAACATTCTTCTAAATGTCTTCAGACAGAACAAATAAATAAATAGTCATTTTTCCTACAATGGGAGTCAACAAGCATTCTTCCAAATTTCTTTCTCATAGTTGAGCAGAACACCAAAATGAATACAGATTTGTAACAACTCGAAAGTCTTGTCCTTAACTGAACACAAAATGTGTTATTTTTAACAACCATTTTAATAGGTGTACAGAAAAACACACACTTTAAGGATCATGTGTCATTTTAATGGCAGTTTGAGTTTATATAATTTTTGCTAAAAGCACAAACTATATTTGTTTTAATGGAAACTTTTTGATTTTCAGGTAAGTGTTAACTGAAAGATTTCTTCTGGGCCTAAACCTAACTAAATCTCCTAACATATGCTTCATGGACAAAAAATTTGATAGAATAACATTTCTGATAGGTCTTCTAATAATAAAAACATTGTGTCGTTCCAGAATGACAGATTCTGCAACGTGTGCAAACAACCTGCAGCCATTTATTTAAACAACAACAACATTCTGTGACATATGCAAGAGAAACAATATCCTTGCTGGAATTGTCTGCGTCTAATCCAATTTAAAGTCAACAACTTAGTCTAAACCATTCTGCAGGCAGACTCCTCCTTCCTCCCATCTGTCCTCCTGATGGCTTCCGTAGAGGCATTAGAACCCAACACTGATGATTACTAACTGACTTTTACAAAATCCACATTATAGCTTCCAAACTGCAAAAGAATTGTAAAGGGGATCCACACTTACCATTCCGGTTGCGTTCATGTGCTGGATAAGCTTGGGATCCTGAACAATGACCTGCTGCTGAGGAACTGAAATGGAGACAAATTTGTGCCATTTACTTGGGCTCATATACACAGAGGGCAACAGATTAATCCACTGCAATGAAAAACAATGATCCATCACAAAGAGAATTCTGTTTAAAAGTCATCTTTCAAAATATCTCAATCTTAGGGGTCCTTAGGTCTGAGGGACTATTAAGTTAGTTTTAAAGTCAACCAAGCGAAGCTGTAGATCTCAAGATAATTCTCAAATCGAGGTAACATTAAATAGTCCATACCACAAATGTTATCGATTAATAATGATGTATGGCCAACTGCAAAAGTAACGCTTGCTGTACTAAGCATTTTCAATTTTCATAATGTACATGTTGAGGTTGGGTCTTACCCTGCTGTGCTGGGGGCAGGAGCACTTGTTGTGTTTGAGTTTGTTGTTGTGTCTGCTGAGTTTGTTGGACCAGTCGTTGAGCCTGCTGCTGCTCCTCTGAGTGAAAACCTTCCACCGCCTTAGACTGCATCAATTTATTCTCCCATAGCTGCAGTGCAACAAGATGCATTCAAAATTTTATCTATTCAAGCAGCCAACAGGTAAATGATCAAATCGCATTTTACCGTTTTAAGCTCCATTAGGACCTGTTCATCCACTCCCTCATCCAGGAAAAGCTCACGGACTTCATTAATAACATCCTCCATCACCGATCTATACAGTTTAGGCTACAATAAAAGCAAACAAATGTAATCCACCCATATTAAAAAGGTCAGATTAACCCTTTCATGCAAAGATGTCACAGTTCAAAAAGCCAATCCTTGCCTATGCATGAGTTCAGATGGCATAACTGTTTTAAACTACTACATGGGACACAAGTCCATTCATCGCCCTATATGTCACATTGTAACAATCTGTTGTTTTTCTCATGCCCTGGCCCTGAAACATGATGGCAGGCATACTCTTTTTTTTGCTTTGAAGACGCCTCGGATGCAGATACAAAGATGGGACTGGGTCTTACGATTAATACACTTTCTATTCAGTTATAAACCAGAAAGCATATCATCCACTCTAGCAGACGTTTAAAAATTGACACAGGAAAAAAATCCAGACTCAGGTTGTCATAATTCTTGCGTGAAAGGGTTAATGCACATCATCCAGAAAGTCAATTTGAACATAGTTATACAGCAGGTGCACTGCTCAATGTGATGCAGAAATCTTAATGGATGAATTGTAAAAGGAAAAGTCATGTATGCACATTACAGTGGCACTAAGTGACCAACAAAGCACTTAGATCTAAAAAATATCTGCTTTTTGTCCCATGCAATTCAAAGTTTTTAATCTTATCAAAGAGCTGCAAATAACTAGAATTTTTTTATTCGATTTACATTCATACAAGTAATAATTTTTGTATTCACTTTAACTTTGGTTTCCCCGTTTACAATTACAATAACATGCCTCACTTTAGTATATCGTAAACATATTATTTGTAACGTTATTTAAACCACGCTAATACGACAAATAATCCGCGGAGGTGCCGACACACGGTTAACGTTACATCGCTTTTAACGAAAATAAAACCATGATTTATTTTCCTGTTTTAGAGAAGCAACTCTGCAGTGAACTAAAATAAAGATTGTGTGAACAGGGGCCAAAGCTTTATAAATAGAAACATCACGCTCCGGTAACGCAAGTACATTTTTCCTGCTCGATCCGGAACCCGATGCATCTATTTGTAGGGCTTTAATCACGCCGGACGGCCAACAAACAAACAGCCACTGCATCTCGGAGACAGCAGTCACTCAAACACATTGAAACGAAACAAAAAATAAGAAAAGCAGAACATGTGCACATCCGGAACAAGTCATTTCGGAACAACCGAGAAAATAAAATTCTCTCCCCTGAAAACCACCATAGCTACGGCAGCACTAATACGTTTTCTAGAGGCTTAAAAACACGGGTCAACCCTATATATGAGCACGCAGCCTGTGTCGTGTCCTTTCCGTGGCGCGCTGCCCGTCCGCTCACTATTTAAAGCGCAGTCTGGTGTTTATATGCAGAGCCGTGACGTAGTGCTGGGTAGAACCTTCCCATCCCGGGCAGTCTATATTAGAGCGTCGGTATGGCTGTATAAAACCAGGCGCCTGGAAGAAGGAGGGTCAGAGGCGGAGAGAGACACACACAGGCAGAGAAGGGCGACGGCAGCCATGATGAAACAGCATTTGCCTTCACTGTAACACTCCATTGAGAGGTTTTATAGTGAAAGTCGGATCGTGTCTGTTTTTTTGTGCATGACTTTCTGTATTTTAGGGGGAAATGTGCAACTCGATAGTCTAAAAATGAAATGGTCAGGAAGAAAAATTCCGAAAATGGTAGTCGACATACGTATACAGCGAAGACTTTTGTTCCCATCATACGTGTAAATTACACATATTGGCTGTTTTACATCTTTCCGATTAGAGCTCAGGATGGAAGGACGGTTTAGAAGCATACATGAATATCGAATTACACTACTATTTACATACATCCAAGTTACCTTTTAATTCCCGCATCAAACACGTTTTATCGACCGCGGAAATACGTAGTAAAATTCGTGTTAATGTTAGACATAAAAAAATCCAGCACATAATTCGATTTTAAGGTTGGCACCAGATTCACGGCATTTTGTTTAGAATTAACGGATCAGTGCAGCCGTATGCCCCGATCACTAAACACTCACACACTTCCTTACAAAGAGCTCACATGGATCAGATTTGACGTGTCCGGCTAAAATCTTTTATTTTTGAAATTGCCAAGAATGGGTTTGGTAAACATGTTCTGAATCTAGCCACAATGCTTGGACACGTGTGTGATTTAGAGTATGAGTGCCGTTTGTCTGATCCTTACCACTTGGTTCGAGTTAGCCGAGCTCGCCATTATGAGCGTAGTGGGGGGGAAATACACAGCAAATATCAAGCAAGAACCCCAAAAATCATTAAAAAAAACCACGAAAACATCTAAAACGCAGAAGACGATTGTTTAAAAGTTGCCGGTCTAAGTTTTAGAAATAAAACACAGCTGTTTACGGTCTTATTCACAGTCCCAGGGCTGCTGCTCCCCAGCCGTCCGTCTTCTTCAGTCCTCTGCCTTTATATACTGAGCTACGCGAGACACAGGGCAGGGTCAAGCAGGCATTCAGCGAAATATCGCGAGATGTCAACACGATAGTAATACAGGACAGTTAGTCATCAGATCCTGGATCAGTACAGTCCTTGGATAAATAATATATGTATATGAATGTCTGATATAGAGACTGTGCCCAGACCAGCCATCAAAGCCATTGTAAATGTCGACGTAAACTGAGAAGTGAAACGTTTATGCTACGCTTATTATTTCTGTTTTTCTTATCAGAGTGAAACAAGATCTTTCCATTGGACCGTTTAAATTGAAATATATCAGTAAAAGCATTAACAAGAGTATGTCAGCAAGCACACCTGTACATGTTATCTAGTTAACGCTCGTCGTTTTTTGCTATGGGCGTGTGGGTTGTTTCTTGGTTTTTTTTCTGCACTGCAAGATGTGGCAGCTGGTCATCAGGACTGAGACCACAAAAACGCGGCGCTTGTTTTTTACTTTCAACACAAAAGAAAACACTAAACAAATTTCTGTGTGTAGTAATAAACCCACAATTTAAACCCAAAATTTTGGTCAGCGCGCATTATAGTAAATATGCGATTCTTGCATAATATAATGGTTGCCTTTCGATTAGAAGCCCAATGTAGTTATTTTTTTCACCACACGAGGGCAACGCATCCCATTAAATTGATTAATGTTACACATTCTAATGCATTTGTTTCAAACAATGATTTGGTGTCAAATGTTTAATGGTAAACAATTAAAAAATAGGGGAATGAGAATATTTACCTTCTTACTAGAATGTTGTGTTCAAGAGAGAGAGACACAGAAAGCGGACACATTCACCCTGTATGAGGTATTAGGATAAAAATAACAAATTTTCCTTTTCTCTAAACTATAGGTCTCAAATATTAACATTTATTTCATAGTCTTTATCTTATGACACTTCATCTAAACTAAAACAATTTTTGCACAAATATTTTTTCCTTCAGGAACGGAAAATACCCTCATGATGTGTAAAAGTAAAGGTATTAAAATGCTTGTGCTCTTTTCATCAGGACTCTAATAAAATGTTTTAAGTACAGATTGCTTTCTTATGACTCCAGGAGTTGCATAGCAACAGAGCTTGCTCCAATACTACAGAGTGAAATCAGGGAGCTGATGAAGCCTGTGTTGCCTTTAATTATGAATAGAGCTCCAGTTTCTTGGTGAATGCCATTAGCCACACCCAAACTCAATATATCTTAAAGGGATAATTCACGGAAATATAAAAATCCTGTTATCATTTATTTACCCTGATGTGGATCAAAACCTGTAAATGACTCATTTTCAGTTTGGGGTGAACTATCCCTTTAAGCATGGGATAAATCAAAGAAGGCTGAAGGCTTAACCAAATCAAGTACAGAATGAATGTTTTATTATGCATTATCTTAATTGTAAACAATATGGTATTTAATATGGTGTGATATTACATAAAACAAATTATAATGTCAAACGGCAAGCCTGTTACTTAAGTGGACTGTCGAACTCCATGAACCCAACTTAATGACTCAATAACACAACTTCTCATTTAAAACTCTGATATTTTTATTATTGCAACTGGAAGACAATACATTACATAAACGTTATTTAAGTTTAGGAGAAATATGTGGAAAAGTAACATGTCGTGACACTATTGTCACAGAGACAGTGTGGTTATTTACATGTATTTATGAAATAGTTTGATTTTGTTCTTTGGCAATACAATTGCACACCAAGGAAATAGACAGCTTTATACTCATACAGCATTGTCATCTGAGTGTATTGAAAATAGACCTGGTGAAAAACATATTCATCATGACTCCATTGTGCTGTATATATCAGATTACAGGTGATTTAATGTACAAGGACAAAAACATATTTGGCAAAAACAAACATCAACAACATTGACAAAATCCTCATTAATATTATTTCACATATAATTCCAGAGGCAGTGAGAGTTTCCCAATAAATAGGTCATGCATATTTTCTCCCCCTTTTATTTTATATGGATTTGTATGAGTCAGTTTAAAATTGTGTTTTTGGTACACCAAAACAAAGGGAGTTTTATGGGACTGGCATGAATTTAAAGCAAAACTGTTGCAGCAGTTTTTTGCCTATGTAAATCAAATACAGCAGGGACGAATCATGTTCTTTAATGCTGTGTGTCTTTACCTCCAAGCACTTGTTTTTTGCTACTCACACAGCTTACCAGCACCTACTCTACCACTCCAAAAATAGGACTTATAGGGCTATTTTACTATTAAAAAAATGCTGAAATACTGAAGGAGATCAAAGTATTTTAAAGGACTGATATGTGCTCCTCTCCCCTGGTGGACACATAACATTCAAAAAAGTTTCGTTCAATGTGTGTTAAACAGAAGTGTAGTGTAAACATGATAGATGCTGCATAACAAAGTTACGGTGATGGCAGGTGAGGACCCAAGCAGCCAACAGTGCCATGGGACAACCATTCGGTTTCACAGATAAAGCTTGTGAGAAGTGATGCGGAGAGGGGTACTTTAAAGTGTGATAAAGGGAACATCCCAGCACAGGCATCATTTTTTAACTGTTCAACCAATGAGTCGCAAACTGTATTAGAAACTTTTTGAAATAGACTCAAGTTTGACATTCCTCTCTATCGCAAAGCAGTGCAACAAGGATTATCCCAATTCACCCACATACAGCCAATTCTAATTCCTTGATAAACTATTTCAGTACAATTTATGATATCAATTATGCAGATTTCACAATGAAAAAAACATTAACAGGGAATTTAACGGTTACAAAAGAACATAGCGGACATCCAAGCACATGAACTAAAGGCAGGCACAACCTTAAAGGGTGTACAGAGTGGTGGATCATTTAACACTGAGTATTAACAACATCAGAACACTTACATCAATGAATTGAGAGGACCACCAAAACCGAGGACCACAAAAAAGGCAAAATCAGTTTCACCTTATCCAATACAAGGCAGATCTCTTTGTTAACAGGTTTAGACTCTTCCTTTGGAAGAGTTGTCTGCCATATAAGAGATACGAATTTAAAAAGAATGAAGAAAGAAGCCAATGCTTTAAGAGATGACTGCTAGGCTGTCTCTCTGTTTTCTCATAAGAAAATAAGCCATGCCTCATGCTAAATATCTATCTTACATGATCTTTCATTAAAAAAAAATACTTCTTTCTTATGTACAAGCACCCATGCAATATAACTGAAAAAAAACCCATAAAATCTAAGGCAAAATCTGCCTTCCGTAAAAAAGGGAATAGCTTTTTACAGTGTTATCCTGACAGGACAAATTGCTTGAGTTGTGATGAAGATTAAAAAAATCAAGCAAATCAAAAATACAAATTAATTACAAAAACATTTTGGCAAAACTTGATAGGCAAAACAATAGGCATTGCTTAAAAAAACAGACCAGTTTTAGTGTGCCTCAAACAGGACCCAACATCATTAATGTTTTGAACATCAAAATCCAGAAGTGGTATATTGCATTTGACCTTCATGTTTCCACAGGCCATTTTTCCTCAGAAACATTTGCTGCTTACTAAATATAATATAAATGCCTTGTGGGTATTTTTTATATAGATTGGCATGTCCACTTTTTAAACTTTTATTTGTCTTCCTAAGTGTGCATGGACTAGCTGCACTGTCATCAACGGGTATTATCTTTGGCACACTTGAGAGCAGCATTCAAATCTCAGTTTAGGTTTCAAACTTACAACTAGAAGGATTGCTACAACATAACTAAAGGTGCACTAATTTTGTGTATGCAAATGGTCTTGGGATGCAAAAAATACAAAAGAACATTATGTAAAAACAATTATTTTCGGTTAACAGTTATATTTTAGAAGTGTAATATGTAATAGGGAAAATAATTGCTGCATGCACCTCTTGTTTTATTTTTTAAATTGTTCGGTAGACTTGATGATGAAAAAAAATTGCACTCAAATGACCAAAACTTTACTATGGCTTGTTTCCATCTTCACACAATCACACACAGTCACACACACACTCACACAAAACAACAATGGACATGAGAATCTTTCAGCTAGAAATAAAATATAAAACAGGACGACAGTGATTTTATTGATATTGCAACAACTGACTAGATTCACCTGATATCCTGAAACAGAAGTATTTAGATCTGCATTAACCATACTTTTATTCATCGCTAATCTTTCACTTCCTCTTTCAGCTCCTTCTGATTTTTACATGCACGTTGGCCGTTTTTATTCACACTGGCATGCACGCCAGCCAGGTGAAGCAAAGACCCTGCAGCCTCCTTCATCTCCTCATCTTCTTGCTCATTTCCCAGAAGCTTTTCCGCCCGCCTCTTCTTCAGGGGAAGTGTGTCGCCTGGGGTCCGTACGTGACCTTTGGTACACAGCAGTCTTTTGCGCTGGAGTAGGAGATGGGAAGGAGGTGGTTTAGTGTCTAGCGGAAAGTCTTTTTGTTCTTTCTTGACCTCAGTGACGATCACCTCCTGACCGCAGCTGTAGGCAGAGAGGGATCCCTGAGTGGAGCAGGAGGAGAGGGGGGAAGAAATGTCCCTCTTTGTACTCTGTGACTGCGAGCTGCTGTACGTGTGATCCTCCTGTTGATCATCGTTGGGAGGAGGAGAGTCACTGTGCAGACCATTTTTACCACGACTCAGAAAGTCGCCCAGGGCAGATCTGTTACAGAGAGAGGCAATGAAAATAATTAAATGAAATATATTTCATTTATGCAAGTGAAAGATACTTTAATCCAAAGCAAATTTTAGAGGAACAGAGTGTCTTTATTTTGTTTATTTCTCCCTGGAAAGTGAACCTCTTGTTGGCAGTACCATTCTATTTCATTGCTTAAAGAGATACTTCACCAAAAAATGAAATTTCTGTCATCTTCTACTCACCCTTAGATTGTTCCAAACCTGTATACATTTCTTTGTTTGCCTGAACACACAAGAAGATATTTGGAAGAATGTCAGATCTTATTCCCCATTTACTTATTCCATATGTAACCATGTACAACAAAACCAGTGTAATGAGTCAATTTTTCGAAATTTTGATTGTAATATAATCTGAAAGGTGAACAAATAAGCTTTCTAATGATGTATGATGTGTTAGAATAGGACAGTATCTTGCTGAGACACAACCGTTTAAACTCAGGAATCTAAGAGAGCAAAAAAAAAATATTCAGAAAATTGCCTTTGAAGTTGTTAATCAGGGGCACAGAAGCAGGCAATCCATTTCCAAAAATAAAGTTTTTATATATTTAAGGTAGGAAATGTAAAAATATCTTCATGGAACATGATCTTTATTTAATATCCTAATGATTTTTGGCATAAAAGAAAAATCAATAATTTTGACCCATACAATGTATTTTTGTCTTTTACTAAAAATGTTCCCGTGCAATTTAAGACTGGTTTTGTGATCACATATAGGGAAAATAAATTAACTGGGAGTCAATGGCGCATAAACTCTGACATTCTTTCAAATATCTTGCCGTGTCTTCAGCTGAACAAAGAAATTTATACAGGTTTGGAACAATCTGTGGGTGAGTAAATGGTGACAGAGTTTTCATTTTTTGGTGAAGTATCCCTTTAAATATTTTTAAAACTTGAAGCAACACTTAAAAAGATATTACGACTCTTATAAGGATGTATATTTTTAGCAAATTGCTTTTTTAATCTATTGGTAAAAAAACAACATTACACAAGCTCTTATCCATTTGCAGGCTCTGTGAATGAGTCTTGTAAGAGGTTGTTAGGTACTAACCTCACGGCTGTGGTCCTCCTGCTCACAGGACTCAAGGGAAGGGGTCTGATAACTGGAAAGAGCCCTTGAACGGCCATTCGTGAGCCATGCTGTATCACTCTCTGTGGAACTGGCGAACAAAAAAATCCCCTGTTACAACTCAAGGTTGTTATACAGAATATGTGCCAAATATTATACAGCACCATGCACTCAACCTTTCTTTAATTGTCCTACAGAGGACCTTCTTTTTGTATAGCTGGATATGCAGACAGGTTTTGTATCATATGTGTTCCCCATTTTACAAGCCACGGAACAATACAATCTTGAGCTAGTGTTTGTTGTGCTCACACAGCATCTCTGCACTTTTGGCTCTCGACTGGTGGTTCTATCTATGGACAGCAGGGTAAAACTTAGGTACATGCAAAACATAAAACTCCAAAAAAAGTGTTGGTTGACATTTGAACTCAATATAAAACTCGAAGTAAATCTAATATTTGGGAGAACATAATAGAACAAATGCTTCATATGTACATAAAAGACTCTTCGAGAAACACCCAATAGGGTCATATAGGATTGGAACAACAAACAATAAGTGATGTTTTAGTATTATGGCTTTAAGAAACAAAAAATGGGCAGAGAGACAGGCTGTGTCCGAATTCGCCCACTATACCCTCATTCACAATTCCCTACATTAGTTAACTAATATAGTCCACTTTAAGGAGCGGAAGAAAATGAGGGAGTAATTTCGGACACTCGGTGCAGAGACGCGGGAATTCATTCAGCTCGAGGATCACGATAAATGGCTAGCAGCTAGCCGTGAGTGTACATCAGTTGTAAACTCATTATTATGATGCATCATGGGATTGAATGGGTGCACTCAATAATGTCCACTACGAATTCGGACACGACTAAAAATGGATGTCCCCTCAAATAATGCACTGTATTAGGTTTTAGGGGGCTATTTTGGACACAGTCTTCACAACTGTTCATTCACTCACAAACTGTAAGCACGCTGCCATTGGCTAGTTGCAAGTTATAGCAAATTGGTCTTGAGCCAAGAATGTCCAGTTGAGCACAAGACACTTACACAAGCACACTGAGCTCTTTTCTTTTATGTAGACAGCCATCAAGACATTCACATCACTCAAAAGCCAATAGCCCTGTTCAGACACTTTTTACAGGCTGCTCTGCCTCCATTATTCCATTATCAAGAGCAGACGAGAAGAAAAGAGGAGCCACTACAGACAGATAATGTATCCATTTCCTTCCATTTAGCTGTTTGCTGTGGAGTGGAAAGGAAGCACCCTGATTGGAATCGAATGGACATTTAAACTGCTGGGACACCAACAGGGAGTGAAACAGAGGCAATGAAAGATGAAGCAGTTGTGGAAAATGAGAGAATCGGTGGCAAAAATAAGACTGATACAAAAGTAATCTGTAGGTTCAGAGCAGCTATTTGAGATATAAAGAGTTGTGTTCCCCTTATGTATAAGGGGGTTTGTGGCCATATGAGCAATCCAATCCCTTTATCCAAGAAACGTAAATTGTATTAGTGGTGTAGAATAAAAGAAATTTGAGAATCCACTTTTACAGAAAGAAACACCTTTAACAAATTTACCAAAATATTCATTTTTGATATAATGCTGATGCACTTTTAAAGATGACCTCTAGATTAGGAATGGTCCTCCATCTAATACCCCCTGCAAAAATACCACTGAGATCTTTAGGTCTGTGTGACTAAAGAAAAATGTATAGTCTTTACCTTGTAAGAGCACTCCTCCATTTTTTCTGAACAGTGGACTTCCTGGCCATAGTGGATGACTGTGGAATAAAACCAGAGAAAATGAGACAGAGAGAGGGAATTCAAAAGTGATACACTGCTGGAAAACAGTAATACAATTACATTTAAAACACTTTAAAAACTTATTATACACTTAATCAAACATTGATAAAGGTGGAGTGAACTCTGATGAGGGAATTAGAAGTATGAGAATGTAAAATGCAGACTGGAGGTGCTAAGACTGATCGAACTAATACAGACATTCAAGCGAGGTTTGGAAACCATATTATTTCCACAATCAATCATTACAACCCAAAACAATGGATTCAAATGGCTTCCATTTACAATAACAGAGTCCATTATCCCGGTGGTTGACTACTTCTTTAGCGATCACACAGTGTTTAAGGATATAGTATGAGGGGTAAAGAAGTAGAGATGTGGGTAACACTTTATTTTAAAGTCCCTGTTACAATGTACGTATATACATTAAGTAATGTGTAACAATTATAAACAACACATACTTACTATTGGCTCAGGATAAAGGGTTGGTATTGTTACATGCAATTTTTGCATACTTAACTATTACCAGTAAAGTAAGTACATATACATGCCGATGTGTTCAATAATTCATCAAACTCCTTAACAAATGGGCATGCATGTTAAACAGCTCAACCAGGTCTCCTCCATTTGAGCCAAGATGGACCAACAGCCACAGGACGGATGTCAATGGCCAGTAAGCACATTAAACATTTTGGACAAAAGTGCCAACCGAAAAGCTACTTGTTGGCAACTGGTAGGTACCCTTCATCAAAAACCAATAGATTTTTCCCATATAGGCTTTTGGAAGATTGCAAAAAAGAATCTGTGTTAACAAAGGTTTATGCCAATCAATACTATCTTTACAAATAAACACACAATGTATACATTTTGAATCCCAAAAACAAGCAGCAGAGGTAAAAAGCTAATATTTTAGAAATTCATTTGTTAATAATAAAAAGCCCCTGATTCTAAAGATTTGTGTTTGTAAATGGAGTAGCTGTATAATTAACTGTACCACATGCTAACTGATTTTTAGTACCCCGAAGACATTTAGAGACCACAAGCTTATCCCAAAAGAGAAAGAATGTAACAAGAACAATCATGGAAAAAGCAATAACACAAGCGGCCATTATCTACTGTTGCTATGGAGTATAGCGTTGCTAAGCCTAAAATGTATTTCTTTGCATTAACTATCAGTCCTATGTCTGTTTTTCTTCTTCTCACAAATAGCTTTGTGTCACTGTTCCACCTGTCTAATGCATGTGTTGCCATGGAGGTGTTCTGGTCGTCACAGCAACAGGCAGAGGAGGAACGGCTCAGGAAGGGCAAACGTGTTTTTTACTTCCCACAGATTCCCCAAAGGAACAAGTCTTACATGCTGATGGAGTGTTCAGGAATGAGTGAGGAACTGACCCCAAACCATCACATAGCTGATCAATGTGTTCTTTACAGGAAGGTCATGAGAGAGGACATCAAAGGAAGCTGTGGGTATAATTTTTCTTTGTTGCAATCTCACTTTCTTTCTTGGATGTAAAGAGACTTTTACTTGAAGCACCAAGACATGCACTTAACCCTTAAGTAATGGATTTCTCAACAAGATTGCATGTTAGTGAATGACTTCTTGACTCATTTACAGTCAAGATTACTTTAACAGTTCCATTATAAAAAACTAAAACATTTTTGTTAACTAAATAAATTATTTTAAAAAAACATAGCTACTTTCCAAAACACCAAGACCCTTAAAATGCAACTGAATTAAAAAATATTTTATAATCAGTTAAAGCTGTTAATCAGTTAAATAATCAGTTCACCAAAAAATGAAAATTCTGTCATCATTTACTCACCCTCAGATTGTTCTGAACCTGTATAAATATCTTCCTTTGTGTTCAGTAGAACAAAGACATGTATACAGGTATACAATGGAACAGTAAATGATAACAGAATTTAAATTTTTGGATGAACTGAACTTTCCCTTCATTTCCCTACATTAATTTTGCCTATCCGTAAACATTAAAAATAAAAAAGCCCCATGATTTCTGTCACCAAGCTCTTTCTTCAGAGATGGAAAATTCCTGATTTTCAAGGGCCAAACAAAATGGAAAGTGTAAATTAAAGTAACAGAAGACAACCAACTGATGAAGACCAAAAAGCAATAACTGCAGGTGCAGAGAAACAGAAAGGACAATGAAAAAAAAGAAAAGAAAGGATAAAGAAGAAAGGACTGAGTGAGAAATTGAGGCATTACCTGTGGTATTGCTGAGGAGAGGCAGATGGGGAGGTAGAAGTTTTTGGAAGCCGAGGAGAATATGGATGATATGGAGTCTTCTTCAGCGCCTGAATCAAATTGTGTCTGTAGTGAGGATCAATAGACCAGAGAGATCCCTTTCCTATGCTCTACAAATATAAAGAAAGAAAGTTTTTTTTAATGTTATATCCTAAATATGTCGGTATATTGATTTTAATATTATAATAAAAATGAGATTCTGTAAAGTATTGATGTGATCACACTGTCACACAGTCACAAACAAAAAACTGTGTATTGAAAATGAATTTGTAGCATTAGGTTCTGTCAAGATGCACTTGTTGTTTGTCTTTATAAGTAGTAAATATCCTAACAGGTCTTTTCACACTACAGATCAATATCTGCAAAACTGACCGGAAACTGAAGAGCAGACTGAGAGCTCGAGACCCTTGTTGTAGTGAAGACAGAATCACCTTTAAAATTGCCTCAACTGGCAACACTAGCATGTATTTTTAGATCAAAGAAGCCATTCTCCACCTAATTAAGCTGTCTGCTCTCCATCAGGAGCTTCCAGAGCCACACATCACCAAAACAGACCAAAAAAAAACCCACACAAAAGCCATGAAATTTAACCAGTAAGCCTTTGATCTCAGCTCTCGCATTTAGCACAAAAATGGCAGAGACAGAGAAGAGATGATGAAAGAACAACAATATTATCGCAATTAAAGAACACACAATGTTGGGGATGGGTTGCAACGGACAACTAGGCAACTGGTCAATTAGCTGAAGTTGACTACAATGTTAAAAAAGAAATATATATACTTAATTTTTTTGTTATTTGTGCACGTTTTTGTACACAGTTAATGTAAATTTTACTTTAAAAACTTGACACAAAAATAATTGAAAGTTAATTTAAACACTAAAATAAAATGTACTTAAAAAACTGTGTGCACAACTTAAGCTTACTATAAACACACCAAAAAAAATCTAGTTGTTTTTTACAGTGTTTTTTGTTTAGTTAGTTGTTTACATCTTTTTTTCAAATCACTTAACTGAATTATTGAACAGAATTACAGCTATAAAATTTAGCAGTTGCAACTCATGCTTTTTTACTTTATGCTACATTTTAAACCTGTCTTGAATCCCTGGATTCTCCTCCATTCCTGAGAAATGAAGACTAATTATTTTTAAACATGTCTTGAAATCCCTGGTCCTCCATTCCTGAGAAATGCAGATTTATTATTTGGAGATTATTAAATTGGATTAAATGACTAGTATTTCAGGAAACCCACCAGCTTGTGGATGTAAAAAGATACATATATTACACATCTTAAATTAAAGGAGCAATGATCAGTGTTTACGAACCCTCAATTAGCTGTGATTAAGAAAAACAGCTTATATTATACAAATATCCATCATACATAGGTGCCAAAATTTGTTGAAGTTTGAAAAGGTATATACCTCCATCATTCATGTCAGCATGAAACAGAAGTTGTATATCTGAGTGTATCTCTGTATTTAGAAAAAATGTTGTGCAGGGTGTAATTTCGAGTTTTGTGAATTTTTTGGATTGTTGGAAGTCGTGCCATTGGACTGTCAGTAAAGTCCCGCCCCAAGCCGAAAAGTAAGTCATGCCGAGGAGAGATGTCATGTGTTCATTTATTATAAACACTGCAATATTGCATCAAAAGAATAATTGTACATTTTGATGTCATGCTGACTCCAGTGGTCTAATAAATAAAAGCAAAAAAATAGGTTTGTTGGAGAAAAAAAAAATTTGAGCTTATGTAGCGAAAGTTCTCAGCATATCTGAGAACTAAATTCAAATGACAACACACTGTTAACTTCAAAACTCACTGGTTCTCAGATGTCTTGTATCACATGCTATTTTATCAAAGCCAAGCAAGAACCAAAGTGATTATTTTTATGATCTATGGGCTTTTTGAAACTTCAGCATTTTGGAACCTACATATAAAGCAACATTAGGTCCTTTTAATTAGGTCTACAAAGAAAAAAAAGTCAGTAATACACATTTGGGATGGCATGAGGGTAAATCATGAGGGAACCTTAATTTTTTCTCTCAATTATTCCTTTAAAGGGGAAATCTGATTATACGGTTTGATGGACTAGCAAACAGAATGCTAGTCCCAGGCCCAGCGTGCTGTTTCCAATTCAAACACACTCCCCATGACTTCATTCATAACTTCCTCCGCCAGTCTTCCATCTTTCCTCAAATAGCCAACACACCATCACAATCTGACTTACATCATTCACCAGCATCTGGGTATATCTCCGGCTCACCTGCCAGGGAAAACCACACGATCATTCTCTACAGGAGAAAGGGGAGGGGCAGACATGCACCTATGGTTTCACCGGTCTCCAAGGCAACAAGCTGAAGAGAGAGATGGAGGGCTTGGTGTCTGGTTGGAAGGCTTGGCAAGAGTATTCTTAGTCTACAAGGAGACAATAGTGCCATTTAAAAACCAGTCCAGACCCATGCTAATCTTTCCCTACTGTGTAAAATGATGAAAGAGGATCACTGCTGCCGACACTACGCTGAGAGAACCATGGTAAATAATTGTCTGTATTAAAACAGAGGGTCACACAATCGTAAAATCATATTGATTGGCACATCTACAGGACATCAAAAATATAAGATATCTTATGAGATATTAGCTCAACATCTCACTGTAATGGTACTCGCAAATTGACAGATCATATCAGAAGTCAATTACGTGTCTACACTCTTAAAATAAAGGTGCTTCATTATGCCTTAAAATAACCTTTTGTGTTAATGGTTAAAGAACCTTCAATTTCCGAAGAACCTTTCAGTGTCACAAAAGGCTTTTGTGCCAAAACGGTTCTTCAGATTCTAAAAAGGTAAGCAAGAGATGGTTCTTTGTTGGGCAGGATTTTCGAACGTTTTTGTCAAAGGAACCCTATTGACTGAAATTATTTTCTTCAAGTACCCCCTGATATTTTTATTAAACATTTTAACTGCATTTATTTTTATGTTTTAAAGTTAATATTGTAGTATACATAACTAGGGCTTTTGCTATACCAGTAACATTTCTTCTGAATACTTTTTTTCTAATTAAACCCCCTGCAATGTCCACCTGAACCACCAGGGCTCTTTAGGAAAACACTGTTCAAAGCACCTTTATTTTTAAGAGCGTAAAGGGTACAGTGGTCTGTTTAAATGTGTGAAAAAAGGAGACAAAAATGGTCGGATAAAGTATGTTTGCGTAAAATATGACTGCTTTCAAGACAGAATCATAGATGTGGTGCACAGAAAATTGCATTTGTTTAGAACTTGCATTTGTTATCTTTGACCTTTATCTTTGTGTCCTGTTGGAAAGCTGGAACTGATCTACCAAAGTAACCAGACTAAAAGCTTTTAGTGGCTTAACATCTGCTATTGACTAACACATGGCTATAAAGGTCCAGGCAGTGAATCATTGTTGTTCACCCACCAGTCTCCCCATCTGAGGTGTGTGTACGTTTCAATGAGGTTAAATACTATTTTAATTAAGTCAAGAGAAGCTTTTAAAAGTTTGAGTATGTTTTAAACAGAAAACAAGTCATTCAGAGACAAACATTGTTGGTTAAGTTAAAAAACCTGGAAACAGGAATTCTGAAATACAAAACACTTGCTGTTTTTGTTGAAACACACTTATACACAATCGCACACAAACACACTAAAGTAATTTGTCTTTAGGACAAATGGATCACGCTGCCTATTTCAGAAGGGTTGATAGTAAGAGCGTGTGAAATTGTAGCGTGTATAATTTCGGCACATTAGCTTGGAACAGCACCAGATTTAGTTTCTACTACTGAGGTGTAATGCAGCTGGCCTGAACTTTACCCACCAATACAGATTACTGTGTTTCATATCACTTCCCTGAAATTTTACCCACACACACACATCTGCTCACACGAATAGCAACACAACCAATCAGTTTGGCTGTTGCTAGAGAAACCGCATGGTTTTCATGTCAACTACACTGTAGTTGCTATGGGAACACATACACAAGGCAAACTCTTTTGGCCGTAGTTAAGAAGCAAATGACAGCGTGATTCCTTAGGCAGGTACAAACACACACTCTTACACGCACACATGGATAACAGTGACATTTTTGTTTTTCTGAGAAAAAAATGTATATCATACATTTTTCCCTGATTTACAGAAGACAATGTCACTATGTTACTTCATTGTCATTCAGTGTAACAATCTTGTCAGTCATATTTACAACAAAAATCTATTTATGACATATTAAAAGACTAATAACTTTCACCCCAAATGCTAATTAGTTGCAATTTGAAAATTAAAAAAATGTGCCACTATCTTAGGTTTTGCCCGTTTGTCAATAATATTTTTGTACTCATTTAAAGCACAATAAAATGTAATCTGCTCCCTTATTCTTTTATATATTTTAATATGTATAGTCAGAATAAGCATGTTGTTTGAATTTGTACATAAATATTGTGTTACATTGAATGACAATGTAATATTACTTCAAAAACTTAGTTGAAACCATGAAGTTAACATTTTTATTACATTTAATGTGCTTTCTATGGACATAAAATTACTTTTGTTAGTCCCTTTTCATGGGGACATCTTAACGTCTTTGACCAGAATACAAAAAACAAGTCCTTACCTGACTGCGATCCTTATCCACCTTTTTGAAGCACTTGTTGAGTGACAGGTTGTGACGCACTGAATTCTTCCAGCCAGTAGGGGCACTAGCGAAATATGGGAAGTGCTCTAGTATCCAGCCGTAGATGTCTTTTACAGGAAGTCGTTTTGAGGGAGCGTCCTCTATTGCCATAAAAATGAGGCAGCTGAAAGAGTACGGAGGTTTACGGCTGGGACCCGTAGACAGGTGATAGGGTGGCTCGCTGGGCTCAGGAGAGGATGAAGGTGAGGAAGAAGAGGGCTCGAGGCCACCGTTAGCATCTTGCAGGGGGCTGACGCTGCGCAGGCCTGAATGACCCAGGCTGGTCAAAAGATCTGTGCTCTCGTGCAGCCAGCTGAGGCTGGTGAGCTCCTCGTCCTCCGCCCGGCTGAGGGATGTGGACAGAGCGAGAGACAGATCAGCTGTTTCTGTATCCTCGTAGAGCTGACTTAGACCCCGCGCAACAGTCCCACTGCTGGGGCCTTCTGCCTTCTTCCCTGGGGGCATGACCACCGGACCCATGCAGCCCTCAGCTCCTGAAAAAATGAGAAATACTCGTTCAAGCAAAGGTTTTGAGGTCACAACCTGAAATGGGTTCACTGGAGATGGTAAAAAGCAGTCAAAGACGACAGACGAAACTGACTGAATAGTAAAACAGCAAAAATGTGTGCTATTCTTAAAGCAAAAGTTCACTCAAAAGTTCACAAATTAATTTACTCACACTTTGTATTTAGCATTACACTAAAGAAGTTTTTAGCTGTGGACCAAACTGTGGTTCTTGGTAATCCATAAAATTCACAGATATTAGTAATGTGAGTGTCAAAATGTAAGATACAGGCAAAACAAGGTGGCAGTAATGCAACAGAACCACTAATAAACAACACAAGGACTCTCTCGTAAATATGCTCAGGACTGTTTGCCTGATTTTATGGATTACTTGTAATGTTGTAAATGATGTTCAGTTTTTTGCATATAGCAATTGTTTTGCTATATAAGACACAATATGTTGTCAGGAGTTGTGGGGATTACTTTTGTGTTACCTCTATCTGCTTTTGGGACTTAAAGATATGACACTTGAGGGCTTGCATGCTATGAATCAGCAAGGAACATTGCTTTAGTTTAAAATGTTTCTTTACTGTTGCACTGCAGAAAACAGCATCAACAAATAAATAAACAGCAAATTTTCATTTTTGTATGGACATTGGGATTTAAGAATGTAAAGTAAAATGCGGCCTGTGAGATGATTCTAACATGTAATGCTGTTAGATCTTTAATGTTGTACATTGATAAATGAATTGCAGATAAAAATGTACAAACCCTTCCGTTTAGGTGAACAGTTAAGATCTACTCCATATCCATGTTAACTCAAGTTATGTGTCATGTCTGTAGTTCACCCAAAAAGGAACATTTGAATTTGACCCTTTCTTTTGCAAAACAAAAGAAGATATCAGAAAAAGTGGATTTGAGTCCATACATTCAAATCAATGGGATTAAATTACCTTTAAAATATTATCTTTTGTTGTTCCTTTAAGATAACTCTCTGACCAACCACTGAATTTTGTTTATAATACTGACGAAAATTATGTTCCTTATAATGAGCAGAAATTACATAAATATTGAAATTAATTTAATGCAAAAACAGATGATGTAAATAACGTAATGATTAAACAATTTCCAACAGTGAAATATATAAACAAACCATTTTCTTGCATCAGCAATGTGTGCATCTATGTTTGTGTGCACTTGTTTTTTGTTTACTTCTTTGTGTAGTGCAATGTGAGGTTAGTAGAAAGTTGGATTTTAGTAGAAAGTAAGCCAGCCACTGATGTTTATCTAAATAAGAATTTATCACACACCAAATCACAGTAGGTAATCCCATAATCTCTCCCTAAAGCATCATCCATTACTTTAAACTCTCTCACACAAGTGAACATGTAACCTCACACACAATTTAAACATATCTCGTATGTGTATGTCAACTGATATGCCACGGGTACCAACTCCCTGACAAAGCAATTCAATCAGTCAATAACGGCATATGCAGCTGAGCAGGGCTAAGAAAATGTGCAGTCATGCCTCAGGGCTGCTTTTGACACCTGTGCCTTCCTGTCAAAGCTGTATCTCTCTTCACTTGCGATGAATGACAGCTGCCACAGCTAGCGCTGCATGGCTAATACAGCATCTGTATCCACGGCAACAGAGCGAGATATTAGCCAGTCTCACAATCTGGAGCAATAAGTCCCTGGGGTCAGTCAAAGCATGGCTGCGTTTATAAGGCAAATTATACAAATGTGAGCTACATCACACCAACATCACACTAAGGGAAAAAAATTAGTTTCTTCTACACACTAAATTTAAAGTGCTTACAAGTCCATATCACATAACTTGGGAGTGATCGATCACACTCTGCAATTTACTATACGCATCATATTGAGATCGCGAAACCCCGGACACTTTGAAGTCTCTTTGTTGGCAAATTTTGGTTTTCCATACAAAAATGGAAATCATGTCATAGACAAAACACACACTCGCCCTCTCTCAGACTTTTCAGATTATGCAGTGAAAAATATCAGCTCTGTGATCTGAAGTCAAAAATCAGTAAAAATATAAGAAGTGTACATAAGTGCTCTCTTCATTTAGGAATAAACTGTACATGTGACGACAGATACATTTTGAAAGAAAGCAGGATATAATATAGTCTAATGGCCATACAACATATTAGGCTTAAATAGAAATCCAGTAGACAATTGATGGAGAATGGAGCGGATTGACAGGCCAAACATCAGCCAAGCTGTGGTGCTGAAGGATCGTGTCATAAAGGTTTCTCTGAGAGCTTGCATGGATATATTACACAGTTTTGCTTGTTGTGTATCGATGGTGGCGCTGCCACAAAACATTGAATCTGACAGAAAAGGGCCAGCTACATTTTTGTTGCTATGACAACAAACTACTGGAACTGGGTATGATTGGGGCTGCCACTGAACTTCTACTCATGAATAAACTTCTACTCACTGTTCACAAACAGTGCTTCAGAAACTTTCAATGTGGGTTTTGTTTGGAACCTTTGGGGACACACAAAAAGTGTTTTTCAAGAGAATGCTATTGTTGTGAATTTTCTGTGGACGTGCATATATTTGCATTGTTAAAATTATAGCCGATTTCAGACATTTTGAGCATTTTTTCTCATGAGACTATGCTGATATACTCATGCAAGAAATAAATGAAGAGTTTGGTTCCAAAATGAGAACTCTATTTAAAAAAAAAAAATCATGATTTTATTATGTTGTCCAGTTTATATAGTGTACTGCAGTTTGAAAAACATGATTTTTGTTGGAACCAAACTCTTCAAATAAAAGTATACAGTATGTGCCATTAATATATTGAGAAAACAAGGATTGGTCAGCATTAAAAGAAAAATTATAGTACCAAAATATAAATCAAATCCAACTTTTGTGTACATTTATCACAAAGTATAAATTATTTATAACAGGTAGTAAAGAATTGGTGAATGAAGGGTTTATCAAAAAAAATCCACCATTTTATAATCACCCTCTTGTTGACTCAAACAAATAACATTCCTCCATGAAATAAAAATGTAAGAATATTGATGTTGGTCTTTCTTGCACAATAAAACCAATAAAGGGACCAAAATCTCCTTTTGTGTTGCACACGACAATCTCTTTACGTCAAGACATTGACAGCAGAGCTCTCAATGGACTTGATTTTATTCAAAACAGGCCAAAGAGATTTTTCACAAAACAAACTAGGCCTATATACAGGATAAAAAAACTATCAGATGCATCTCACTTCTGATTTCAGTTCCGGCAAACAAAGCACAAATAATAGACCTTTGTCTAGATGTCAACACCAGCATAAAAAGAGATAAGAGTTTTTCACTCCTTTCCAGCTCTGAAAAAAACCTGACTTGTTTAGTTTCCATTTCCTCAGTTCCCATGACAACAGTGTTAGGGCACACCAGGGCATACAGCCACCCAATCAGCTGGTCTGTCTACATTTTATAGTATATGGTTCATCTTTTCAGCCAGCAATTTCATAAAAGTCTATAAGCAATGACAGCAAGGCGAAGGTTCGATGTCCAAAGGGGCCGGAGCACACAGCTTTCCCTATAGGTGCTGTAGTCCTTGAGCAAGTTCGTTTCATATGAACCGCTCCCACCCATAGGCAATTACCAATGAAAGGAGGTTCAATTTCAAACATTTCAAAGCACTCATTTTGCTTTAGTCCCTTGTTCCTGGGATTCCTGGTTCCCTCGTGTGATCTGAGCTTAGTGAAGGTGACCGCACCACTCGGAGCCTGAGGCTCTCTGAATGAAGTTTGCTGCAGAGAGGAGACCTCTACTCTCAGAAGTCAGGCTTAAAACAGCAGTGGCCCTGGGCCCCTACATTTAGAGCATACACTAGCAGCATGCTAAGATATACATGCTATGACAGAGTGGCCTCCTCTCTTTCTCGCTCTCTGTTTTTTTATTATTTCGTGGTTGTTGCCATTGACCTGAACAATGACTGATGGGAGCAAAGAAAACTCCCTTATGATCATTTATATCCAATATTGCATAGTATATGTATAGAGTATTGCTTAATTCCTATAATCGTAAAGGCATATGTATAGTATTTCTTGGATGTATAAATTGCACTTTACCCCATTAATTATATAGTGTATTATAGCATTGCAGCTTTGAGTAAACAAATGTTTTAATTAGAACAACATTCTTCTAACTGATCAAATTATAAAAAAATTGATGTATGGTAATCCTTGAAAAGTATTTCAGATACATTTTTGGTAAAATATATCTACAAATATATTACTAGAAGTCTATAGTGCAATCTTACAAGATCATATAAAAGCATAACTGCGATGAGTTGTTGACATTGATAGATTAAGCATACTTTATTGTACCCTAAAAATCATGCAGTTTTTTGTCTTTTGAGTGTTTACAGAATCACCAGGCTCTCCGGTCCAAAACTCCTAGACTTTGGCACAGATGTGAAGTCACAAAATCTCCATTACCAATACGCCATGTCATAAACCTCCACGCATAAAGTATTCAATCATGTGGCCCTGTGACTTATCATCAGGAAAACAGAGAATGGGCCGCTCGTCATCAGCCCAAAGATGGTTAGAACATCCCAGTATTTTTGCCCAATTTTTTCATGGCCCTTCACTGTTCACCATCATGAGAAAAAAGAACATCCTCTATTCAATAGGAGCATTTCAAAGTCAATGTGTCCTCCAGCGGTCACGGTTTGACAGGCCCTGTCAGGGTAATGTGACTGAAGGATGATGGTACCATGATTAGACAGAAGCTCCAGGGAGAGGCCGTGTCTCAACAGATCCATGCACAAAGCACAGGAGGAGAGGAAGTCGAGAAGGGGACCGTAGGGTGGACAGTCCAGGACCAGATACATATTCATCAAATCAACCTTTTTGTGATCTGTTGAAGTCATAACACAACCCACTTCTGTTCATGAAACCTTTACAAGAAAGTCTATTGCGTCCTTGCCGTGTCCCTTAGCGACATTGTGTTCTGTCTATCATAAAAACGTCTTTGTGAAAGGAAACCCCTTGTTCCTTCTATGGTAATTCCCATTTTCTCGCATTCAAAATGGACATCATGATAAACCGACTCAGGTGTTTGAAATGTGAGAGGTGCGTTTTCGTGAATATGTGATTTCTTTGAGTGTATTCAGAGGATGAATTAGAGGAGTCAGCATGTCTGTGTCTAACTCGATCTGTGTCATGCTCGATCTCAGTTCAGTACCTCCTGATCAGCTTTCGCTCTCTATAGGGGCCCCTCACGTAATAATCTTGGGCACTTAATCATCACAATAAAAGGGTAAGAAAGAGTTTCTCGCTCTTTTATCATAAGGGGTTCTCATCTACAACTGACCCTTTTTGATCTCTGAAAATAAAATGTTCAAGGTTGGTAACCGAAAGATTGCATTATATATAAACTTACCAAGCATAACCCATGACTCAACAATCTGCCTTCAAGCAGAAGATTTTCAAACCAGGTTGTTCCGTGCTAAACTCAAAAACATCTTGAACCAGCCTTGTTTGTTGGTCTTAGTTGGTTTATATATGTTTATATAAATATAAATATAAATGTTATTTGGGAAACCTAATCGAAAATAAGAAGGTTGCCTTAGCAATAAAAATATGTTTCAGCCAAGACAGTAAAATTATTATTATTATAAAAAATTAAACAAATGAAAATAGGTGAAAGTTAAAATAACATAAGCACAGCTAAACATAAACAAACTAATAAGTAAATACTAAAATATCAAGAGCTCACGTCACAACAGCTAAAAATTAAACTAAAACCTGAATATTCATAATTTGAATAATTTGGTATATAAAACTGCAATAAAAATCAAAAACTATAATACCTTAAACTGGTATTTTTCTGGTTTTCCAGCCTGGTCAATCTAGTTGAAGCTAGTAAGTTGGACCAGGCCAGGCAGGCAAAACAAAGCCCAGAATACCCTACTTATTTTCAGCAGTAAAATGTGGCATCTAAACGACAACCTACATATAAAAAATAAATGTGAAACCATTTATTATGTTGACTACAGATGTAGAAATATCATCTATCATGTCATAGAAATATAATAGCTCCATATAATACTATGCACACCTACACAATAAGATATAACTGAAACCTTGTTTTTGTACAAACAGACGTTCTTAGTGCCACTAGTCATCACAGTATTTTGACGGATGCCTTTTGATTCAAGCTGACAAAATGTCTCAACATATTTAAAGCAATTTTGTTTGTGAGCCACTTTTTGTCAGGCAAGAAATGAATATGAATGTAGTTGTATTCAGATTATACACATTAAAAAGTTAGAAGAATATTGATTAGCTAAACCCGCAATGCATTTGTGTGGTCCTGTCAGTAAAACTGTCACTAAAGCCAGCTGCATTTCAGATGGTAGAAACCAGACCCATATAGTACACTCATGACTGCTACAGCTGGCCGATCAGAAGCCACATCAGACCAACGCTATGAATGGAGTGTCCAAAGCCTCAACCAAAAGTACTATTAAGGTATGAACGCCACACTACCCTTAACATAAGCAGCAACACAAAAAAAACATCCTTATTCTTAGGAGTGATATGAGGGCCCGCTCCGACTGTGTTTGCTCTAGTGTTTCAGCCCTGACATCATACAGGAAGGTATTTTTCCCCTTTGCATTGCCAAAAAACAGGCCCACGCATGGTCCAAACAGACCAAAGGCAGACATACAGGAGCAGAGGGACACGCTTATGAAAAGTGGCTGGATAAATAAAATACAGAATGTAAAGATCTGTGATAGATCTATTGGTTAACGTCGATAAAGTACCAATTGTTGGAGATTTTAATATCCACGTAGATATTGCTAACGATCCATTAGCTGTGGCGTTTAAAGAACTACTAGACTCTTGTGGTGTAACACAATACATCAATAGAGCTACTCATCGCCTTAATCATACCCTAGACTTGATTATATCTCACGGAGCCGATCTAACCAATATCGATATTATACCTCAAAGCGACGATGTTTCCGATCACCATCTTATAACATGTACACTGCGCACTGCAGAAATCAGTTGTATATCTTGTTATCGACAGGGTAGAACAATCACCTCAACTACTAAAGATAATTTGGTAAAGAACTTGCCAGATCTGACTCCTCTAATAACCTTTCCAACTTATATAGAATCGCTCGATGACATGACCAGCAACATGGGCACCATTTTCTCTAATGCATTAGAAGCGGTCGCACCTATGAAGTCAAAAAGGATTAATGGAAAGATCATAGCACCATGGTATAATAACACCACTCGTGCCCTAAAAAAAAATGCGTAAACTGGAGCGAAAATGGAAACAAACCCAATTAGAGGTCTTTACAATTGCATGGAAAGAGAGTGCAAGCTGTTACAAAAAGGCACTAAAAGCAGCAAAAGCCGAGCACCTCCGTAACCAAGGTTTTTATTTAGTACAATTGCTAAACTAACAAACAAACAGACTCCATCTGACCTGGGTATTCCGCCGCACCTTGGTAGCAATGAATTCATGAAGTTTTTTACTGAGAAAATCGAAATAATACGAGACAACATAGCTAAAACCAAACCTCCAAGTGTGTCGGAAGAATTAGTTTCAACCGTCACCCTAAAAGAAAAGCTAGAGTGTTTTTCTTCTATAAATCGGGAAGATTTAATTAAATTTATTGCTACATCCAAACCGACGACATGCTTATTAGACCCCATTCCAACTACTTTATTAAAAGAGTTACTACCTGCTGTAATTGAGCCCATTTGTAACATAATCAACTCGTCAATTAATCTAGGACATGTCCCAGGGCCCTTTAAGATGGCTGTAATTAAGCCTCTTATCAAAAAACCAAACTTAGACCCCAATGAACTTGGAAGCTATAGACCGATTTCAAATCTCCCGTACTTGTCTAAAATACTAGAAAAAGTAGTGTCAACTCAACTGTGTACCTTCCTACAAAATAATGACATGAACGAAAAGTTTCAGTCTGGCTTTAGACCACATCACAGCACTGAAACTGCGCTCGTTAGAATTACAAATGACCTCCTTATTGCTTCAGATAAAGGTAACATCTCACTCTTAGTCCTGCTTGACCTTAGTGCTACTTTCGATAATGTAGACCATAAAATACCACTAGATCGTTTACGCAATTACATCGGTATTCAGGGACAGGCACTGCAATGGTTCAGATCTTACTTAACAGACAGATATCAATACGTCCATTTAAATGGGAAATCGTCAAATCTTATGCAAGTAAATTATGGATTACCTCAGGGATCGGTTTTAGGACCCTTGCTTTTATCCATATACATGCTGCCCCTCGGCAACATTATTAGAAAACATGGAATTAGCTTCCACTGTTATGCAGATGATACTAAGCTATATATCTCATCAAGACCAGATGATTCCTTTAAGCTATCCAAACTGGCAGAGTGCATCGAGGACATAAAACATTGGATGACTAGTAATTTTCTTCTTTTAAACTCTAGCAAAATGGAAATATTACTTATAGCACCAAAAAAACGTAAACAGAATATCTCCGATTACAGCCTGCAAATTGAAGGCTGCACTGTAACTCCAACAAATACAGTTAAAGACCTAGGCGTTGTATTAGACGGCAACCTGCATTTTAAAAATCACATCTCAAATATCACAAAAACAGCCTTCTTCCACCTTAGAAATGTTGCAAATTACGAAATATTTTATGTGTTGCTGACGCAGAAACGCTTATTCATGCATTTGTGACCTCAAGACTTGACTATTGTAACCACTACTTAGTGGTTGCCCTGTATCATCAATAAACAAACAACAGTTAGTTCAGAATGCAGCTGCCAGAGTACTTACTAGGTCAAGAAAATACGATCACATAACCCCAGTTTTATCATCGCTTCACTGGCTACCCATTAAGTATCGTATTGATTTTAAAATTCTTTTAATTACTTACAAAGCCCTGAACGGTTTAGCACCTACTTACTTAACCGAGCTTTTATCACGTTACAACCCATCACGCTCTCTAAGATCTCAAAACTTTTGACAACACCTAGAATAACAAAATCCACCAAAGGGGGACAAGCTTTCTCATACGTAGCACCTAAACTCTGAAATAGCCTTCCTGATACTATTCGAGGGTCAGACACACTCACACAATTTAAATCTAGATTAAAGACACATCTTTTCAGCCAAGCTTTCACTTAATGCATAGTTAATGAACAGCAGCTACGCTAATTATTCTCCTTATTCTCTTTCCGCCTCTGCCTCGGGATGCCCATACCGAGGTAGGAAGAAGTTCCACCATGTCCAGACCCCGACAGATGCCCATCCCCAATTTGAGATTACGCCAGATACAGCTGCAGACTGACTGACCATCCCAGCTCCATCTAAGGCAATTCCACCACCAGCCAAGAGAAATAAGACCATCGGCCCATCCCAGCTCAGACCACTACATCCCCAACCAAGAGCAAAGACGGACTATTTGTCTTATTAATGCTGAAGTTACAATATTTGGTATTAAATGCTAAACCAAAACGACATGTCAGCAGTCTGAGTGCAGCTATGGCACGTCAGAGGGGATCTGGCCCTCCCGGTTGAGCCTGGTTTCTCCCGAGGTTTTTTTCTCCATTAATCAATCATTGGAGTTTGGGTTCCTCGCCACAGCAGGGCAGTGTTGGCCTGCTCACTGGGAGACTGCATTCATTCATTTATTTATTTATAAACTAGATATTATTTATTAGAATGATCTTACTCGTTGTATAAATACAATGGACTGTGCTGTGTTTTAACTTTTCTGTTTTTCCTGTTTGCCCCTGTAAAGCTGCTTTGAAACAATACACATTGTGAAAAGCGCTATATAAATAAACTTGAATTGAATATGATAGATGAGCCTTCTTACTTGGAGAAATGGAGAACCGAGGAACAGTTGGTTGTAGTTATCATAGCAGACCTGGATACACAGTACACATAAGAATGCGGTGATGTAATCAGTAAATGTGTAATGATATACTCTGTGCCAATGGAATAAAGTTATTTAGATCCATACAGGTGATTTTATTTGTGGTGGGAATTGTTTTGCCTGAGAAGCAGAGGCTGGCTTGTGAACACTGCGGATGACTGTGCTGTAAAGTAAAAGTGCACCTGAGTTTTAAATTTAAGATATCTTGGTCTCGGATTTGATACAAGTTGATGTTTGAACGGAAATGTTTCAACATCTCGTTCACAATCTATTATTGATTTATTATTAATATGTTAAATAACAACGACTAATACTGTAATACTTTAACTAATACTATAACACTATTAACAATAAATAAACAGTCATTCCGAGTACTCAAGTTTCATCATTGTAAAAATAATCCACATGATACAGCTTCGGTCCTAGTTTCTATTTAGCAAAAAAAATCAACCTGTAAATGGCTTGTAGTTGAATGTGTACATTAAGCTGCAATGGGAGAAAGTATTTTAACATTGCAAAATTGCACTCTACACCTTTACAATAATCAACAAACGTTAAAAAGGAATCACTCAACTCAAGCTGTTCTTTGGCCCAGGAGGTTTCTTCTGAAGTGCAGAGTCTGAAAGATCTTCCAGACTGTGCACTCAAACTCATTCTGAGTGAGCTGACACTGTCGTGTTTACAGTCCAAAAGAGAAGAAAAAATGGGGGTGGGATAAAGAAGTGCGGTGAAAGAATTTTTCAGCTTTCATAGTGTACAGGGAAGAAAATAAGCTCAAAATAAATGCAATTATCATAGTGGTGGCTATTTTCAATAAAAACAAAGACTCACAAATGCCCTTGTGTATGTCCTCTATCATGTTAAATAAAAGCATTAATGGATTTGTAGATTTTCTGAGGAAAACAAGAGAGGTGTTTGGCCAAGAATTTGCTCACTGCTATTATCAACCCATTGCTAAGACAATCTGAGTGGTTTTAAGCACGCAAGTCCTTTTACTTTACTTGTGTTTAGAAAAGTAACCATAAGAAACACCAAGAAACAAAAGCAACACTAATAGCTTGGTATCAAGAGTAAACGGTCCTTGTTTATAAAATTTTCAAAATGGCATAATAGTCCAGTGGCGAAAAAAATTTTTACTCACTTACTGTGTGTAACGGGAATGATTCAAAGAAATGACAAAATCACACAAGAGACACTTTAGCTCAAGAAATCACAGCTGCTCCATGTAATCCAGTAGTACAGATAACTACAGCTAATCATTACAACATCATCCTGACTAAAGATTAGCATTGTAAATTTTACAGTTTAACAATACTAGTATAACATACTTGCACAGTGCCCTACAGGTTAAAAATATATACCTTCCCGGCACACATAGATATTCGATCAGCACCGACCACTTTCATCAGCAGCCAGGCAGTAAATATTTATGATAAAATAAAAACAGTCACTGACTCACACTCCCAGAGAAGAGGTCAACCAATCAGAATCAGAGCTGCAGACCAATCAGTCAGACTACATAATGACATCACGAGTCATGACATCAGCCCCTGAAACTGAACAACTCGCTCGGCTCGCTCGTGGCTTTGCTCTTTCCTCCGAGGCATGTTCAAGGACACAACGAGGAAACACAGTGTTCTGACTGTTCTCACATCAGTAGAGCTGATTTTGTGGTCTGAAACGCATTAACTTGCATGACATCATAATCAGTAAAAATGTGGCATAAAAGATACAATGTCACACTTGTTTTCACAGTACTTTGAAGTATATTCA